>CM065688.1:62248832-62363832 GCA_017654935.2 Phymorhynchus buccinoides | reverse complement strand
AGGTCAAGGTCATGCTGATTAAGGAGTTGAAACCCCCAAACACTTAATCGCTAATATCTCGCGAACTTTTGCACGTATTTCAATGCAGTATTTTTCATGTTTTCTGATGAAAGGGCTATAACACTATAATCATGAACTTGTCTGTGCGCTCATGTGCGCTTGCAAACGAATCACGGACTGAACTGCTCAAGAATCAAGAACTGTTGCAAGGAATCGCTTCAAATTTACTGTAGTGGTGCATCATGGTACGCAAAAGGTCCCATACAAAAATAATAACCATGCTGACCTTGACCTTGGAGTTTGACCTTGTTGTTGTATGCTTTCGTTTCCCAGCTTAAACACTCTGGGGACACACACATTGCCATGTGAACATTTGGCATGGCCTTGGGTTGCAAGATTACGTGCATGGCTGCTTTTAAAGGGCGCTTTCTTTACGGCGTGTAGGGAGAACTGCCACTGGTAAAGACAGCTTCCATTGGGCACAGCCGCATCATTTTAATATTGGCCATGGGTCAGTTTCACTTGCATCACATGTACAGACAGTGAATAGCCAAGGACCCTTGGCCAGAACTCATTCAGTTAAACACAAAATAACGAGTTGGTTTTCAAATGTTCCATCATTAACACTTTCACCGCCAATGTCGCATTTTAGCACCACAATAAGTTTTAACACCCATGTCACTAAAAGGCATCAAATCAGGGCCTGTTATCCAAAGACCCTATTTTCTTCATTTTGGGAGGTAAGGATAGGCCTGTTATATATGTCACAGAGGAATTCGCAATATGGCAAATATTTTATTTTCTCTACCCAGATAAGTTTAATGGTATTTTTTTGGCTGAAAAATGGCTGGCAGTGAAAGGGTTAAAAAGATAAGAAATAAATCTACACCCCCATACAAAAAGAAAGTCACTGTGATTTCTACAAAAGAGAATTTATTGAAAATGGCCAAATAAGGTGACCTGGGGGAATGTTCTGCCTTCACTGTGCTGATGGCACACAGCGCAGCCAGAGGGGTGGTGTTGAAAGGGTTAATAATAAGGTGACCTGGGGGAATGTTCTGCCTTCACTGTGCTGATGGCACACAGCGCAGCCAGAGGGGTGGTGTTGAAAGGGTTAATAATAAGGTGACCTGGGGGAATGTTCTGCCTTCACTGTGCTGATGGCACACAGCGCAGCCAGAGGGGTGGTGTTGAAAGGGTTAATAATAAGGTGACCTGGGGGAATGTTCTGCCTTCACTGTGCTGATGGCACACAGCGCAGCCAGAGGGGTGGTGTTGAAAGGGTTAATAATAAGGTGACCTGGGGGAATGTTCTGCCTTCACTGCACACAGCGCAGCCAGAGGGGTGGTGTTGAAAGGGTTAATAATAAGGTGACCTGGGGGAATGTTCTGCCTTCACTGCACACAGCGCAGCCAGAGGGGTGGTGTTGAAAGGGTTAATAATAAGGTGACCTGGGGGAATGTTCTGCCTTCACTGTGCTGATGGCACACAGCGCAGCCAGAGGGGTGGTGTTGAAAGGGTTAATAATAAGGTGACCTGGGGGAATGTTCTGCCTTCACTGTGCTGATGGCACACAGCGCAGCCAGAGGGGTGGTGTTGAAAGGGTTAATAATAAGGTGACCTGGGGGAATGTTCTGCCTTCACTGTGCTGATGGCACACAGCGCAGCCAGAGGGGTGGTGTTGAAAGGGTTAATAATAAGGTGACCTGGGGGAATGTTCTGCCTTCAGTGCACACAGCGCAGCCAGAGGGGTGGTGTTGAAAGGGTTAATAATAAGGTGACCTGGGGGAATGTTCTGCCTTTCACAGCAGCCAGAAGGGTGGTGTTGAAAGGGTTAATAATAAGGTGACCTGGGGGAATGTTCTGCCTTCACTGCACACAGCGCAGCCAGAGGGGTGGTGTTGAAAGGGTTAATAATAAGGTGACCTGGGGGAATGTTCTGCCTTCACTGCACACAGCGCAGCCAGAGGGGTGGTGTTGAAAGGGTTAATAATAATGTGTCCTGGGGGAATGTTCTGCCTTCACTGTGCTGATGGCACACAGAGCAGCCAGAGGGGTGGTGTTGAAAGGGTTAATAATAAGGTGTCCTGGGGGAATGTTCTGCCTTCACTGCACACAGCGCAGCCAGAGGGGTGGTGTTGAAAGGGTTAATAATAAGGTGACCTGGGGGAATGTTCTGCCTTCACTGCACACAGCGCAGCCAGAGGGGTGGTGTTGAAAGGGTTAATAATAAGGTGTCCTGGGGGAATGTTCTGCCTTCACTGTGCTGATGGCACACAGAGCAGCCAGAGGGGTGGTGTTGAAAGGGTTAATAATAAGGTGTCCTGGGGGAATGTTCTGCCTTCACTGCACACAGCGCAGCCAGAGGGGTGGTGTTGAAAGGGTTAATAATAAGGTGACCTGGGGGAATGTTCTGCCTTCACTGCACACAGCGCAGCCAGAGGGGTGGTGTTGAAAGGGTTAATAATAAGGTGACCTGGGGGAATGTTCTGCCTTCACTGCACACAGCGCAGCCAGAGGGGTGGTGTTGAAAGGGTTAATAATAAGGTGACCTGGGGGAATGTTCTGCCTTCACTGCACACAGAGCAGCCAGAGGGGTGGTGTTGAAAGGGTTAATAATAAGGTGTCCTGGGGGAATGTTCTGCCTTCACTGCACACAGCGCAGCCAGAGGGGTGGTGTTGAAAGGGTTAATAATAAGGTGTCCTGGGGGAATGTTCTGCCTTCACTGCACACAGCGCAGCCAGAGGGGTGGTGTTGAAAGGGTTAATAATAAGGTGTCCTGGGGGAATGTTCTGCCTTCACTGCACACAGAGCAGCCAGAGGGGTGGTGTTGAAAGGGTTAATAATAAGGTGTCCTGGGGGAATGTTCTGCCTTCACTGCACACAGCGCAGCCAGAGGGGTGGTGTTGAAAGGGTTAATAATAAGGTGACCTGGGGGAATGTTCTGCCTTCACTGCACACAGAGCAGCCAGAGGGGTGGTGTTGAAAGGGTTAATAATAAGGTGTCCTGGGGGAATGTTCTGCCTTCACTGCACACAGCGCAGCCAGAGGGGTGGTGTTGAAAGGGTTAATAATAAGGTGTCCTGGGGGAATGTTCTGCCTTCACTGCACACAGCGCAGCCAGAGGGGTGGTGTTGAAAGGGTTAATAATAAGGTGACCTGGGGGAATGTTCTGCCTTCACTGCACACAGCGCAGCCAGAGGGGTGGTGTTGAAAGGGTTAATAATAAGGTGTCCTGGGGGAATGTTCTGCCTTCACTGCACACAGCGCAGCCAGAGGGGTGGTGTTGAAAGGGTTAATAATAAGGTGTCCTGGGGGAATGTTCTGCCTTCACTGCACACAGCGCAGCCAGAGGGGTGGTGTTGAAAGGGTTAATAATAATGTGTCCTGGGGGAATGTTCTGCCTTCACTGCACACAGCGCAGCCAGAGGGGTGGTGTTGAAAGGGTTAATAATAAGGTGTCCTGGGGGAATGTTCTGCCTTCAGGCAGAGGGGTGGTGTTGAAAGGGTTAATAATAATGTGTCCTGGGGGAATGTTCTGCCTTCACTGCACACAGAGCAGGCAGAGGGGTGGTGTTGAAAGGGTTAATAATAATGTGTCCTGGGGGAATGTTCTGCCTTCAGGCAGAGGGGTGGTGTTGAAAGGGTTAATAATAAGGTGACCTGGGGGAATGTTCTGCCTTCACTGCACACAGAGCAGCCAGAGGGGTGGTGTTGAAAGGGTTAATAATAATGTGTCCTGGGGGAATGTTCTGCCTTCACTGCACACAGAGCAGCCAGAGGGGTGGTGTTGAAAGGGTTAATAATAATGTGTCCTGGGGGAATGTTCTGCCTTCACTGCACACAGCGCAGCCAGAGGGGTGGTGTTGAAAGGGTTAATAATAAGGTGACCTGGGGGAATGTTCTGCCTTCACTGCACACAGCGCAGCCAGAGGGGTGGTGTTGAAAGGGTTAATAATAAGGTGACCTGGGGGAATGTTCTGCCTTCACTGCACACAGCGCAGCCAGAGGGGTGGTGTTGAAAGGGTTAATAATAAGGTGACCTGGGGGAATGTTCTGCCTTCACTGCACACAGCGCAGCCAGAGGGGTGGTGTTGAAAGGGTTAATAATAAGGTGTCCTGGGGGAATGTTCTGCCTTCACTGTGTTGTGCTGATGGCACACAGAGGAGCCAGAGGGGTGGTGTTGAAAGGGTTAATAATAAGGTGTCCTGGGGGAATGTTCTGCCTTCACTGCACACAGCGCAGCCAGAGGGGTGGTGTTGAAAGGGTTAATAATAAGGTGTCCTGGGGGAATGTTCTGCCTTCACTGCACACAGCGCAGCCAGAGGGGTGGTGTTGAAAGGGTTAATAATAAGGTGTCCTGGGGGAATGTTCTGCCTTCACTGTGTTGTGCTGATGGCACACAGAGGAGCCAGAGGGGTGGTGTTGAAAGGGTTAATCAATAATAATAATCGATAAAACATGGACAAATCAGACAGACACCAACCACAGTGACAGTTGCTAAACAACAGGGCAGTGGCCATTGAAGTCATACTATTCAGACATCAGACAGAAGACACAGGCTGAGCAAACATTGAAACTGATAACATTACAATGGAAATGCATTATTAAATGAGTATCATTCATGATGAAAAAGATAAAATAAATACAACTTAAAAAAATAACAAAGTTCTGGCAATAGAACTATCACGGTCCGTCACGTCTATCGTCAGAAGCGGCGTCTGCGACGTATTCTACCAGAACCGAATTGCTTAAAAGATCAGCACTCAGTACAGAACATACACGGCTTCTGTGTGTTAACGCTTAAATTAGTCCTCTGCCTCTCTACGAAGGGAGGGCTAATGCCATCGTTCACATCTGTGTGTTTCTGTCTGACTACCACATCTGTGTGTTTGTCACATCTGTTTGTTTGTCTGACTACCACATATGTGTGTTTGACTGACTACCACATCTGTGTGTTTGTCACATCTGTTTGCTTGTCTGACTACCACATCTGTGTGTTTCTGTCTGAATACCACATCTGTGTTTGTCTGGCTACCACATCTGTGTTTGTCACATCTGTTTGCTTGTCTGACTACCACATCAGTGTATTTGTCACATGTTTGTTTGTCTGACTACATCTGTGTGTTTGTCTGACTACCACATCTGTGTTTGTCACATCTGTTTGTTTGTCTGGCTACCGCATCTGTTTGTTTGTCTGACTACCACATGTGTGTTTGTCTGGCTACCACATGTGTGCTTGTCTGACTACCACATCTGTTTATTTGTCTGACTACCACATCGGTGTGTTTGTCTGACTACCACATATGTGTTTGTCTGGCTACATCTGTTTGTTTGTCTGACTACCACATCTTTTGTTTGTCTGAGTACCACATCTGTGTTTGTCTGACTACCACATCTGTTTGTTTGTCTGACTACATCTGTGTGCTTGTCTGACTACCACATCTGTGTGTTTGACTACCACATCTGTTTGTTTGTCTAGCTACCACATATGTAGAACATCTTGTCAGTCAGCTCATCCCCAGGCATATCAGTATAACACAATACACTACAGTACAATGAAACATAACCCATTACAACACAGCCCAACACAACACAATCCAGTACAGACCTGTAGAATATCTTGTCAGTCAGTTCATCCCCAGGCATCACAACACAGCACAACACATGACACAACACAGCACAATGTGACACAACACAGCACAGCACAACCCAATACAGACCTGTAGAACATCTTGTCAGTCAGCTCATCCCCAGGCATCACAACACAACACGACACAGCACAGCACAGCACAACACAACGTGACACAGCACAGCACAACACGTGACACAGCACAACACAACACAGCGCAACACAGCACAGCACAGCACAACCCAACCCAGTACAGACCTGTAGAACATCTTGTCAGTCAGCTCATCCCCAGGCATCACAGCACAGCACAACACAACACAGCACAATGTGACACAGCACAGCACAACACAATGTGACACAGCACAGCACAACGTGACACAGCACAACACAATGTGACACAGCACAGCGTGACACAGCACAACACAATGCGACACATCACAACACAGCACAATGTGACACAGCACAGCACAATCCAGTACAGACCTGTAGAATATCTTGTCAGTCAGCTCATCCCCAGGCATCACAACACAGCACAACACAATGTGACACAACACAACGTGACACAACACAGCACAACACAATGTGACACAGCACAACACAACACAGCACAGCACAACCCAGTACAGACCTGTAGAATATCTTGTCAGTCAGCTCATCCCCAGGCATCACAACACAGCACAGCACAACACAATGTGACACAGCACAACACAGCACAATGTGACACAACACAACACAATGCGACACAGCACAACACAATGTGACACAACACAACACAACACAGCACAGCACAACCCAGTACAGACCTGTAGAACATCTTGTCAGTCAGCTCATCCCCAGGCATCACAAAGCGGTGTTTGTAGTTGGAGAAATTGCTGAAAACAGCAACAAAAGCCATTATATTTACATACATGTTTAAAGATTTCCCCTTTTAAAACTTTTTTTTACATGATCAAAAACATGTTAAGAAAACAAGTTCAGTTTATGAAGAGCACACTACACTCGTGTGTTTCTGATATTGAATGGATATTGTTTAATAGCACTGATATCAAAATGTACCACACAGAGAGAAAAACAGACAGACAGCCATGTTTACACACACACCAAGTGAAGTATGCAGCCCATGCACACAGCACACACACCTGACTTTCCAACTCTCATTCTACACAGCAAGTGAAGTATGCAGCCCATGCACACAGCACACACACCTGACTTTCCAACTCTCATTCTACACAGCAAGTGAAGTATGCAGCCCATGCACACAGCACACACACCTGACTTTCCAACTCTCATTCTACACAGCAAGTGAAGTATGCAGCCCATGCACACAACACACACACCTGACTTTCCAACTCTCATTCTACACAGCAAGTGAAGTATGCAGCCCATGCACACAGCACACACACCTGACTTTCCAACTCTCATTCTACACAGCAAGTGAAGTATGCAGCCCATGCACACAGCACACACACCTGACTTTCCAACTCTCATTCTACACAGCAACTATGAGAAGGAAAGTGTCCACTTTGTACCCACCCCACTTTCATCAATCATCAAAAAAGGCAAAATAAGTAACAATACTAACATAAACCCCCCAAAACAAAACAATACTAATACCTTTAAACAATAAACTCTGTTTTACACATAACTCTAATTCATTTCTCCTCAATCAAAATACAACAGTAACTTTCCCTATCAAAGTAGCGGGTAGTATTAGCACAAAGCACAAACATGTGAAATGATGTGTGTTGCTCTAAGTTCATGACTTCCACGTCTTAAAGGCAGAACAATATGGTAGTGTCAAGATTCAACATCAAACACTCAAAATTAATCAACATTCAAAATTGTCCATCTTTTCCTTCAAAATATGAAATTAACTGTAAATGTGCATTATTTGTCACTAACTTTCCAACACTTTCTTCAAATGATAGCATTGTTATTAAATTCACAATCAAAATGACACACTATTGAACTCACCCTTGAAACAAAACAGAAAGACCTGCATCGACAGACTTAATCATCATTTCTTTTTTAACTCCCCAAAGAGTTTAAAAGGTTATTTATTTAAAACTGGACAGCGAGAGAATGATTTGACTTTCAAAGTTTTCTTAGTTGAAGGCCTTATTGAATGTCACTGCATAGTTACACAAGCACATACGCATGTCGCTTTTCATGTGCAGTAACTTTCACCAGCTATGTCATCATTCCAACTTTAACCAGGCCTTCTCCAGACCTGTTTACCCCTAGTTTGCAAATTTGTAATTTCTGAAACAAAAAATAGTAATTTTAAAGAAAAAAATGTTCCAACGCGCGGCCGATTCTTTTTCTTCACAAAAACCGAAAACAAGAAAACTATTTGTAATTCAAATCAAATCAAACTCACTTTATTATCTCCCAAGGAGAATTTTGTTCAGGTGCCAGAATAACAAAGACATCGACATTCAGCATGCATGAATAGGAGCACATTTTAACTTAAAGTGACATGAGCATAAAAATAAAATATGCATAAAATGTATACGGACATAGACATTTAGCATGCGTAAGCATAATGTACATATTTAAAAGTTACACATAATACATGCTTAAAGATACCCATTATATGTGGATACATACACGTCTAAGGATAAGCATGCATAGTTTCTTTTAACACGATGAACACACATTTAAACCTAAAAGGATCATGAGTTTAGGAGGTGGATGGATCTGGGGATGAAGTTTCTGTGCCCTGGAGTTGACTTTAAAAGTTTTGTAGCGACGTCTAGAAGGTAATATCAGTTTGACGTCCAAAATGGTACCCAAGTATTTGTACTCTGATACTCTTTCCACTGTTTCACCATCAGTTTCTACCTTTGGCACAGGGGGTGGATCTTTCCTAAAGTCTATTAATATTTCTTTTGTTTTGAGCACATTGAGGTCCAGATAGTTTTCTCTACACCACAGACAGAATTTCGCAACTTGACTAAAGTAGTGAGAAGTTGCGAAATGACACAATTATATGCAAGAAATAGTGCACTGGGAGACCTTTAAAAACATTTTTTAAACATGTATTTGCCTTTTCTTTGGTGTCTTTCCATCAGATTTTGGATCATTTGACCTAGAACTCTCACTCTCACTTTGACGCCATCTTGACACAATTAAAAGAAATTGATGCGCGTTGTATGCTGGGAACCAGAATGACTTTTCACCGCATTGTTTCAAAAGTATCGCTTGAAGACTTATGGTGGTGGTGGCTTTTTGCTTCTTTTTTTTTTTCGTCGACGTAATTCTCTTAATTTGACTTTTGTTTCGTAAAAATTACGGCAAAATCTTAAAGGTAAACAGGTCTGCCTTCTCTCTCCATCTCAATCTTTTACTTTACTATTAAAGTTTGCTTTTTTATATAATCCTTTTTCTTTTCTCTATTTTAAACTGCCTGACATGACACAAACACAAAGCTCAAACACACACACACTCTGTCTCTCTCTCTCACTCACTATCTCATTTCATGGTTTCCCGGGCAGGTCATGTAAGGCACGTTGGCAGCAACGGGCTCTATCTGCCGCATGAACTCATCTCCCACACGACCGTTGTCCTACAATTAAAGTAGTAGTCAGTAGTCAGTAGTCAGTAGTCAAGTTTCAACATCAAACGATACTATCATTTGGGCTTGTTAATCAGCCAAACTGCAATGAGTTCAATGGTCAACTTAGGATGATGATTTGACCGCAAGGGGGCTATCAAACCAGAGAGAGAGAGAGAGAGAGAGGGAGGGACTCATCTCCCTCTCTCTCACTACGCCCAACTAAGAATATCACGCACTAAGCCCCTACTGGTTTGATTGCCCCCTGGTGGTCAAATCATCGTCCTAAGTTGCTCATTGGTCCCCATTAACATCTATAAAAGAGCAATTCAGGATACTGTCTACTGCCCTATCAGTCAGCAGTTGGTAGATAGTCAGCTGACATGTCCTTGGTCCCCATTAACATCTCCAAAAGAGCAATTCAGGTTACTGTCTACTGCCCTATCAGTCAGCAGTTGGTAGATAGTCAGCTGACGTGTCCTTGGGAGGGTCTAGAGAATAGCACGGTCAATACTGACCACTTCAAGCAGTCAAGTAGTAGTAGTAGTAGTAGTTAGGGCTAAAAGTGGGCCTCGCGGCCCTTTTACGCCCTTTCTCGTTTGTGACTTTGATTTGTTTCAGGGTGGCTTGCTTTCTACAGCTAAACTATCAAATTTAACAAAACATGGAATGGACTTTTTCTTCTTTGTATTCATCGCAAGTAGCATAAACATTTGCCATCATTGCGTCTTTGTGCAGAAGATGTTTGAACATATTTATGTTAGGTGCAGCCTTAATGTTAGTTGACAAGTTATTCCAGTACAGTGGAACCTCCCTTATAAGACCTTCAAAAATCATCCAAAATGAGGTCTTATAAGGGAGGTAATTTTAACACTTACAAAGAAGGGCAATGTTTCGGAGAAGTAGGTCTTATGTGGGAGGGAGTCTTATAATGGGAGGTCTTATAAGGGAGGTTCCACTGTATTGAACAACTCGGTTAGAAAAGTAAAACTTGAGAATGCTAGTAACTGATCGTTTTAAAAATAACTTCTCTGCACTATTTCGTGTCATGTTTGTGATACTTTTAACAAAAAGGTTGTTAAAGTCTATGTTATCAATGTTATCCATTATTTCATATACTTGTATCAGGTCTCCCCAGACTCTTCTTCCCTTCAGAGACGGTCATCCCAGGAATGTCAATCTGTCACAATATGCTTTGATCCATGTTGTCGCCCTTCTTTGCACTTTCTCTATAGCTATTGGTTGCCTTTTAAAGATTGGGCACCCAACTGAGTTGGCATATTCCAAGAGTGGTCTTACCATAGCTTTATAAAGTCAACTCCATATAAAATAGGATAGCAAGCCACATCAAATGCTCCCTGTGATTCTCATCTGTAATCTTCTTCATCGATCGCTCAGACAGTTTCTAGTCAAATGAGCACAGATGTCTCATGCTGCTGTTGTGCGCCTAATAAATAGTTAGGCCCAGCATGTCCGTCTTCAGCCGGAGAAAATGTTGGTCAGAATTTATAGGACAAAGACAGGAGAATGGACCAGTAAGATAGAAAGATGGCAGTACGCAAAGAGCACATAACTTCCAAAAGGTGGGGGAACTATTTGTGCAAAAGACCCTGCCAGCATCATGGGTGCAACTCCCCCAAATGAAAAAAACTGAAAGGCAGGGGTCCAGGGACACATGGCCCCAGCAGGGTACAGGGGCAGAGCCTCGTCGGACGATTCAGGGGGGCAAGTTAAGAGAGAGATATAACGAGACAGACAGACAGTCAAAATGATAGACAGTTTGAGCCTGATAAGCCTTGTAAAATTATTACATTGCCTTTGTAAACTTCCAAGATAGAACAACCAAGTTAAAACGCCCAAAATCGCTTGTGGTCATTTTAATTTTTTGGAGGAATTAAAAAACAATTGAAGTTCAGTTTGTGGTAAAATTAAAAATACTGAAATCAGTGTAAAAACGAAAGAGTAGCACACATGCAGTATCCCGATGGAGGGGAGGAGACTGATGAAAAGGACTGAGACACAAAGAGAAAAGATCGCCTTGGCTTAAGGCTGTGTCAGACCAATTGACACAGGCTAGAACACCAAGGCTACACCAACATGTTGTTATGCTCTGCATAGTTATGCGGGGATTGTCTTTAGCCATAACAAGCTCCTAGCATAACATCATCAGTATCCAAACTTCTCCGAAGTCGGAGTGTGACTGCCCATGTGGCAGAGTAATCAAAAACGGTAACACGCGTAATGTTCTCATCCCTAGCTGGTGCATTTGAACCAAAGTGTTCAAGCGCTTCAGCTGTTGGGATGATCCCTGGAGTCTTTAAGCCAGGGTATGACAACAACAGCAACAAAGAGAACAGACATTTGATGAACATTAGCTGCCATCTGCACACACTGAGCAACATAGGCTTCAGAATCCTTAGTTCTTTACATTTTCTACCCCACAAAATGAGACAATCATGAAGACATTTGATGAACATTAGCTGCCATCTGCACACACTGAGCAACATAGGCTTCAGAATCCTTAGTTCTTTACATTTTCTACCCCACAAAATGAGACAATCATGAAGACATTTGATGAACATTAGCTGCCATCTGCACACACTGAGCAACATAGGCTTCAGAATCCTTAGTTCTTTACATTTTCTACCCCACAAAATGAGACAATCATGAAGACATTTGATGAACATTAGCTGCCATCTGCACACACTGAGCAACATAGGCTTCAGAATCCTTAGTTCTTTACATTTTCTACCCCACAAAATGAGACAATCATGAAGACATTTGATGAACATTAGCTGCCATCTGCACACACTGAGCAACATAGGCTTCAGAATCCTTAGTTCTTTACATTTTCTACCCCACAAAATGAGACAATCATGAAGACATTTGATGAACATTAGCTGCCATCTGCACACACTGAGCAACATAGGCTTCAGAATCCTTAGTTCTTTACATTTTCTACCCCACAAAATGAGACAATCATGAAGACATTTGATGAACATTAGCTGCCATCTGCACACACTGAGCAACATAGGCTTCAGAATCCTTAGTTCTTTACATTTTCTACCCCACAAAATGAGACAATCATGAAGAACAAACCCAGTACATACCTTGAACATGTCATAGGCAAAATCCCCTGCAATACACACAATACTGTGATCATGTCATTTCTTGTTGTTTTATACATAAGCTACAGGTTTCTGTCAATACAAATGCCATTCAGCTTCACTGGGCATAATAAGCAGGACATGATGCTTAACTGAAGCTCACATGAAAACTCTCTTTATTATTATAAGTTATAACATTTTCACAATAATAAACTTAGTGTTATGGCATAGTGACACACATAAGTGCATTGCTCTTGCACAACATGCTTATGAATACCCATGCACACACACACACACACACACACACACACAGGATGAAAAAAAGTTTTGTTTAGCTTATTCCTTTATCGTCATTAAAGATCATTTTGACTTGACTTGACTTGACACACACACACACACTTTCTTTTCTATAAAGTTCCAGCTAGTGTATGCCTGGTTGTGGGTTAGCCAAAGGTACATACATGCTTGATGTCAGAACAGCGCTACCCCTTTTCTGCCAAACATCCAGAATGACAGTAAAACGATAACACTGCTCAATGTTCATATAAAGACAACACTGCTCAGTGTCCATATAAAGACAACACTGTCAATATAAAGACAACACTGCTCAATGTTCATATAAAGACAACACTGCTCAGTGTTCATATGAAGACAACACTGCTCAATGTTCATATAAAGACAACACTGCTCAATGTTCATATAAAGACAACACTGCTCAGTGTCCATATAAAGACAACACTGTCAATATAAAGACAACACTGCTCAGTGTTCATATGAAGACAACACTGCTCAATGTTCATATGAAGACAACACTGCTCAGTGTCCATATAAAGACAACACTGTCCATATAAAGACAACACTGCTCAGTGTTCATATAAAGACAACACTGCTCAGTGTTCATATGAAGACAACACTGCTCAATGTTCATATGAAGACAACACAGTGGTGTAGAGTGGCACAGTGGTATCGCGTTCGCTTCGTGTCAAGTAAACCCGAGTTCGAACCTGGGTACAGGGGATTTTTTCCTCTCACTCTGCACTAGGCCTTACGGTCTGAACGTGGAGTCTTTCGGATGAGACGATAAACCGAGGTCCGTGTGCCCATGCACTTAGCATACGTTGCCCATGGCAATAAAAAGTTGTCATTTGGTCAAAATTTGCCCCCCCCCCCCCCCTCATCACGAAAAAGTTGTCATAAAAAAAAAACAATGGTCTTTATATAAACACAAACTGCTTTAAAGAGCAACCCTCCCATATAAAGACCCCACTGACTATCAACAGTACCATAATAAAGACAACACTGCTCAATGTCCATATAAAGACAACACTGCTCAATATAAAGACAACACTGTCCATATAAAGACAACACTGCTCAATGTCCATATAAAGACAACACTGCTCATATAAAGACAACAGTCAATAAAGACAACACTGTTCATATAAAGACAACACTGCTGTGTCCATATAAAGACAACACTGCTCAATGTCCATATAAAGACAACACTGCTCAATGTTCATATAAAGACAACACTGTCACCATATAAAGACAACACTGCTCAGTGTTCATATAAAGACAACACTGCTCAATGTTCATATAAAGACAACACTGCTCAATGTTCATATAAAGACAACACTGCTCAGTGTTCATATAAAGACAACACTGCTCAATGTTCATATAAAGACAACACTGCATATAAAGACAACACTGTCCATATAAAGACAACACTGCTCAATGTCCATATAAAGACAACACTGCTCAATGTCCATATAAAGACAACACTGCTCAATGTCCATATAAAGACAACACTGCTCAATGTCCATATAAAGACAACACTGCTCAATGTCCATATAAAGACAACACTGCTCAATGTCCATATAAAGACAACACTGCTCAATGTCCATATAAAGACAACACTGCTCAGTGTCCATATAAAGACAACACTGCTCAATGTCCATATAAAGACAACACTGTCAATATAAAGACAACACTGTCCATATAAAGACAACACTGCTCAATGTCCATATAAAGACAACACTGCTCAATGTCCATATAAAGACAACACTGCTCAATGTCCATATAAAGACAACACTGTCCATATAAAGACAACACTGCTCAATGTCCATATAAAGACAACACTGCTCAATGTCCATATAAAGACAACACTGTCCATATAAAGACAACACTGTCCATATAAAGACAACACTGCTCAATGTCCATATAAAGACAACACTGCTCAATGTCCATATAAAGACAACACTGCTCAATGTCCATATAAAGACAACACTGCTCAATGTCCATATAAAGACAACACTGCTCAATGTCCATATAAAGACAACACTGTCCATATAAAGACAACACTGTCCATATAAAGACAACACTGCTCAATGTCCATATAAAGACAACACTGCTCAATGTCCATATAAAGACAACACTGCTCAATGTCCATATAAAGACAACACTGCTCAATGTCCATATAAAGACAACACTGCTCAATGTCCATATAAAGACAACACTGTCCATATAAAGACAACACTGCTCAGTGTCCATATAAAGACAACACTGCTCAATGTCCATATAAAGACAACACTGCTCAATGTCCATATAAAGACAACACTGTCCATATAAAGACAACACTGTCCATATAAAGACAACACTGCTCAATGTCCATATAAAGACAACACTGCTCAATGTCCATATAAAGACAACACAACACTGTCCATATAAAGACAACACTGTCCATATAAAGACAACACTGCTCAATGTCCATATAAAGACAACACTGCTCAATGTCCATATAAAGACAACACTGCTCAATGTCCATATAAAGACAACACTGCTCAATGTCCATATAAAGACAACACTGCTCAATGTCCATATAAAGACAACACTGCTCAATGTCCATATAAAGACAACACTGCTCAATGTCCATATAAAGACAACACTGCTCAATGTCCATATAAAGACAACACTGCTCAATGTCCATATAAAGACAACACTGCTCAATGTCCATATAAAGACAACACTGCTCAATGTCCATATAAAGACAACACTGCTCAATGTCCATATAAAGACAACACTGCTCAATGTCCATATAAAGACAACACTGCTCAATGTCCATATAAAGACAACACTGCTCATATAAAGACAACACTGTCCATATAAAGACAACACTGCTCAGTGTCCATATAAAGACAACACTGCTTAACCCCTTGACTGCCAGAGAAAATTTTAAAAAGAATTGGGGGGTAAATCATGCCATGAAAAAGACAGCTGATAGAGACAATCTAGATAAATGGTCTGGGGATATGGACCTCTTGACTGTGCAAGAGAAAAAGCCAAACATATCAGGGTTATTCCTCTTCATCTGATGACATCATCAGTGATGTCATCAGGTCAGTACGTAATACATTGGTGGCAGTCAAGGGGTTAAAGTTCATATAAGACAACACTGCTCAATGTTCATATGAATACTTACAATCAAAAAGAAAGCATTGTACTGACCCACGTGCAGGATGGCATCAAAATGCCCGTCTTCAGCCTCCTGCTGTAACCTGGGTAGTGACTGGGGGTTAACGTTGCCCAGGTCTCCATAGATGGCGAAACGCGGAGACCATTTGTTGCCGCTCTGCATTGCCGTGAAGGTGAACTCCTCACTCCAGCCCTCATCACTGCCGCAACGGTACACTGGGAACAAGGAATTGTTCCATTAGAAACCAGTTCTGATATTACTTTAAGCTACACTGGGAACAAGGAATTGTTCCATTAGAAACCAGTTCTGATATTACTTTAAGCTACACTGGGAACAAGGAATTGTTCCATTAGAAACCAGTTCTGATATTACTTTAAGCTACACTGGGAACAAGGAATTGTTCCATTAGAAACCAGTTCTGATATTAGTTTAAGGTACACTGGGAACAAGGAATTGTTCCATTAGAAACCAGTTCTGATATTACTTTAAGCTACACTGGGAACAAGGAATTGTTCCATTAGAAACCAGTTCTGATATTACTTTAAGCTACACTGGGAACAAGGAATTGTTCCATTAGAAACCAGTTCTGATATTAGTTTAAGGTACTCTGAGAACAACAAGGAATTGTTCCATTAGAAACCAGTTCTGATATTAGTTTCTTGTCACACAGACTGTCTCTGTAAAATTCAGGCTGCTCCCACTTGAAGAGTGCGTCAGTGTTGTCCATTTTGTGTGTGTGCATGTCATGTGAATACGTGCCATCCATTCCACGGCACTGCAAGGCCTACTGTTCATGAATCATGGAATGGACTGCATGGCCTACTGTTAATGAATCGTGGAATGGGCTGCATGGCCTACTGTTAATGAATCATGGAATGGGCTGCATGGCCTACTGTTAATGAATCATGGAATGGGCTGCATGGCCTACTGTTAATGAATCATGGAATGGGCTGCATGGCCTACTGTTAATGAATCGTGGAATGGGCTGCATGGCCTACTGTTAATGAATCATGGAATGGGCTGCATGGCCTACTGTTAATGAATCATGGAATGGGCTGCATGGCCTACTGTTAATGAATCATGGAATGGGCTGCATGGCCTACTGTTAATGAATCATGGAATGGGCTGCATGGCCTACTGTTAATGAATCATGGAATGGGCTGCATGGCCTACTGTTAATGAATCATGGAATGGGCTGCATGGCCTACTGTTAATGAATCATGGAATGGGCTGCATGGCCTACTGTTAATGAATCATGGAATGGGCTGCAAGGCCCACTGTTAATGAATCATGGAATGGGCTGCAAGGCCTACTGTTAATGAATCATGGAATGGGCTGCATGGCCTACTGTTAATGAATCATGGAATGGGCTGCATGGCCTACTGTTAATGAATCATGGAATGGGCTGCTGGCCTACTGTTAATGAATCATGGGCTGCATGGCCTACTGTTAATGAATCATGGAATGGGCTGCATGGCCTACTGTTAATGAATCATGGAATGGGCTGCATGGCCTACTGTTAATGAATCATGGAATGGGCTGCATGGCCTACTGTTAATGAATCATGGAATGGGCTGCATGGCCTACTGTTAATGAATCTACTGGAATGGGACTGCATGGCCTACTGTTAATGAATCATGGAATGGGCTGCATGGCCTACTGTTAATGAATCATGGAATGGGCTGCATGGCCTACTGTTAATGAATCATGGAATGGGCTGCATGGCCTACTGTTAATGAATCATGGAATGGGCTGCATGGCCTACTGTTAATGAATCATGGAATGGACTGCATGGCCTACTGTTAATGAATCATGGAATGGGCTGCATGGCCTACTGTTAATGAATCATGGAATGGGCTGCATGGCCTACTGTTAATGAATCATGGAATGGGCTGCATGGCCTACTGTTAATGAATCATGGAATGGGCTGCATGGCCTACTGTTAATGAATCATGGAATGGGCTGCATGGCCTACTGTTAATGAATCATGGAATGGGCTGCATGGCCTACTGTTAATGAATCATGGAATGGGCTGCATGGCCTACTGTTAATGAATCATGGAATGGGCTGCACGTTAATGAATCATGGAAAGGGCTTTCATGTGTACTATTTGCGGTAATCTATCCCATGAATAAATGACTACCAAAAATATAAAAGAAAATAGACTCGATGTACTTCATTCCCGGCATCACTATTTCACTCAATGGATGTCATTTGCACTAACCCCATCCCCCCAAAAAAGCAACCCACAACAAAAAGAAAACCAACCCACCATACTTCACCCCTGGAGTCTCACTGGGTGGATGTACTGTCTGCGGTGCTAAAACTAAACAACAATACAGCTAAGTCAAGCTATACCCAAGTCAGACTCACCATACTTCACCCTACTGTTTGTGGTGCTATAACTAAACAATACAGCTAAGTCAAGCTTTACCTAAGTCAGACTCACCATACTTCACCCTACTGTTTGCAGTGCTATAACTAAACAATACAGCTAAGTCAAGCTATACCCAAGTCAGACTCACCATACTTCACCCTACTGTTTGCGGTGCTATAACTAAACAACACAGCTAAGTCAAGCTATACCCAAGTCAGACCCACCATACTTCACCCCTGGGTTCAGATGGGTCAGCTTCACTCGGTGGATGTACTGTTTGCGGTGCTCCAAACCTCCGTCAGTGAAGAGTCGACTGACGCCCTCTGTCTGCTGCCATGCTTTACCTCCCTTGGCCATATACTGCACGGTGGAATGACTAGTGTTGTTCATGGTGTTCCACACAATCCACATCTGGGTGGGGTCATCTGGAAAAAGAACCACCAACAGCATTTGTAAGTCAGTCATGATCAAGTTGTCAAAATCCTCAACACTCGCTAAGAAAACACAAGAAAAACATTTTGTATTTTTGTTTAATCTTCTGACCATGCAATGTTACAACTTCAAAGAAAAGAAGAAGAAAGAAACATGTTCAAAGTTTATATCTTTGTTTTTCAGTCTCCCCTGTTTGCCTCCACAACAATGCTTGCATGACCATAAAGACCAGTCCTTGTTCAACACCCAGTTTATGTTTCATCACGGCCCAGTGTTTCCCACAAGGGTGAAATGTCACAGTCCCAGGGACTCCTGTATGTAACATTTTAAGAATCCCTTTCAAATTAATTTGTAAAAGTCCCCTAAGTAATTACATGAAAAAATGTTTTAAGCTTAACAAAATAAATATGCTAAACACACATGCTACATACATGCTTGTGATGCAGAACACTTATTTTACTCCCAGTGATTTGTCCTAAGCTTTAAGTGACACTGTTTATTGTCATGTTTTTTTCAAACACATGTTGAGAGAAAAGTATGAACTTCACATTCACTTGCTCTTAATAAGAACTCACTTTGCTAATTTGTTTTTTTTAAAAGAAGAAGAAAAAGAAGAAAAAAACAATTGACCAACAAAATGAACAGGTTATATGACGGCAATCCATGAAACAAACATTTTGTCTGTGACTAACCACTTTTTTCTTTTTTTTGCCTACGTGATCATCAGCAAGAAGAGAGAGAGGGAGAGAGAGAGAGAGAGAGAGAGAGAGGGATGGAGGGAGAGAGAGAGAGAGAGAGAGAGAGAGAGAGAGAGAGGGATGGAGGGAGAGGGAGAGAGAGAGAGAGGGATGGAGGAGAGAGAGAGAGAGAGAGAGAGAGAGAGAGAGAGAGAGAGAGAGAGGAAGGGGGGAGGTAGGGGACCATTTTCATCTGTGCTTGCTTCCAGCCTCCACTCCTATTATAATTGTCTTATCTGTTCCTTCACACAGTGGGCAACACCAAAGTCTCTGGTAAGGCATCTTGTTAGTTTAGTTGTCATTCGCTTTCAGTTTCAGTGCCGTTTGCTCTACTGATAATACTGAGACCTCTCAGGCTAGCGGCCTCATTGACCCGAGTAAGAGATTAAACTGTCTTGATCTGTGAAAACCGTGTGCGTCTCATGGGACGCACAGTGCTGAAATGTGAGAGTCCCTCTGAAATGTTAGTGCTTCAGGGACGCACAAATGTGTATTATGGGAAACAGTGACAGCCGTTCAGTAGTTTATATTGAGGAGGCTGCAGCAATTTGTGTTGACAGACAGACAAATGTGCGTTATGGGAAACAGTGACAGCCGTTCAGTAGTTTATGCTGAGGAGGCTGCAGAAATTTGTGTTGACAGACAGACAAATAAAGAAATACCCAGCCCTAGTTCTAATTCACAAAAACTTGGTCTTACACAACAGGGTGAACAAAACAGGATGCATGGACTTTCCTGGTATTGCAGTACCTCCAGGATCGTCCCACTATCTTTAGAATTAAAATGTCCCGCACACACCTGCTCCAGGTGGGAGGACGTTACACAGACTTTCACACAGGGTGCACACACCTGCTCCAGGTGGGAGGACGTTACACAGACTTTCACACACGGTGCACACACCTGCTCCAGGTGGGAGGACGTTACAAGCACACACCTGCTCCAGGTGGGAGGATGTTACAAGCACACACCTGCTCCAGGTGGGAGGACGTTACACAGACTTTCACACACGGTGCACACACCTGCTCCAGGTGGGAGGACGTTACAAGCACACACCTGCTCCAGGTGGGAGGATGTTACAAGCACACACCTGCTCCAGGTGGGAGGACGTTACACAGACTTTCACACAGGCTGCACACACCTGCTCCAGGTGGGAGGACGTTACACAGACTTTCACACACGGTGCACACACCTGCTCCAGGTGGGAGGACGTTACAAGCACACACCTGCTCCAGGTGGGAGGATGTTACAAGCACACACCTGCTCCAGGTGGGAGGACGTTACACAGACTTTCACACAGGCTGCACACACCTGCTCCAGGTGGGAGGATGTTACACAGACTTTCACACAGGGTGCACACACCTGCTCCAGGTGGGAGGACGTTACACAGACTTTCACACAGGGTGCACACACCTGCTCCAGGTGGGAGGACGTTACACAGACTTTCACACAGGGTGCACACACCTGCTCCAGGTGGGAGGACGTTACACAGACTTTCACACAGGGTGCACACACCTGCTCCAGGTGGGAGGACGTTACACAGACTTTCACACAGGCTGCACACACCTGCTCCAGGTGGGAGGACGTTACACAGACTTTCACACAGGCTGCACACACCTGCTCCAGGTGGGAGGATGTTACACAGACTTTCACACAGGGTGCACACACCTGCTCCAGGTGGGAGGATGTTACACAGACTTTCACACAGGGTGCACACACCTGCTCCAGGTGGGAGGATGTTACACAGTTACAAGCACACACCTGCTCCAGGTGGGAGGACGTTACACAGACTTTCACACACGGTGCACACACCTGCTCCAGGTGGGAGGACGTTACACAGACTTTCACACAGGGTGCACACACCTGCTCCAGGTGGGAGGATGTTACAAGCACACACCTGCTCCAGGTGGGAGGACGTTACACAGACTTTCACACACGGTGCACACACCTGCTCCAGGTGGGAGGATGTTACAAGCACACACCTGCTCCAGGTGGGAGGACGTTACACAGACTTTCACACAGGGTGCACACACCTGCTCCAGGTGGGAGGATGTTACAAGCACACACCTGCTCCAGGTGGGAGGACGTTACACAGACTTTCACACACGGTGCACACACCTGCTCCAGGTGGGAGGACGTTACACAGACTTTCACACACGGTGCACACACCTGCTCCAGGTGGGAGGATGTTACAAGCACACACCTGCTCCAGGTGGGAGGACGTTACACAGACTTTCACACAGGGTGCACACACCTGCTCCAGGTGGGAGGACGTTACACAGACTTTCACACAGGCTGCACACACCTGCTCCAGGTGGGAGGACGTTACACAGACTTTCACACACGGTGCACACACCTGCTCCAGGTGGGAGGACGTTACACAGACTTTCACACAGGGTGCACACACCTGCTCCAGGTGGGAGGACGTTACACAGACTTTCACACAGGGTGCACACACCTGCTCCAGGTGGGAGGACGTTACACAGACTTTCACACAGGGTGCACACACCTGCTCCAGGTGGGAGGACGTTACACAGACTTTCACACACGGTGCACACACCTGCTCCAGGTGGGAGGACGTTACACAGACTTTCACACAGGGTGCACACACCTGCTCCAGGTGGGAGGACGTTACACAGACTTTCACACAGGCTGCACACACCTGCTCCAGGTGGGAGGACGTTACACAGACTTTCACACACGGTGCACACACCTGCTCCAGGTGGGAGGACGTTACACAGACTTTCACACACGGTGCACACACCTGCTCCAGGTGGGAGGACGTTACACAGACTTTCACACAGGGTGCACACACCTGCTCCAGGTGGGAGGACGTTACACAGACTTTCACACAGGGTGCACACACCTGCTCCAGGTGGGAGGACGTTACACAGACTTTCACACAGGCTGCACACACCTGCTCCAGGTGGGAGGATGTTACAAGCACACACCTGCTCCAGGTGGGAGGACGTTACACAGACTTTCACACAGGGTGCACACACCTGCTCCAGGTGGGAGGACGTTACACAGACTTTCACACAGGGTGCACACACCTGCTCCAGGTGGGAGGACGTTACACAGACTTTCACACAGGGTGCACACACCTGCTCCAGGTGGGAGGACGTTACACAGACTTTCACACACGGTGCACACACCTGCTCCAGGTGGGAGGACGTTACACAGACTTTCACACAGGCTGCACACACCTGCTCCAGGTGGGAGGACGTTACACAGACTTTCACACAGGGTGCACACACCTGCTCCAGGTGGGAGGACGTTACACAGACTTTCACACAGGGTGCACACACCTGCTCCAGGTGGGAGGACGTTACACAGACTTTCACACACGGTGCACACACCTGCTCCAGGTGGGAGGACGTTACACAGACTTTCACACAGGGTGCACACACCTGCTCCAGGTGGGAGGACGTTACACAGACTTTCACACAGGGTGCACACACCTGCTCCAGGTGGGAGGACGTTACACAGACTTTCACACAGGCTGCACACAC
Source organism: Phymorhynchus buccinoides (assembly GCA_017654935.2). Lineage (NCBI taxonomy): Eukaryota > Metazoa > Mollusca > Gastropoda > Neogastropoda > Raphitomidae > Phymorhynchus > Phymorhynchus buccinoides. The sequence continues at coordinate 62,341,010 of CM065688.1, read as the reverse complement.
CTGCTCCAGGTGGGAGGATGTTACAAGCACACACCTGCTCCAGGTGGGAGGACGTTACACAGACTTTCACACAGGGTGCACACACCTGCTCCAGGTGGGAGGATGTTACAAGCACACACCTGCTCCAGGTGGGAGGACGTTACACAGACTTTCACACAGGCTGCACACACCTGCTCCAGGTGGGAGGATGTTACAAGCACACACCTGCTCCAGGTGGGAGGACGTTACACAGACTTTCACACAGGCTGCACACACCTGCTCCAGGTGGGAGGATGTTACAAGCACACACCTGCTCCAGGTGGGAGGACGTTACACAGACTTTCACACAGGGTGCACACACCTGCTCCAGGTGGGAGGATGTTACAAGCACACACCTGCTCCAGGTGGGAGGACGTTACACAGACTTTCACACAGGGTGCACACACCTGCTCCAGGTGGGAGGATGTTACAAGCACACACCTGCTCCAGGTGGGAGGACGTTACACAGACTTTCACACAGGCTGCACACACCTGCTCCAGGTGGGAGGACGTTACACAGACTTTCACACAGGGTGCACACACCTGCTCCAGGTGGGAGGACGTTACACAGACTTTCACACAGGCTGCACACACCTGCTCCAGGTGGGAGGATGTTACAAGCACACACCTGCTCCAGGTGGGAGGACGTTACACAGACTTTCACACACGGTGCACACACCTGCTCCAGGTGGGAGGACGTTACAAGCACACACCTGCTCCAGGTGGGAGGACGTTACACAGACTTTCACACAGGGTGCACACACCTGCTCCAGGTGGGAGGACGTTACACAGACTTTCACACAGGGTGCACACACCTGCTCCAGGTGGGAGGACGTTACACAGACTTTCACACAGGCTGCACACACCTGCTCCAGGTGGGAGGATGTTACAAGCACACACCTGCTCCAGGTGGGAGGACGTTACACAGACTTTCACACAGGGTGCACACACCTGCTCCAGGTGGGAGGATGTTACAAGCACACACCTGCTCCAGGTGGGAGGACGTTACACAGACTTTCACACAGGCTGCACACACCTGCTCCAGGTGGGAGGATGTTACAAGCACACACCTGCTCCAGGTGGGAGGACGTTACACAGACTTTCACACAGGCTGCACACACCTGCTCCAGGTGGGAGGATGTTACAAGCACACACCTGCTCCAGGTGGGAGGACGTTACACAGACTTTCACACAGGGTGCACACACCTGCTCCAGGTGGGAGGATGTTACAAGCACACACCTGCTCCAGGTGGGAGGACGTTACACAGACTTTCACACAGGGTGCACACACCTGCTCCAGGTGGGAGGATGTTACAAGCACACACCTGCTCCAGGTGGGAGGACGTTACACAGACTTTCACACAGGCTGCACACACCTGCTCCAGGTGGGAGGACGTTACACAGACTTTCACACAGGCTGCACACACCTGCTCCAGGTGGGAGGATGTTACAAGCACACACCTGCTCCAGGTGGGAGGACGTTACACAGACTTTCACACACGGTGCACACACCTGCTCCAGGTGGGAGGACGTTACAAGCACACACCTGCTCCAGGTGGGAGGACGTTACACAGACTTTCACACAGGGTGCACACACCTGCTCCAGGTGGGAGGACGTTACACAGACTTTCACACACGGTGCACACACCTGCTCCAGGTGGGAGGACGTTACACAGACTTTCACACAGGGTGCACACACCTGCTCCAGGTGGGAGGACGTTACACAGACTTTCACACACGGTGCACACACCTGCTCCAGGTGGGAGGACGTTACACAGACTTTCACACAGGGTGCACACACCTGCTCCAGGTGGGAGGATGTTACAAGCACACACCTGCTCCAGGTGGGAGGACGTTACACAGACTTTCACACAGGGTGCACACACCTGCTCCAGGTGGGAGGATGTTACAAGCACACACCTGCTCCAGGTGGGAGGACGTTACACAGACTTTCACACAGGGTGCACACACCTGCTCCAGGTGGGAGGACGTTACACAGACTTTCACACAGGCTGCACACACCTGCTCCAGGTGGGAGGATGTTACAAGCACACACCTGCTCCAGGTGGGAGGACGTTACACAGACTTTCACACAGGGTACACACACCTGCTCCAGGTGGGAGGACGTTACACAGACTTTCACACAGGGTGCACAAACCAGCTTTCTAACGACTCGTGTGACCAAATACACATAACACTGCTAACTGCACTGACCCCCAAAAGCAATGTGGATCTGCTCTGGCTGGGTGATGCCCCCACCATCATCATCTTCATCACCATCATCACAATGTATACTGACCCCCAAAAGCAATGTGGATCTGCTCTGGCTGGGTGATGACCCACCATCATCATCATCACCATTATCATCATCATCACCATTATCATCATCATCATCATCATCACCATCATCATCATCATCACCATCATCATCATCATCATCACAATGTATACTGACCCCCAAAAGCAATGTGGATCTGCTCTGGCTGGGTGTAGATAGGGAGGTAGGACTTGGCTTGTGTCCCCCCCATCATTATCATCACAAAACACACCGCGCTCACCAGCATGGTGATTGATTCTCCTTCACTGGTAGCCTTCCTTTAGTTCTGAAACAGAAAGAAAGGGTTAAAAATAAACAGAAAAGTAGACTGTACAACAGAATAATATCAATATCATTACATGATTGAAATTGAATTTTTAAACATTATTATCAGTCAATCAATCAACTGATCAAATCTAAGGGCACATTGTGACATTGCCAATGCCTTCAGAAGTTCAATCACAAAATGTCCTTTTTTTAACTAATTCAAAGCCGTAGGGTGAATTTCGTCAATAGCAATGGATGATTTCCCCAAAACAATGAGTCATGAATGACTATGTACATGACAATTCGTCGAAGGACACTTCGTTAAAGGACACCTCGTCAACGACACTTCGTTGACACGACACTTCGTCAACGTGACAGTTCGTTGACGCGACAGTTGGTCGACGCGACATTTCGTTGACACTAAAAGTAAAAGATATTTCTGTGTATTGCACGCAAAGGAGTAGGGGACATGTGTGACAGTAAGGTCGCACATGTTGCATGCAGAGGAGGACCACAGACCTTTCGCAGTATCTAGGCAAGACCAATCCGGCTACCATAGCGGCCCCCGGGGTCGAACCCCGACCGGCACAGCTCCTGCCTTTTATTTACCACTACTTTGATATATGGCCCTACTAATTCCCTAGAATAATGTGTGGTTGGGACAAGGGAGGGGAGAGGGAGGTGACTGAGGCAGGGTGGTTTGGTGGAGGTGTTTATGGAGGGCTGTTTTGAATGTCTCCAATGTCGGGGTGGTGGCAACTTGCTGAGGGAGGCTGTTCCATTGCGGGATAGTTTGAGGAAAGAATGTGGTTTTACGGTACTGGGTTCTGTGGCTGGGAATGTCATAGGCGGCAGAGTGTGACTGGCGGAGACTTTTCTTTTGTAGAGTGTTTGTAGGGAGATGTTTGGAGTTGATTTCGAGAAGGCCTGTGTGGAACTTATAGAAGGTGGTCAGTCGGATTTCAGTTTGGCGGGTCTGGAGAAGGGGCCATTTCAGGTTTTTCAGGAGATCTGTGGTTCTGGTTGTATGCCGGTGTGAAGAGAATATCCTACCTCATGAAATAAGTAGGCCTAGCCGGCGCCTAGCCAATCAGAATTGTTTGTTTGTCCGCCATTGTGAATTTTACGAAACTAAGTGCATCTTTGTGTTTTTATTTTTATTTTTATACTCAAGGTATATGATATCGTACACTCAGGTTTTTGCGTTGAATTAATCATCGTATTCATACATTATGTCATTATAAAATTTTAATTGGTCGAGCTGATTTTTACAGCTGTTACTAGTGTTAGTATTAGGTGCTCTCTTAATGTTAGTTGGTAGTTGATTCCATAAAGGTGCAACTCTGTTAGTAAAAGAATATTTTCTTGTGTTAGTTTTACAAAATTCAATAAATATTTTATCAGTGCTATTTCTTGTTCTGTCATAATTTGTTAGTTTGAAAAATTCTGTTGCATTTAAATCATCAATATTATTAAATATTTTATAACTTTGCATTAGATCACCTCTTATTCTTCTTGCTTTCAAACTTGGAAGATTCAGGCGTTCCATTCTCTCTCTATACGAATAGTTATTATATCCATCAATTAATTTAGTTGCCCTTCTTTGCGCCTTCTCTATTAATGTTGATTGTCTTTTCAATTTGGGATACCAAATAACATTACCATCTTATATATATTTTTGAAATCTGTCTGTGTGTGTGTGTGTGTGTCTGTCTGTCTGTCTGTCTGTCTGTGTGTCCCTTATGCACGGCCACAGTTCTCAACCGATTGACACCAAATGTGGCATCAAGCATCCTTCGCACCCTCCGAAGCTCATGCCATCCTTACTTTTCAGAAACCTCCGCCAAGGGGTCGTGGGGAGACCGAAAATCGTTAAGGGGCCATAACTTCCACACCGCAGGTCCTAGAGTCTTGAAACTTGGCATGGATGTACTTTCGCTTATGGCCGTTCTGATGATGGCGTACCAATGAAGGTCAAGGTCAAGGTCAGGGAGATCGGTATGCCTTGAAAGTGGTAGGGGTCTAATGATTGGGTTTTACTGTCCCACGCATATCTCCTGAACTGCTTTACCAAATCGTTTCCAGTTTTGTGTGGTGGTGTGTCACCATGAGAGAAGGCATCCGAGCATAAATTATCGCCGTCATGACCTTCACCTAGGCGTATGACCTTGAAAACCGAAAATCTTTAAGGGGCTATAACGTCCACACCGTTGGTCTTAGGGACTTCAAACTTGGCATGTAGGTACTTTGGCTTATGGTTGTTCTGATGATTTTAGTTGTCATTTATTACCTGCAGTAACTGTGTGGTGCATGACCTATGCTGACGGAAACCATGCTGACACTCTGTATACAATTTATTAATTTTCATATGATCAAGTCAACGATAACATATCTAATAATACTTTCAAATACCTTACAAGTTACTGATGTTAGACTCACTGGTCTATAATTACTAGGATCACTCTTCATACCCTTTTTAAACAAGGCAGTAACATAAGCATTTTTCCATTAATTAAGAACTGTTTCCAATTCCATAGATTTATTAAATAACATACAAAGTGGAACAGATAATTCTTTACATAGTTCTATAAGCACCCTAGGAGGAATATTATCCGGCCCTTGAGCCTTGCTTACATCCAATTCCATTAACTTAATTTCAACTGCCTTTGGAGTTACAATCAAGTCTGTTACAATTTTACCATCAGACCGAATAGCTGTATTAACAGGTGGTAAATTTACCAAGTCTTCTTTTAAGCAAACACGCATGCAAAATATTAATTTAAAACATTTGCTTTGTCACTATCGGGAACGGCAACATCACCATTCTTATTTATTAAGGGGCTTATACCTGATTTAGCTTTAGTTTTTGACCGTACATATTTCCAAAACTTCTTTGGATTATTCTTACAATCTTTAGCAATATTCCTTTCATGCTCTTTTTTAGCCGCTTTAATTTCTTTATTACACTTGTTCCTTTGGTCAATATACTTAAGATAATCTTTACCCTTTTTGGTATTTAGAAATCTTTGAAAGAGGTACTATTTCTTTTTTATTTCTCTCAGTGCTTTATTGTTTAATCAGACAGGTTTGGGTTTTACATATAATTATAACCATTTATTTCAATTTTGGGAATATTTTGCTCCATGGACTGTAAAATTGGATTTTTTATGGCTTCCCACGCTTCATCTACCTCCATGGAATTTAACACTGTCCAATCTTCCTGACCCAGTTCTTCCCTCATTTTGTTATACTGTCCTTTGTTAAAGTCAAATTTATACTTTTTTTCATTTTTAGTGTTAGATGTCTGGGTGTTACGGCCCGATACGTATCTTGGCCCAATACGTATCGGGCCGTGGCCCAATAGAGAGTTCCGTATTGGGCCAGACCTTATCAGGCCAGGCCCAATAGAGAAAAAAAGGTGTGTTTTCTATCGGGCTGGACCAATACCAAACAGTCTGCTCCGGGAAAATCCAGTTCTATGAATAACCAATGAATATCTGGTTCTATGATTATGAATAACGTTGTTGTGAGTTGTTGTCACAAAGTTTAAAGTTTTCCAGGTTTGTGGTTGTTGTACGTTGTTTTGAGTTCTGAGTACTATTAACAAGCGATCAATTCTATTTAAGCGCAGAACGATTGGCACTGAGTGTTCTATTTGAGTTATGGATCCGCAATGGAGAACGGCCAGTGAAGAGTCACTGAGAAACCTTTCTCAAAGCGAGTGATCGTCAATTTTAACAGAAGAACCCCATACCAATTTGAAGGCATACCTTCGAAGCCCTGCAGCATGCAGTCTTGATCGAGCAGAAAAATCAAGATGCTCTCTGTCTCTGTTCTGTCTCTCTTTCAAATAAAAAGGCCGACCTTATCAGCACGACAGTCTGTGGTGGTGTGTCCTTGGGTAAGATCGACACTTTACTCCCATTTCCTTGTCCTCCCGATGAGACTTTAAACCGAGGTCCACCATCTGTATCTCTATTAATGACGTTAAACCCCAAAATGTGCATGACACTTTGACAGTCATGTGCCTAAGGAAAACCTGCGGATAAGTTTCTTGCACACGAGTTACTTATGCCCCTCCCTCTCCTTACACACACAAACACTCTCGTTAAGAATAAAAACGATAAAAAGCTGGCACTAACTTAGTGACTAGCCATAAACCTTCCTTTCACCAAAAAATGCAGTTTCTGAGGGAGAGAGCTCAGAAGGATAGCAAAAGAGACAGACAAAATGTATGGAAAAAACACACACACACAGAGAAAGAGACTGAAACATAAGCCAAACCACATTCATACAAAGTTTCAACAACCGTCAAGTGTTTTGGGAATTCCCGATCTTCCTGATCGCTATTGGGCCGGCCCGCAACGTATTGGTCGGACCAATACAAAACAACCTCATTTCACGCTGTTGGGCCAAGCCCACCAGTGTGTGTCATATTGGTCTGGCCCAATACAGAACTCTCTATTGGGCCACGGCCCGATACGTATTGGGCCAAGATACGTATCGGGCCGTAACATAGTATAGTATAGTGTGGGACTGGCTCAAGCCTAAGCCTCGCGGCTTATAAACGTTCCTTCATTGACACTGTTTTGTTTGCATAAGCATGCCTTTTAAAATTATGATTGTAATTCAATCACCATGTTAAAAAAATAGTTGACTAAAATTTTCATCTTTGTCAAGGAGATTTTTGAAAGTATTTAGTGTTCGTGCTCTTTTTAGGTTAGGTGTTAGTAAATTCCAGAGGTAAGCAACTCATTGCTAAAACAATGTTTACGCCTATTAGTATTACAACGCTGTATATGTAATTTTCCCTCTTGATTTCTAGTGCTGTTATAAATGGATAGTGTAAAAAGAGAATCAATGCTAATGTCATCTAAGTTGTTCAAAATTTTGTACATCTGTATCCTAACCCGTCTTCCTTTTAATGAATGAAGGTTTAAATTTTTTAATCTATCTTGGTAATTAAAATCTTTACAACTTTTAACCATCTTGGTTGCTCTCCTCTGTACCCTTTCAATAGAAGCTGACTGACGTTTTAATACGGGTACCAGATGATATTACCATACTCTAAATGTGAACGTACCAATGATTTATTTAATAACAAAAATGTTTCCTTATCTAAACGAATGAATGTTCTTTTAATTATTCCCAACATCTGATTTGCCTTATTTATCCCTTTATGAATATGTGTATCAAAAGTAAGATTATTGTCAAATACGACTCCAAGGTCTTTTTCCTCAGTACATCACTACATGCATTTATCTTTTGCTCCTCTTGATCGATTTTCATAACATAATCATATTCTGGATTCTTTTTGCCTACATGCATAACTTTGCATTTTGACACATTAAAATATAGGTTCCAGTCGTCCGTCCACTTCTGGAGGTTATTCAAGTCACTTTGTATAGTATTGTTTTCTGTTGTATTGTTATAAATCTTTGTGTCGTCTGCAAATATTTTGCATGTGCTTTGTATAAAATTTGGTAAATCATTGATAAAAATTGTAAATAAGACTGGTCCGAGGATACTGCCCTGGGGGATACCACTTAAAACATCATTTTTTCAGAGTATTCTGAACCAACTCGAACACTTTGTTTTCTTCCACTTAAAAATGATCGAACCCACTGAAGTATGTTATCGCAGATACCATATGCATTCATTTTTAGAAGAAGTCTTTCGTGTGGTACTGTATCGAAGGCCTTTTTGAAATCAAGATAAATTTATTTATTAAGACAACTTTTATAGCGCCTAATCTTTAAGCTCTAAGCGCTTATAATAACATAAAGCGTAGATCCGTTATCCAAAACACTGGTAAAATCATCCATAACTTCTAGTAGTTGAGTGACGCAAGATCTTTTTCTTCTAAAGCCATGTTGACATTTCGTATATAATTAATTTTCTGTCATGTGGGAAACTATTTCATCCCTAATTAATGACTCCAAAACTTTGCTAGCTATACATGTTAGACTAACTGGTCTATAATTCCCCGGGTCTGATCTAGTTCCTTTTTAAAAAAATCGCTGTTACATATGCAGTTTTCCAATCCTCAGGAATATCACCGGACTCTAAAGACATATTAAAAAGTGTACTTAATGGTTGCGCAAGTTCATCACAAAATTCTTTTAACACCCTAGGTGGAATACCATCTGGTCCTTGAGCTTTATAAGGGTCTAAATTTTGTAGTTTATTTTTTTACAGACTCTGGTGTAATTTCAATATTGGAAATACTATGACCATTTGAATAACAACACTTATCTAATTTAGGCAAGTTTTGTGTGTTTTCCCTTGTAAAAACACTTGTAAAAAAGGTATTTAGAGTTTCAGCTTTATGGGAGTGTGTTTCTGCAAAATTTCCCTTGATAAATCATCAATCAATGTACTTACCCCCGAATTAGTTTTACTTTTAGTTCTCTCCTGCACATACCTCCAGAATTGTTTTGGATTTTTCTTGCAACCATAAGCAATCTTTTCTCAAAATTCTTTTGGGATTTTTTAATTATTCTATTACATTTATTTCTAATTTTAATATAATAAAAATATCTATAACCTCTCTTCTTCTTCAAAAACTTTTTATATGCATTATATTTCTTTTTAATTATTCTTAGTGCTTTTTTAGTCATCCACAGGGGTGTTTTTCTTTTTTTAGTAAATTTTACTTTAGGTATATACTGATCCAGGTACCAGCACGTATTGTAAAAGAACTGAGTGACGAATTAGCACTGCCCCTGACAATACTATTTAATAAAAGCTTAGAATCAGGATTATTACCAGCACAATGGAAGACAGCCGAAGTAACAGCTATATATATAAAAAGGGAACTAAAACTGACCCAGGAAATTATAGACCAGTCAGCTTGACGTGCATAGTGTGCAAACTGTTAGAGCAATTTGTCAGGGACTCTAGTATAGTGAAACATATGACAGATTTTAAATTATATTCAGATTGCCAGCATGGTTTTAGAAGCGGACGTTCTTGTATGACACAACTAGTTGAGGTCATGGATGATTTTACTAAACTCATAGAAGATAAAGAAGCCTTCGACATAGTGTACTTAGATTTTCGAAAGGCCTTTGATTCCGTCCCTCACCAAAGACTCTTGTTGAAATTAAGATTATATGGCATAACGGGCAACATTTTATCATGGGTACAAAATTTTTTGACAGACAGAAAACAGAAAGTACGGGTTGGGAATAAATTATCATCAAATACTGACATACTGAGTGGTATACCACAAGGAAGCATTTTAGGCCCAATTTTATTCACTATTTTTATCAATGACTTGCCAGATCAAGTACAAAGCGTATGCAAAGTGTTCGCTGATGATACTAAAATTTATAATTCTTCTGATAAATCAGATGTGTTACAGAATGATATAAATAGACTTATTGACTGGTCAGAAAAATGGAAACTATATTTTAATGCAAATAAGTGTAAAATAATGCATTTAGGGTTGAATAATCCACTAAGAGAATATGAAATATCTCACGGCACAGATAAACATGTATTAGATACTTGTGTAGAAGAAAAAGACTTGGGAGTTATAACTTATATTTGATTCTAAATTGAAATTTGATAGACATATTACAACAGCTGTAAATAAAGCTAATAGAATGTTAGGGTTAATCAGGAGAACTTTTACAGGACTAAATAATAATGTGTTCATTAATCTATATAAAAGTTTGGTTAGACCACATCTGGAGTATGGGATTGGGAACCAAATTTGGAATCCATATCTTAAACGACAATCAGTTTCAATTGAGCGTGTACAGAGGAGAGCTACTAAATTAATAAAAGTTCTTAAGAATTCGGATTATAGTGAAAGGCTACACAAACTTGATCTACCATCCTTGAAATACAGAAGAATTCGTGGTGACCTAATTAATGTATATAAAATTCTTAATGGTCCTGACAATACTAACAAAAGTTTGTTTCAGATTTCAAATTTTTCCAAGACTAGAAATCATGAATTAAAAATACTAACACAGTATAGTAGAACTAACATCAGGAGACACTTTTTCAGTAACAGAGTGACTAACTATTGGAACGCACTTCCTGCTCAGACAAAACTTGCACCTGATACTAACAAATTCAAAAACCTCCTGGACAAAGACCCAAACCTTGGTAAATTAAAATACCAGTATGACGAATAGTCTACCAAAACCGTCACAGCTGTGCCAACCCCCCAAAAGAGGAAAAGGAAAAGAAAAAAAAAAGACGCTTGAGGCCGCGAGGCCTAGTCGTCTTTATCTACCTGACCTGACCTGACCTGACCATTACACACTGTTATGTTTTAAAAGGGACAATAAATGTGATTGATTGATCTGTCTCTTTTCAGTTAAACTATGTTTACATACATGATCTTGTTATCACAGATAACACAGTCTACAGATCTACAGATCTCACCAACTAATAACGGAATTCTAGTTGTAGTGTTGTCTCACGTGACAAATCACATGATGTTACGATCTCGCACAAGAATGCATTTTGTCATTTGATACTGATAGTCCGTGATACATACTAGTCTACACTCTACTAGACTGACTCTACACCCAAATCCTTGTCTTGAAAATGAAATGATCGACTAGATTACTAGACTTTATTTTTGTTTTGTTTTTTCTACACACACTTTGCCCCAAATCAGTTTTCTAATTATTTTATTTTCCGCATTGCGCAACCTCTTAAGTTAAGTCACTGTAATGTCTGAGACGGCGTGACAAGAAATTATAAAGACTGAAGCCAGGGCCCTCAAGAGAAAAAGAAGACTGGAATGATTAAGAATGAACATGAAATAAATCCTGAAAAATCCAGGATGATGAAAGAGTGCTCTTACCTTGCGTTTTCAGAGTGACAGAGTCTGGCCGTATTAACACTTTCAAACTTTGCCTTTCGCTATAAATTGCAGACAATGTACGTCACTACGTAGGACAATTTTGACCGCAAAACCTTGACCAGTATTGATATAACACTGATTATAAAGATGGGACTATCTAAAAAAGCTTAACAGCTTGTGTTGTCCCTATCTACGTGCGCACTGTCATAACACCCACCCTGTCACCTGTGTTGTTGGGTAGCAATCTTCTGTGCTGAAGTCCAGAAAATGTAAGTAAAGGAGTTACCTATCCTGCTCACATGCAAACGGCAGGGATTGGTTAATCTTTCGTGATCTTCACCAATGGGATTGTTCGTTTCTTGAAGGCCAACTGTCTGTTGTTGATCAACACCATGGCAGCTTCAGTGAAATCGACCAAATCTTCTTCTTCGTCCTCTTCTTCTCTTGGAAAAACTCAAACTGTGGATTTTGAAGTGTTTGGAAAAGTGCAAGGTAGAGGGTGCAATGTTATACATACATAGGAATACATAGGATGATGTCCGACTGCAGGCCAGCCTAGGCCTCTTCTGTCGGCTCCGAGGTAGTATTTACTTTGATAGTTTGATCGTGGTCGGCATTGTGTTTGAAGGGTTCGTCCCTCCACAATTTATCCAGGCGTGCTTCAAAAGATTGAACTGATGGCGCATTCACTACATTGGCTGGCAGATTATTCCACACATCTACACTACGGCAAACAAAAGAGTTCTTTCTTAGGTTTAAATTTATCCGGTGTTTTGCCACTTTGTATTGATGACCACGAGTGTATTGCTCTGAATTATGCAGTGGTATAAACTTAGACACCTGGCTGTCGTATTTTCCAGTGAGAATTTTGTCTTTTGCGGATGTAACATCAGGAGATCCCCAGGGGTCAGTGCTAGGACCAGAAAGGACACCCGCCCGCTGCACTTGCTGCGGCTGGTGGCCCTACTCAGGGGTCATCAGTCTAACAACCAAGCAAAATCCCCACCTCCCCTCCCCCCTCTCCCCTGCAGATTCCCATCAAGCTAGGCGTTTTCCTTTTGTCTGTCCTCTCTCCTCTTTCTTTAATCTTCGGCCTCCTGGCCCTTTCTTCCGGCATATGTGGACGAACCTCCCCGGTTCCGTGGCATAATAATCAGTGTGTTGATTGTGGCCACGTACTACGGTACTGCGAAGAAGAAGAAGAAGACCATGTTTGTTCCTAGCATATGAACGACCTTCTTCGTGATATGATATGATATGAAATAAATAGAAACGAAGACAGTTGTTTTAGTTGAAGATATTTGTTTTGCTCTGGGTTTTTTTTTATCATTAAACCGTTTCTTCTGGGTTTTAATTTCGACTTTGTTTTAATTTGTTATGAAATAAGTAGGTATGAGTAGAAGACAAATAGCCTGAGTTCTGTTTCCCACTGGAGGTAGGTAGGTAGGTAGGTAGGTAGGGACAAAACAAGCCGTAAAGCTTTTCCAAACACTGTAAATGTATCTTTTTGGTCAAGGTTGATGCGGCATAAATTTTCCTCATAAATCATTATTCGTCATAGCTTCTAAAAACTTCTAAAAATTTTGGTAATGTATCCAGACGATTTTTAAACATATTAGTATGAGGTGCACATTTTACGTCAGTAGGCAATTCGTTCCACATGTTAGTAATTCTGTTACCAAAACAATTTTTTCTTATGTTAGTATTATATCTTTTAACAAAAACTTTCCCACAGGCGTTTCTAGTCATATTGTATTGAGGAGATGAAAAGAAATTACTCCAGGACAAATCCACATGATTGTTGAATATTTTATAAGTTTCTATAAGATCTCCCCTTGTTCTCCTTCCTTTAAGTGAAAATAAATTAAGGTACTGTAATCTGTGGTAATAATCTATGATTTTGCATGCTTTAACAAGTTTAACTGGAGGGTCAATTAATAGCCACTGAGTTGGAAAATGTCACTTTTTGGTTTTGTAAAATGTGGTACTGATGCTAGAAGTAGTAGAACTGTTGTACCAATGATGTTGATTTTATGTTCAAAAGGTAAAAGTAATTAAAGTGTTTGAATTGATCGATTTTTGTTTGTTTGTGTGTGCTTGTGTATGTGCATGTGTGTGTGATGGGAACTAACGAGTAAATAGTTGTTGCATTGTCAGATTTGTTGTTATTTACAAACAACCTGTTGTTATAAAGTGTAACATTATTCTCAAAACTAAACGTAAACATCAGTATAAAACCTCGTAAGTGATTTATTTTGATGAAGTCTTAAGAACAGCAACTGAAAGCATGTAACAAACAGAATTAGCAAAAATCTCATTCATTTTTATCTGCTTTTGTTCAAAATGACTTAGAGTAAGTTAGACCTTAATGACTAGAACATAGCCTATCAGCTCTGAAAAAAAAGGTGTATCCACAAATTGTAATTTGAATTTTTTAGAATGTTTTTCATGTTTGTCTCAAAACAGCAAGAATTGAGATATGAGGTTATGATAGGTCAGGAACGATGTGCACATGCATGCCAGAACACACACACACACACACATATACACAACAACAACATACAGTATTTATACTGCGCTGAATCTTGATAAAAATCAAATCAAAGCGCGCACACACGTTAGCATTCATAACGCATTCAAAGAAAAATGCAATACAAAGCGAACACACACGTATGACATAAATGACATGCAGCAGAAACAGACCTAAAGGCAAGATAGAGAAGAGAAAGAGAGTGGAGCCTCAATGACGGGGAAACAGGTGGGTTTTGAGGTTAGATTTGAAAGCAGAGAGGGTCGGTCACTGACGGAGGGAAAGAGGAAGTTTGTTCCAAGATGTCGGTCCTGAAACAGCATACACACACGCATAAATGGATGGATGGATGCATGCGCACACGCACAGACAGACACACACACACATGCTTGCATGCTCTCTCTTACACACGCGTATATACACACACACAGTTGCATGGATGTGCACAGACACATGCACACACATGTACGTACCCACATACAAACACACGAATACACAAACACATGCGCGCATACACACACTCAAGCACATACACACACACACACACATGCTCACAAACAAGCTCTTACACATATGTGCATGCATATGCTCACACACAAGCTCTTACAAATACATGCATGCATAGATGTGCGGATACACACACATAAACTCACGCATAACCATAACATATTTCTTTTTCTCTTTTGTTTTCCAGGGGTCTTCTTCCGAAAGGTATGTATGTTTAGAAATCCTCATTTGGGAATGAATTTAATATAAAGGAAATGAATGGCATTACAGCCAATTGAAATATTAATTATGAAGTTTCTTGGTCCTGTGTGTGAAGTCAAGTAAAGTAAAAGTCATCTTTATTGAGGGTTAATGAATAAGCTGACAAAGCTTTTTTTCATCCTGTGTGTGTGTGTGTGTGTGTGTGATAATAATGTGTGATGATGGATTTAGCCCACATAGACTGATAGAGGAACGATGATGATGATATTTTGCACAGCACACCCAGAGGAAGGCCCATGAACTTGGTCTCAAAGGTTGGGTGATGAACACTGAGCGTGGTACAGTGGTCGGCACAGTACAAGGATCACCCGACAAAGTCACCACCATGTGAGTTCATAAAAAATAATGTAATAAAATGATAATTAATGTTCTATAGACAATAATATTATTAAGGGTTGGGTGATGAACAGTGAGTGTGGTACAGTGGTCAGCGCAATACAGGGACCACCCGACAAAATCACCACTGTGTGAGTCCATAAAACAGAATGTAACAAGATAATAGTTGATGTTTTAATTTTTTTAATTGTTTAATAGACAGCGTTAGTTTAGTGATGAACAGTGAGCGTGGTACAGTGGTTGGCACAATACAGGGACCATCCGTCAAAGTCACCACCGTCTGAGTTCTAGGATACGACCTAACATATAGAGTGTGCGTGCTAATCTAGGATATGACCTTCTAACATATAGAGTGTGCGTGCTAATCTAGGATATGACCTTCTAACATATAGAGTGTGCGTGCTAATCTAGGATATGACCTTCTAACATATAGAGTGTGCATGCTAATCTAGGATATGACCTAACATATAGAGTGTGCATGCTAATCTAGGATATGACCTTCTAACATATAGAGTGTGCGTGCTAATCTAGGATATGACCTTCTAACATATAGAGTGTGCGTGCTAATCTAGGATATGACCTTCTAACATATAGAGTGTGCATGCTAATCTAGGATATGACCTAACATATAGAGTGTGCGTGCTAATTTAGGATATGACCTAACATATAAATACCCCCAACTCTTTTGTTCGTATTTTATTCATCGATTTCTCCTCTGCCTTCAATACAATACAGCCCCATTTACTGGCCCAGAAACTACTAGACCTGAATGTTAACCCCAAGCTCATTCTCTGGATAACCAATTTCCTACGCAATAGAACTCAGTCTGTCCGCTTTCAATCTGCAATCTCCTCAGAACGTTCGACTTCTACAGGTGCCCCCCAAGGAACAGTTTTGTCCCCAGTTCTTTTTACATTGTACACAAACGACTGTAGAGGCACTGAAGAAACACCTGTCATTAAATACTCAGATGATTCTGCCATCGAAGATTTGTCAAACTCTGATTCTGTGTACTTCAGTGAAGTCAAAAGGTTTTGTTCATGGTGCAAAGATAATTATCTGGATTTAAATGTTGTTAAAACAAAAGAACTGCTTGTAGATTTTCGTAGAAACCCAGTGCCAGTGCCACATTTGGAAATTGATGGTGAAACGGTTGAAAGAATTGATGAGTACAAATACCTAGGCACAGTTTTAGACAAGAAACTTACTTTTGATAAACACATTGAGCATATACATAAGAAGAGTCAGTCCAGGATCTTTTGTTTACAGAGGCTAAGGAATATTGGTGTCTGTTCAGATATTCTTCAAACCTACTACCGATGTTGCATTGAATCTGTTCTTACTGTGTCATTTATCTGTTGGTATGGAAGCTTGAGTGTAAAAAGTAAGCGTGTGTTGAGTGATATGGTGAATGTGTGCAGTAAAGTTGTGGGTGCAAGGCAGAGTGGTATGCAAGAGTTGTATGACAGACAAGTAGTCAAGAAAGCCAGGAAAATTCTTAATGATAACAGTCATGTTCTGGCAAAATACTATGAAGTATTACCATCGGGCCGTCGATACAGAACTCTAAAACTGAAAATAAGAGCACAGAAAACTTTCTTACCAAGATCAATTCATCTGTTGAACTCTTAATGCACTGCATTGAGTGATTGTTTTGCTGAGCAGCCTGTCCATCTCCTTGGGATTGAATTTGTATTCGTATTCGTCCAGTTTGTTAACTACAATATTGCAGTGTTATTAGTTATTAGTTTATTCTTTAATTGTTGATAAATGTGTTGTGGTTTTTGTTGTTGTTGATAAATGTGTTTATTGTTGCTGTTTTTCTTATGTGCACCTGGCTGCAATTTCTCAGTTATGAGATAATAAAGATGATTTGATTTGATTTGATTTGATTTGATAGAGTGTGCATGCTAATCTAGGATATGACCTTCTAACATATAGAGTGTGCATGCTAATCTAGGATATGACCTAACATATAGAGTGTGCGTGCTAATCTAGGATATGACCTTCTAACATATAGAGTGTGCATGCTAATCTAGGATATGACTTCTAACATATAGAGTGTGCGTGCTAATCTAGGATATGACCTAACATATAGAGTGTGCATGCTAATCTAGGATATGACCTTCTAACATATAGAGTGTGCATGCTAATCTAGGATATGACCTTCTAACATATAGAGTGTGCATGCTAATCTAGGATATGACCTAACATATAGAGTGTGCGTGCTAATCTAGGATATGACCTTCTAACATATAGAGTGTGCATGCTAATCTAGGATATGACCTAACATATAGAGTGTGCATGCTAATCTAGGATATGACCTTCTAACATATAGAGTGTGCATGCTAATCTAGGATATGACCTTCTAACATATAGAGTGTGCATGCTAATCTAGGATATGACCTAACATATAGAGTGTGCGTGCTAATCTAGGATATGACCTAACATATAGAGTGTGCATGCTAATCTAGGATATGACCTTCTAACATATAGAGTGTGCATGCTAATCTAGGATATGACCTTCTAACATATAGAGTGTGCGTGCTAATCTAGGATATGACCTTCTAACATATAGAGTGTGCATGCTAATCTAGGATATGACCTAACATATAGAGTGTGCGTGCTAATCTAGGATATGACCTTCTAACATATAGAGTGTGCATGCTAATCTAGGATATGACCTAACATATAGAGTGTGCATGCTAATCTAGGATATGACCTTCTAACATATAGAGTGTGCATGCTAATCTAGGATATGACCTTCTAACATATAGAGTGTGCATGCTAATCTAGGATATGACCTTCTAACATATAGAGTGTGCGTGCTAATCTAGGATATGACCTTCTAACATATAGAGTGTGTGTGCTAATCTAGGATATGACCTTCTAACATATAGAGTGTGCGTGCTAATCTAGGATATGACCTTCTAACATATAGAGTGTGCATGCTAATCTAGGATATGACTTCTAACATATAGAGTGTGCATGCTAATCTAGGATATGACCTTCTAACATATAGAGTGTGCATGCTAATCTAGGATATGACCTAACATATAGAGTGTGCATGCTAATCTAGGATATGACCTAACATATAGAGTGTGCATGCTAATCTAGGATATGACCTAACATATAGAGTGTGCATGCTAATCTAGGATATGACCTTCTAACATATAGAGTGTGCGTGCTAATCTAGGATATGACCTTCTAACATATAGAGTGTGCATGCTAATCTAGGATATGACCTAACATATAGAGTGTGCATGCTAATCTAGGATATGACCTTCTAACATGTAGAGTGTGCATGCTAATCTAGGATATGACCTAACATATAGAGTGTGCGTGCTAATCTAGGATATGACCTAACATATAGAGTGTGCATGCTAATCTAGGATATGACCTAACATATAGAGTGTGCATGCTAATCTAGGATATGACCTTCTAACATATAGAGTGTGCGTGCTAATCTAGGATATGACCTTCTAACATATAGAGTGTGCATGCTAATCTAGGATATGACCTTCTAACATATAGAGTGTGCATGCTAATCTAGGATATGACCTTCTAACATATAGAGTGTGTGTGCTAATCTAGGATACGACCTAACATATAGAGTGTGCATGCTAATCTAGGATATGACCTTCTAACATATAGAGTGTGCATGCTAATCTAGGATATGACCTAACATATAGAGTGTGCATGCTAATCTAGGATATGACCTTCTAACATATAGAGTGTGCATGCTAATCTAGGATATGACCTTCTAACATATAGAGTGTGCATGCTAATCTAGGATATGACCTTCTAACATATAGAGTGTGCATGCTAATCTAGGATATGACCTTCTAACATATAGAGTGTGCGTGCTAATCTAGGATATGACCTTCTAACATATAGAGTGTGCATGCTAATCTAGGATATGACCTTCTAACATATAGAGTGTGCATGCTAATCTAGGATATGACCTTCTAACATATAGAGTGTGCGTGCTAATCTAGGATATGACCTTCTAACATATAGAGTGTGCATGCTAATCTAGGATATGACCTTCTAACATGTAGAGTGTGCATGCTAATCTAGGATATGACCTTCTAACATATAGAGTGTGCGTGCTAATCTAGGATATGACCTTCTAACATATAGAGTGTGCGTGCTAATCTAGGATATGACCTAACATATAGAGTGTGCATGCTAATCTAGGATATGACCTAACATATAGAGTGTGCGTGCTAATCTAGGATATGACCTAACATATAGAGTGTGCATGCTAATCTAGGATATGACCTAACATATAGAGTGTGCGTGCTAATCTAGGATATGACCTAACATATAGAGTGTGCATGCTAATCTAGGATATGACCTAACATATAGAGTGTGCATGCTAATCTAGGATATGACCTAACATATAGAGTGTGCATGCTAATCTAGGATATGACCTAACATATAGAGTGTGCATGCTAATCTAGGATATGACCTAACATATAGAGTGTGCATGCTAATCTAGGATATGACCTAACATATAGAGTGTGCATGCTAATCTAGGATATGACCTAACATATAGAGTGTGCATGCTAATCTAGGATATGACCTAACATATAGAGTGTGCGTGCTAATCTAGGATATGACCTAACATATAGAGTGTGCATGCTAATCTAGGATATGACCCTAACATATAGAGTGTGCATGCTAATCTAGGATATGACCTAACATATAGAGTGTGCATGCTAATCTAGGATATGACCTTCTAACATATAGAGTGTGCGTGCTAATCTAGGATATGACCTAACATATAGAGTGTGCATGCTAATCTAGGATATGACCTAACATATAGAGTGTGCATGCTAATCTAGGATACGACCTAACAGATAGAGTGTGCGTGCTAATCTAGGATACGACCTAACATATAGAGTGTGCGTGCTAATCTAGGATATGACCTTCTAACATGTAGAGTGTGCGTGCTAATCTAGGATAAGACCTTCTAACATATAGAGTGTGCATGCTAATCTAGGATATGACCTTCTAACATGTAGAGTGTGCGTGCTAATCTAGGATATGACCTTCTAACATGTAGAGTGTGCGTGCTAATCTAGGATATGACCTTCTAACATATAGAGTGTGCATGCTAATCTAGGATATGACCTTGTCACATATCGCTGTGCGCAGATCATACAGGTCTAAATCGAAAGATGTCACTTTACAGGAGAAGCAAAAAACTGATTATTTCGGTCATTTCTGCTCAAATTGTACCAGAAATGTTCATATGGCTTCATTTTGAGCCAGCAAATAACTTTGTGACTTCAGGTTTGCAAAGAAATCAAGATTTCTATGTAATATTGAAATCACAAGAAGCTTCCCAGGAATATCAGGAGAGCAAATTGTTTTTGCACAAAATAAAAGCTTTAAATTTCAAATTGTTGAGAATGATACATTGGCACCCCTGTATGGCCCTATGTTTTAATACAAAACAAGGGGAGAAATGGTCAACATTAACTGCCAGTTGGATTCCCCGAATGTCCTCATCCTGTTCTTTTCTTCTGGCTTAAGTTGAAACGGTTACTAACAGACACACACAAATACAAACTTATGCAAGGACAAGAAAGGAGAGAGAGAGAGGGGGGGGGGGGGCTGAAACTTGAGAGAGATAGAGGGAGAGAGAGAGAGAAAGAAAGAGATCCAAACCAATACATTTAGATTTTATTTATACCATTTTTAAAAAATTCTAAACTTACAAGTGTGCAGTGCATGTACATTTTTTCTTGTCCTTGCATAAGTTTAGTGTTTGTGTGTCTGTCAGTAACTTAAGCCAGAAGACAAGAACAGGATGACGACAGTGGTCACTGCTACTGACCAGTGGTCACTTTGACTTAAAAATCATGGCAATAGTCTGACTTTGGCAGTTTTTTGGAAATATTTCGTCCAAAGTGGCATGCGTCCGATATAAAAATAGTCTGACAGCTCAGAGAGAGAGAGAGAGAGAGAGAGAGAGACAGACAGACAGACAGACAACTAAGATACAACTTATTTATATATTTTATTCTTCTTTTCTGCTTAAGAAAATTCGTTTGCACAACAATAGCATTTATTTCAATGATTGTGCAAAACGAACTAGAAACGCGCAGTAAATCAAAACAGTGCTAGGCATTACTTTGAATAAATCATTTTATTTCTTTTTATCTATTTAATTTTCTTGGAAACTTTTTTGTAGATTGCAAAGTAGGCTGCTCATATTTCATTGCAATACTTTAAAGCAATTAGTTTTAACCAGTGGAAAATTCTTCTTCTGAAAATATGACATCGTATGACATAAACTGACGTAACATTGCATACAATGGTGATTTGAAAAGGCTTTGGAAGCAGGTACTCAGAGCACCACAAGATTATTCTGATCATAGCTTCTTTATCTTTTGGAATTGCCATTAATGCTTGTGAGCTGATGCTCCTTGTCTTGTACTATTCACTGAGCTGATGCTCCTTGTCTTGTACTATTCACTGAGCTGATGCTCCTTGTCTTGTACTATTCACTGAGCTGATGCTCCTTGTCTTGTACTATTCACTGAGCTGATGCTCCTTGTCTTGTACTATTCACTGAGCTGATGCGCCTTGTCTTGTACTATTCACTGAGCTGATGCTCCTTGTCTTGTACTATTCACTGAGCTGATGCTCCTTGTCTTGTACTAGTTATTGGCCAAAAATCTGAAACTCAATCAAATTTGAATTAGAACCCTACGATCCGCGGGCGGCGATATATTGTGTGCTTGCCATTCCAGGATATGACCTTCTAACATATAGTGTGTGTGTGCTAATCCAGGATATGACCTTCTAACATATAGTGTGTGCGTGCTAATCCAGGATATGACCTTCTAACATATAGTGTGTGTGTGCTAATCCAGGATATGACCTTCTAACATATAGTGTGTGCGTGCTAATCCAGGATATGACCTTCTAACATATAGTGTGTGCGTGCCAATCCAGGATATGACCTTCTAACATATAGTGTGTGCGTGCTAATCTAGGATATGACCTTCTAACATATAGTGTGTGCGTGCTAATCTAGGATATGACCTTCTAACATATAGTGTGTGCGTGCTAATCTAGGATATGACCTTCTAACATATAGTGTGTGCGTGCTAATCCAGGATATGACCTTCTAACATATAGTGTGTGCGTGCTAATCTAGGATATGACCTAACATATAGAGTGTGCGTGCTAATCTAGGATATGACCTTCTAACATATAGTGTGTGTGTGCTAATCCAGGATATGACCTTCTAACATATAGTGTGTGAGTGCTAATCTAGGATATGACCTTCTAACATATAGTGTGTGCATGCTAATCTAGGATATGACCTTCTAACATATAGTGTGTGTGTGCTAATCTAGGATATGACCTTCTAACATATAGTGTGTGCGTGCTAATCCAGGATATGACCTTCTAACATATAGTGTGTGCGTGCTAATCCAGGATATGACCTTCTAACATATAGTGTGTGCGTGCTAATCCAGCATTTCCCACAATGACTTTCACTTCCAGGATATGACCTTCTAACATATAGTGTGTGCGTGCCAATCCAGGATATGACCTTCTAACATATAGTGTGTGTGTGCCAATCTAGGATATGACCTCACATATAGTGTGTGCATACTAATCTAGGATATGACCTAACATATAGTGTGTGCATGCCAATCCAGCATTTCCCACAATGACTTTCACTACCAGGATATGACCTAACATATAGTGTGCATGCTAATCCAGGATATGACCTTCTAACATATAGTGTGTGTGTGTGCCTGTCTAGGATATGACCTGACATATAGTGTGTGCGTGCCAATCCAGCATTTCCCACAATGACTTTCACTTCCAGGATATGACCTTCTAACATATAGTGTGTGCGTGCTAATCCAGGATATGACCTTCTAACATATAGTGTGAGCGTGCCAATCCAGGATATGACCTTCTAACATATAGTGTGAGCGTGCCAATCCAGCATTTCCCACAATGACTTTCACTTTCAATGGTACTATTGTACTATTGCAGTGTGTGAGGCCAACAGGTTATCAGTGTGTGTTACTATTGTACTATTGCAGTGTGTGAGGCCAACAGGTTATCAGTGTGTGTTACTATTGTACTATTGCAGTGTGTGAGGCCAACAGGTTATCAGTGTGCGTTACTATGGTACTATTGCAGTGTGTGAGGCCAACAGGTTATCAGTGTGTGTTACTATGGTACTATTGCAGTGTGTGAGGCCAACAGGTTATCAGTGTGTGTTACTATGGTACTATTGCAGTGTGTGAGGCCAACAGGTTATCAGTATGTGTTACTATGGTACTATTGCAGTGTGTGAAGCCAACAGGTTATCAGTGTGTGTTACTATGGTACTATTGCAGTGTGTGAAGCCAACAGGTTATCAGTGTGTGTTACTATTGTACTATTGCAGTGTGTGAGGCCAACAGGTTATCAGTGTGCGTTACTATGGTACTATTGCAGTGTGTGAGGCCAACAGGTTATCAGTGTGTTACTATGGTACTATTGCAGTGTGTGAGGCCAACAGGTTATCAGTGTGCGTTACTATGGTACTATTGCAGTGTGTGAGGCCAACAGGTTATCAGTATGTGTTACTATGGTACTATTGCAGTGTGTGAAGCCAACAGGTTATCAGTATGTGTTACTATGGTACTATTGCAGTGTGTGAGGCCAACAGGTTATCAGTGCGTTACTATGGTACTATTGCAGTGTGTGAGGCCAACAGGTTATCAGTGTGTGTTACTTCCAGGAAAACCTGGCTGAAGACCAAGGGCAGTCCTAAGAGCCGCATTGACAAATGTGAATTTAAAGACCCCACCAACGGCGACCATGCCTATCGAGCCTTCGACATCAGGAAATGATCGCACGACGGCCCTGGGCCCTGTCTATTGGCTGCATGACTGACACAGGATGGTTCCTATTGGTCGACGGCCCTGGGCCCTGTCTATTGGCTGCATGACTGACACAGGATGGTTCCTATTGGTCGCTTGATGTTGGATGATTTCTGTGTGAAGAGCAACAAGAGGGTGATTTCTATTGGCCGTGTGATGTTGGAGGATTTTTATTGGTTGAACTGCCGATGTGCAGTGATAGTGATATTGTACTGGTGTTGAATCTCAGACTTCAACAGTTTGGATGCAAAGTCTGCAGCTGAATGTTGTGTAGTCAGGTGTGTGTTGGTGGGAGGGGGAAGAGAGATGGATTGACGTGTAAATGAGTTTATGCATGTGTTTGTGGATATGTTCCTATTTGTGATTAACGCTGGCATGTGTTTCAACTGTTTGTATGTAAAAGGTGCGACTGAAAATCTCTGATCAAATGTGTTTACTTTGTGTGTGCGTGTGTGTGCGCAGTGTGTGTGTTCGTGAATGTGTTTTTCTAAAGTGCATATGTGTACATAGTACGATGGTGGTTGTGAATTAACGCTGGCATGTGTTTCAACTGTTTGTATGTAAAAGGTGTGACTGAAAATCTCTGATCAAATGTGTTTACTTTGTGTGTGCGTGTGTGTGTTCGTGAATGTGTTTTTCTAAAGTACATATGTGTACATGGTACTATGGTGGTTGTGAATTGATGCATAACCTGTGTTTGGAGATATGTTTGATTGTGTGAATGCAAACACACGTTTATGTGGAATTCCATGCTAACATTAGTTGAATAAATGACCGCCAAACTCTAGACGAATGTTACTGTGTGGAATGTGTGTGCTTTGTTTGTTTTTCTTCACAGTATTGTAGTCACTGTGTGGAATGTGTGTGCTTTGTTTGTTTTTCTTCACAGTATTGTAACTGCTGCTGGCTAAGTTGAGGCATTAAGTGGGATACATATTCCTGACAGTAATTCATTATAATGTTCATAAATTGACTGTGCGCTAGCTGTTTTGATCTGATCATCATCTTCACAGCAGAGGAGGAGACTGCTATTCTGGAAAGGTAGGTGGAAATTGTATGGCGGAAGTGCCTTGCCCAGGGTACACCTCCACTTTCAACCATAAGGAATCTGAAGTGTTGGTGTCAGGAAAGGTCCCCAAAGGCTAACTAATCCCCTTGGCCACAGCACTAAGGCCTGAGCAAATGACCCCTGCATAGTTGACAGTCACAGCACTAAGGCCTGAGCAAATGACCCCTGCATAGTTGACAGTCACAGCACTAAGGCCTGAGCAAATGACCCCTGTATAGTTGACAGTCACAGCACTAAGGCCTGAGCAAATGACCCCTGCATAGTTGACAGTCACAGCACTAAGGCCTGAGCAAATGACCCCTGTATAGTTGACAGTCACAGCACTAAGGCCTGAGCAAATGACCCCTGCATAGTTGACAGTCACAGCACTAAGGCCACAGCAAATGACCCCTGTATAGTTGACAGTCACAGCACTAAGGCCAGAGCAAATGACCCCTATATAGTTGACAGTCACAGCACTAAGGCCAGAGCAAATGACCCCTATATAGTTGACAGTCACAGCACTAAGGCCTGAGCAAATGACCCCTGTATAGTTGACAGTCACAGCACTAAGGCCTGAGCAAATGACCCCTGCATAGTTTGAGAGTCACAGCCAGTCACAGCTGATAGTAGTTTTCCTTTTCTCACCCACACACACACACACACACACACCCAACTCAATATTGAAGCACTTTAATATATAATACCTCTCAAGTTCATTAAAAGACCCATAATTATATTCTCTTCATTTTTATTTTACAGCCAAGGTACACATTGCCACAGAAGCCAAAGCACATCCACAGCTTTCTTTCTGTTCCACTGAAATCACGACGATAGATAGCGACCAACTGACATTAACTGTCAGCCATAGCAGTACATGGGTACAATAGCAGTCACTGCCATACTATCAAAGCTTACATAACTGCCAATGTGTTGGCACATCAACTGACATTAAGTGCCAAAGCATTACAGCCACACCGACAGTCACTGCTTCATAGCTTGCATAACTGCCAATGTGTTGGCACATCAACTGACATTAAGTGCCATAGCATTACAGCCACACCGACAGTCACTGCTTCATAGCTTGCATAACTGCCAATGTGTTGGCACATCAACTGACATTAAGTGCCAAAGCATTACAGCCACACCGACAGTCACTGCTTCATAGCTTACATAACTGCCAATGCACTGACAGCCATAAATAACTGAAGCATTACAATGACACTGTCACTGTGTCAGTCATAGGTTAACAGCATACACACTGCCAATAAACTGACATATACAACCATCAGTACACATACTGACATTCACAACATAACATACTGCCATGGCACTGATAACCTACAACAGTGTCACTGATAACCTACAACAGTGTCACAGATAACAACAATCCTTGTTGTTTCCTATCCAAGCCTATCACTGACTAAAGAAGCAGGACAGTTAACATTTGGACAAATACAACACATTCCGTCAAAGATCGTCTTTAAAACCCCTCAAACAGTATATGAATAACCACGTTAGAATGACAATACTCAGCCAGATAATCCCAGATACATTAATAACCTAAACTTAACAATATTCAATACATTTTTATTTTTATCATACTGACATAAACTTAGATTTCTTTTTTAGGTGCGTTATTTTCCCTGAATAAACCCTAGATCTAAAACTGACTGACCTTTCCATCTTGTTGCTTATTTCTTCAACATGACGGTAATCCACACAGATAATTGACATATAATCCACTAGGTAATCCAGAACACACACTTCAGTGTCTGCATCATTTAGCACTTCATCCAACACTTCTAGTGCAGTATATCGTCTAAAACATCCACATTGTCGAGTACTGCCACTAGTTGACACCATCTTGGGTTTTTTCCAAGAACAAAAATCTCTATCAAATTCGCCAAATAAAGGCTAAGGTAGACCAAGGTAGATGTCTCTGTAATTTAAACCCTTCTACTGTGTTCTAGGTCATTTTCTGCAGTTATTTCCCTTACACTGTAGCTGAAATATGGTGATGAACATTGCACGTAGTACCTACGTTTACAGGCACACAACAATCCTACCAACAGGACGTAGTACCTACGTTTACAGGCACACAACAATCCTACCAACAGGACGTAGTACCTACGTTTACAGGCACACAACAATCATACCAACAGGACGTAGTAGCTACGGGACAAGCAGGCAAGGGGTTACAGACGGTTATTAATGCATGACCAGTTTGTCACTGCTCCCCTTAACACTTCTAGTACCATGGGCGTATTCGCCCAGGACATCACTATGCCTCCCACCAAATGCTAAGCACCCTGCCATGTGTTTGTTTTTTAGAGCCGTTGTCACTGTTTCTGCTGTTAAAGCAATACATGCGCACTCGATAGAAATGGTTACTTCCCTCTTGTCGGTAGAGATGCAATGTAGAACCCCAAAAACGTCAAACAATACATGGCACCAGAAGAGTTAAACTGGACAACAAATTGGGACTAATAACAATAGGCTTCACATGGTTTTTAATATTAATTTAATATCAACAATTTTGTAAAATAAAACATAAAAACTTCCACATGTTGCTTTCAAGCACAAATGAGTGAATCGAGCAGCATTATTAAGAAATTAAGCCAATTCTTTCCTGTTTCAAATTTTAAAACCCCCCACTAAAAACCTTTGAAGTTTTGATCATAGAACTAGAAATGTACGACACAGTACATCCAACCTTCGCATGATGCTGATTAAGTAAGACTTAGGGGAAGAAGCTATTTAGATAACGGTAAAATTATAACAACTCTGCTGTCAATATCTAACTGATAATACAAAGTCGTATAACATCACATATCATCATGTATGTAACATAGCAACATCATCACACATCATAACACAACAATATTATTGCATGCAACATGATTATTATAGCGTTTATCAACATGATTATTATTCATTTACAGCCAATATTGGCTGGCCAAACGTTCAGTCAGATCACATCTCTTTTCAATAACAAATGTCAACAAGCAATCGACTAGGCTTCACTGTAAGGTTAGGCCACATGAGGCATTGCACACACACTGTCTCTCTCTCTCTCTCTCTCTCTCTCACACACACACACACACACTCATTGTCTCTCTGTCTCTCTCTCTCACACACACACCCACACACATTCTCTCTCTCTCTCTCTCTCACACACACACACACTGTCTCTCTCTCTCTCTCTCTCACACACACACACACACTGTCTCTCTCTCTCTCTCACACACACACACACTCTCTCTCTCTCTCTCTCTCTCTCTCTCACACACTCCAACAGAGGTTACATTTCACCTACTTTAGGGCATGCTTTAAACCCAACCACATGATATGTAAGCTTGTTCAGGTCAAGAAAAAAAACTTGTTCAGGGAAAACAATCAAGCCCCACCTCCACCCACCCCCACCACCAAAAATACACAGGAAAACCCCTCATGTATGAACTTAATGTTAACACAGGATATTGCATATGACAGAAATACAATTATGATGATCACAAAATGATTACAATACAATTATTACCATTAAATTCACACATTTTTGCTTACTACTTCAACACTGCTAGCTGTTGACAAAGTATTAAAGGCACACTACAAAGTCATTACTTCTTTCTAATAGGGCATTTGCCACGAGTGTTCGTCACTCTATATCAGACTATTAATTTACCCGCACTCACTCCTTTCTGCCCGAGTTACGCTGACCTTTCTAATTCAAACTCTAAATTCAACTCGGTGAATTTCAAGGTCGTCCTCACGTGGCAAATGCCCTATTCAGTGACACAAGTTTAAAGACCCCCCACGTCACGTGTCACATTCCCTCTTATGCTAGGAACCATTTCTTAAGATTTCTTACCAGCTATAAGAGGGAAAACATGTTTACAAAAACGTGATTTTGACAAGTGACGTGGTGAGTCTTTAAAGACAACACTCACTGCAATTCAGCCACGGGTTCTCATGCAAATGATCCCTTACAAAAAAATAAAATAAAATTCACACTGCATTCACAATCTAACACTCCTTCTCATACCCCCCCACTCCCCCCCTCCCCAAAAAGACAACCACTCCTTTCAGTAACGTTACTTATTTCATGACAATCAAACCTTGATTAACAAAAGATGACATTTACAAAAAGATTGTCGTTTTGTACAAAAAAACAAGACTTGTTCAAAAAGACAACTTTGCACATACAAGACAATCACTCCTTACAAAAAGAAAGACAATCACTCCTTACAAAAAGAAAGACAATCACTCCTTACAAAACGGACAATCACTCCTTACAAAACGGACAATCACTCCTTACAAAAAGAAAGACAATCACTCCTTACAAAAAGAAAGACAATCACTCCTTACAAAAAGACAATCACTCCTTACAAAAAGACAATCACTCCTTACAAAAAGACAATCACTCCTTACAAAAAGAAAGACAATCACTCCTTACAAAACGGACAATCACTCCTTACAAAAAGACAATCACTCCTTACAAAAAGAAAGACAATCACTCCTTACAAAAAGAAAGACAATCACTCCTTACAAAAAGAAAGACAATCACTCCTTACAAAACGAAAGACAATCACTCCTTACAAAACGGACAATCACTCCTTACAAAAAGAAAGACAATCACTCCTTACAAAAAGACAATCACTCCTTACAAAAAGACAATCACTCCTTACAAAACGGACAATCACCCCTTACAAAAAGACAATCACTCCTTACAAAAAGAAAGACAATCACTCCTTACAAAAAGAAAGACAATCACTCCTTACAAAAAGAAAGACAATCACTCCTTACAAAAAGACAATCACTCCTTACAAAAAGAC
Source organism: Phymorhynchus buccinoides (assembly GCA_017654935.2). Classification (NCBI taxonomy): domain Eukaryota; kingdom Metazoa; phylum Mollusca; class Gastropoda; order Neogastropoda; family Raphitomidae; genus Phymorhynchus; species Phymorhynchus buccinoides. Next base: position 62,311,149 of record CM065688.1, on the reverse strand, counting down.
AATCACTCCTTACAAAAAGACAATCACTCCTTACAAAAAGACAATCACTCCTTACAAAAAAAAGACAATCACTCCTTACAAAAAGAAAGACAATCACTCCTTACAAAAAGACAATCACTCCTTACAAAAAGACAATCACTCCTTACAAAAAGACAATCACTCCTTACAAAAAAAAGACAATCACTCCTTACAAAACGGACAATCACTCCTTACAAAAAGACAATCACTCCTTACAAAAAGAAAGACAATCACTCCTTACAAAAAGAAAGACAATCACTCCTTACAAAACGGACAATCACTCCTTACAAAAAGAAAGACAATCACTCCTTACAAAAAGAAAGACAATCACTCCTTACAAAAAGACAACAATCACTCCTTACAAAAAGACAATCACTCCTTACAAAAAGACAATCACTCCTTACAAAAAGACAATCACTCCTTACAAAAAGACAATCACTCCTTACAAAAAGACAATCACTCCTTACAAAAAGACAATCACTCCTTACAAAAAGACAATCACTCCTTACAAAAAGAAAGACAATCACTCCTTACAAAAAGAAAGACAATCACTCCTTACAAAAAGACAATCACTCCTTACAAAAAGACAATCACTCCTTACAAAAAGACAATCACTCCTTACAAAAAGAAAGACAATCACTCCTTACAAAAAGAAAGACAATCACTCCTTACAAAAAGAAAGAAACAAACAAAAAAGAAAGAAAGAAAACGGTAGAAGAATGATCCATCATTTAAGCCCTTATACATAATATGTAAATAATAAATGATACGCAACAAGATTTGATAACAGAAAGGTATATTTTGGGTCAGTTGGGTAGTGTAAGTTATAAGTTATACTCACAATATTCTTCATTATGCTGGAATGAGAGCACAGAATGTATTTTGTAGACATCTACTATTATCACTGTGTACACGTATTATTTATTGTTACTATTCATAGTAATAATGAAAAAGCAACACTGTCCCAATACTGTGCATTATTGACGTGGCATTGTATGCACAGCCACACAGAAGAGAACAAGGCACAACAAAGACATCAGGATCAGTAAGTGTCTATTTGGGTGAAGTCCAAGACCAGCACCTTTTCTCATCCAAGTTGTCACAGTCGTTTTGCTTCTACATTTATGACAAATTTATTTGCAATGTTGTTTTCTGTCCTTGGGAGTCCTACTGATCCAACGACTCCCAGCATTACCCAGCCTCTTTCTGACTGTCAGAACAGGTGTTTAACGCCAGAGCTACACTGGTTTTTCTCCCCCTTTCCACGCACTAATGCTAACAGACAACTGATAGATTTCTGTAATAATGGGTTCCATGCATTATGATAATAGCACAATGTCAACCAAGGCAAGAGATCTAGGACTGATTGTAAAATACATACCACAAATCACATAAATCACGACATGATGATGCTTCTGCTATTCGTCATGTTACATACTATACAGAAGCGTTAACAGTCAACTCAGCCATACTGACTCCACAATCATGAAAGGGAACACTTCGGACTACGCAAGCTGAATGGCACAAGGACAATTGTTTGCTGATCCACAGCCTTATCAGTGACGTTACACTGTCATGAGTCAAACAATTGTCAACAAAACTACTGACATGTCACCTTTAGACCTTGACATGTCACTGCCTAAAGCAAAAGGTCAGTCAGAAAAAGTACACTTGTATCTGCAAGCATTAAAAATGAATGGTAGATATGGTAAATGATGTTCGATTCTTCTAGTTCTAAGACAATGAGGAACACGCACACACATATGCACGTACACACATACATACACCATGTAAAAAAACCAATCTCATCAGCACCATTATAAGAGGGCTAAGGGTTTCACGAAACACCTTAACAACATTATTTCCTATACTGTGTAAGAGAAATGCTTATGAAGAATTATGACACAATTTACAATTCACCATTTCATTTGACTGTACATTAAACTATAAACCAAACATGACAATAATGTGCAAGTAATGCATTGATTCTAAAATGAGGAAGCATGTTTAAACGATACATTTCAGTATCACTTAAATAAAGTAAGACCAAAAAAAAGAGTGTAACTCTATTTACAGCCCGCGTTGACACAGTTTCTAATGTAATAGTATAAAAAAGCAGATGACTGGAAGCCCACAGGAAGACAGCCACCTCCAAACAGCAAGAGAAATGTTACGATGCTCTGTGAATCACACGTCACACTGGTTTAAATGTTCAACAGTTGATGGCTGATTCCATCATGTTGTCCCCTTGCTAAACTGGCTCGCAACACATTGAATATCTGAAGCGATTGTTCAGTAAGTTAAAAGTAACCATGTACACAATGGTCGATGAAGGTGCAATACCTTACAATACGTGCACACACACATAGGATAGTTAGTTAAAAGTAACCATGTACATAATGGTTGAAGGTGCAATGCCTTACAATACATGCACACACACACACACACACACACACACACACACACACACACATAGGATAGTTAGTTAAAAGTAACCATGTACATAATGGTTGAAGGTGCAATACCTTACAATACGTGCACACACACATAGGATAGTTAGTTAAAAGTAACCATGTACATAATGGTTGAAGGTGCAATACCTTACAATACATGCACACACACACACACACACACACACACACACACACACACATAGGATAGTTAGTTAAAAGTAACCATGTACATAATGGTTGAAGGTGCAATACCTTACAATACGTGCACACACACATAGGATAGTTAGTTAAAAGTAACCATGTACATAATGGTTGAAGGTGCAATACCTTACAATACGTGCACACACACACACACACACAGGATACTGTGACTTGTTCATATTTTGCTCAATTTGTTCAGTTCAGTTTCAAGCCTCTCACAGCCACTATTAATAGTATTATGCTTTAAAATGAGATTATGAAAAAAGGACAACATTTATAAACATTGGAACTGCACACAAAGACACACAAACTTTTTCCATAGCTGGATTTACTAGGTCTTTTACACTGTCGCAAAAAGCATCAATAAACTATGTAATCTGTCAATACACACATCAGCCCTCAGTCGAATCAGGTGATTGTCAAACTTCATCAGAAAGGATACTGACAATGGAGAGGATTTCATCCAATGTTTAGCAAATCATATCGCGTTACAAATCAATTTTGTTGAACTATTTTATAAAGATAATTTAGAGACTGATGTATTCAGCTGTTCCAATGAAAAACAAAAACCAAGCTTTGTTCAGAGAGCTTTTCAATGAAAAGCTTTTCACACACACACACGCACAAGGAACAATTCAACTGGATATAGTCACAATTTGAATCCAGACAGTTGGACGTTATGAAAACATTGGCTTAATGCTCATCACTGATAAAACCTTCCATCACTGCAGTCACAGGCCTTGGACAACTGACACTGAACAACACTAACAGCAAGCCAGTCTAAAGAAAGAAACACAACGGTTCACCGCAGTCACAGGCCTTGGACAACTGACACTGGACAACACTAACAGCAAGCCAGTCTAAAGAAAGAAACACAATGGTTCACCGCAGTCAACTGACACTGGACAACACAAACAGCAAGCCAGTCTAAAGAAAAACACACAAAGGTTCACCGCAGTCAACTGACACTGGACAACACTAACAGCAAGCCAGTCTAAAGAAACACAAAGGTTCACTGCAGTCAACTGACACTGGACAACACTAACAGCAAGTCAGTCTAAAGAAACACAAAGGTTCACTGCAGTCACAGGCCTTGGACAACTGCACAACACAAACAGCAAGCCAGTCTAAAGAAAGAAACACAACGGTTCACTGCAGTCCTAGGCCTTGGACAACTGCACAACACAAACAGCAAGCCAGTCTAAAGAAACACAAAGGTTCACTGCAGTCACAGGCCTTGGACAACTGGACAACACAAACAGCAAGCCAGTCTAAAGAAAGAAACACAAAGGTTCACTGCAGTCAACTGACACTGGACAACACTAACAGCAAGCCAGTCTAAAGAAACACAACGGTTCACCGCAGTCCTTGGACAACTGCACAACACAAACAGCAAGCCAGTCTAAAGAAACACAAAGGTTCACTGCAGTCACAGGCCTTGGACAACTGCACAACACAAACAGCAAGCCAGTCTAAAGAAACACAAAGGTTCACTGCAGTCACAGGCCTTGGACAACTGCACAACACAAACAGCAAGCCAGTCTAAAGAAAGAAACACAAAGGTTCACTGCAGTCACAGGCCTTGGACAACTGCACAACACAAACAGCAAGCCAGTCTAAAGAAAGAAACACAACGGTTTCTTCACAAAAACAGGGGGAGGGTCAAGCATTAAAAAAACAAAAATCCTGAAAGTGACAAAATGCATGGGATGGAAATGCGTCCAGTGTAAATGAAAATGCATGATGGGATCCGCCCAGATGAGAAGGACCTCATGGAAATGTCCAGTCGAGTTGTAACGTGGGTCATAAAAACAAATTCTGGGTTGGACACTGATGTGAAATAGAAGAGTGCAATTGTACTGGAAACTTGAGTGCAGTCACACTATAGACATCAGTATGACTGCAGCCATTCCAATTTGGTGCGCGTGAGGCTGGCAGTAGAGGGAGGTCCAATGCCTTCTTCCAATCCAAGGATGAAGGAGAAATTGTCCTGTACAATGCTGTGCTTCGGGATCCACATACAATGCGCTTTAGCAAGGCTGCAATGTCCATCATTGAAAAAACAACAACAAAACAATAAGGCAGAGAGATTTGTTCTACAAAAACATAAAATAAGAGTTAATGAGAGTTGATGGTAAATCCTTCTGATGAATCTTGTGTCCTTAAAGCAATGTCCAGAATGAACTGAGTGAAGCTTGAAAGAAGCGCACTGATTCCAAGAAGTGGATGAGAGTTGCAAACAATTCACATGTCTTGGTCCAGCCTTTACATTTCAGGCACTGTGTCAATGTCTCCTCCATAAAGTAGAACTGTCCGCTCATCAACATTCCATGATTGCATATCATAAGCATACATTATTCAGATGAGGCGTGTGTTCTTCAGGTACTGTATTAAAGTATCATGTATAAACTGGTACTGTCCCAATGTTTGCACCATCAACATTCACTGGTTGCATATCATTATCATACATTATTCAGATGAGGCGTGTGTTCTTCAGATACTGTATTAAAGTATCATGTATAAACTGGTACTGTCCCAATGTTTGCACCATCAACATTCGCTGGTTGCGGATCCCTGTCAGCGCCTTGGGCAGATCCACACTCTGCAACAAACATCAACAACATAATGTATAACAATCATGATGGTAATCCACACTCTGCAACAAACATCAACACTGCAACAAACATCAACAACGTAATGTATGATAATCATGATGGTAACCAACACTCTATAACATCACATCAACAACATAATGTATGATAATCATGATGGTAATCCACTCTCTATAACATCACATCAACAACATAATGTATGATAATCATGATGGTAACCAACACTCTATAACATCACATCCACAACATAATGTATGATAATCATGATGGTAACCAACACTCTATAACATCACATCAACAACATAATGTATGATAATCATGATGGTAATCCACTCTCTAACATCACATCAACAACATAATGTATGATAATCATGATGGTAACCAACACTCTATAACATCACATCCACAACATAATGTATGATAATCATGATGGTAACCAACACTCTATAACATCACATCAACAACATAATGTATGACAAGGGCGTCGCCGAGCGGCAGACATGTCCGTCACCAGCAATGCCACGCACTTGCGACACCCCGTAGAGTGTCACATCCTGACACAAAATTGGAAGGGATTCTGTCTTCTAGTTCACGAGATACAGCTTGAAGAAGTATATAGCGCAAAGAAGGAAATTTCGGTTTTCAAGGTCACACTTCAAGGTCAAGGTCAGCATGGTGATAATTTATGCTCGGATGTTTTCTTCTCTAGGGTATACAGTACCACACACAATCTGAAGCGCTTCTGTCAAGTACCAATGTGGGAAATATGGCTTAAAACCCAATGTGTAGACCCCTACCACTTGCAAGGCCTACTGATCGCCCGGACCGTGACCTTGACCTTGATCGGTATGCCACCATCAGAACGGGCATAAGCCAAAGTACCTTCATGCCAAATTTGAAGACTCTAACACTAACGGTGTATGCCAAATTTGAAGACTCTAACACTAACGGTGTGGGAGTTATGGCCCCTGAAAGATTTTCGGTTTTCAAGGTCGTACGCCAAGGTCAAGGTCACGACGGCAAAATGGTTTGCGCGGATGCCTTCCTCTCATGGTGACACACCAGCACACAAAATTTGACGTGATTCTGTCAACCCGTTCAAAATATATCCTTGGGACAGACAGAAGGAGAAAAAAATGACCCTCCGATTTTCAGGCTCCAGCGATCTTTTTGACCTTGACCTTGATCGGTATGCCATCATCAGAACGGGCATAAGCCAAACCACCTTCATACCAAGTTTCAACATCCTATGTTGATCGGTGCCCGAGATATGGCTAAAAATAGATTTTCGGTTTTCAAGGTCGTACGTCAAGGTCAAGATGACAAAATGGTTTGTGCCGATCTCTTCCTATTAAGGAGGCACACCTTCACACAAAATTTGACGCGATTCAGTCAAGCGGTTCGGGAGATATCCTTGGGACAGACAGAAAAACAAACAAACAAAAAAACAAAACAAAATACAAACCAGCCCATCGCAATAGTCCGTCTTGGTGACGGACTAATAATCATGATGGTAACCAACACTCTATAACATCACATCAACAACATAATGTATGATAATCATGATGGTAACCAACACTCTATAACATCACATCAACAACATAATGTATGATAATCATGATGGTAACCAACACTCTATAATATCACATCCACAACATAATGTATGATAATCATGATGGAATCCACACTATAACATCATATCCACAACATAATGTATGATAATCATGATGGTAACCAACACTCTCTAACATCACATCCACACTGCAACAAACAACAACATCATAACGGACATGACTGTAAGCCCTAATAACTCTCTAACATCAAATGCAAGAATAGTAATCCTTTGTGATGTCAGGTTAGCAGGTGTGTACATCAGAGTGGCTCCAGCTGTGTGTCAGAACACGCTATCATCAAAATAATACAATCCTTTGTGATGTCAGGTTAGCAGGTGTGTACATCAGAGTGGCTCCAGCTGTGTGTCAGAACACGCTATCATCAAAATAATACAATCCTTTGTGATGTCAGGTTAGCAGGTGTGTACATCAGAGTGGCTCCAACTGTGTGTCAGAACACGCTATCATCAAAATAATACAATCCTTTGTGATGTCAGGTTAGCAGGTGTGTACATCAGAGTGGCTCCAACTGTGTGTCAGAACACGCTATCATCAAAATAATACAATCCTTTGTGATGTCAGGTTAGCAGGTGTGTACATCAGAGTGGCTCCAACTGTGTGTCAGAACACGCTATCATCAAAATAATACAATCCTTTGTGATGTCAGGTTAGCAGGTGTGTACATCAGAGTGGCTCCAGCTGTGTGTCAGAACACGCTATCATCAAAATAATACAATGCGGTCACTTGCTCAGATCTTGCTTTCCATTTTTTGGAATAATAATAATAATAAACGGATATTTATATAGCGCTTTTTATCGAGCACAAAGCGCTTTACAATCAGTATTGAAACACTCACACACGCACACACACGCACAACAGACACACACGCAAAACAGACACACACACACGTACGTGCACGCACGAGCGTGAACGCGTTCTTGCACACAGACACACACACACATATTTCATCAAACACACAGAAAACACATTATCACTGAAACGCACACAAACTTACTCAAGCATACACTTGTACAAACATGCGCACACGCACGCACTCACATACACAAAGCATTCACGTGTACTCACACTCACAGACACATACTCACACACTCTCCTCCCCCTCCCCCCCACTCTAGCGAACACAATCTCTCCTGCGCACGCATACACTCATACACATGCAAGCAGATATACCCACACAGAACACACTCACACCTGCTTGGCAGCGCGGCCGTGGGCGCACTCACATTCGCGCACACGCTCACAAATACATACATACATACACATACATGCACACAAATTACACATACACACAAATTACATACATACGGACATACATCGCACAATCACACACACACATCGCACACACACACACGCACACATGCACATGGAGATGGGGGTGTTATTGGAAAGACTGCCGGAACAGATGGGTTTTCAGGTTTGTTTTGAACGATGCTAAAGATTGACTATGTCTGACAGCAGAAGGCAATGAATTCCAGAGTTTGACTGCTGATGATGTAAAAGCTCTACCGCCGTGCCTATCACGTTTAAATTTTTGTATTCGAAAGATCCTATTGTCATTTGCTGAGCGGAGAGATCGAGATGGAACGTAAATTTCAAGAAGCTCAGAGAGGTATTGCGGTGCTGTTCCCGATATGATCTGATAGCAGAGACAGGCAGCTTTGTAGTTTATTCTTTGTTGAACGGGTAGCCAATGTAACTCTTTAAGTAGAGGTGATGTGTGTTGAAGACGCTTGGCTTTGAAGACCATTCTAGCAGCAGAGTTTTGAAGTTGTTGTAAGGGTTTGAATACACACATACATACACAGTGACGAACAGAAACACACGCATGGTTATGCTTGAGACGCCACTTCATGACAGAGTGAAGATGACCACACCACACAAAGACAGTCACTGAAACAGACAACAGTGCACACTGACGAACACACTGAGGTACACAGTGACGAACACACTGAGGTACACACTGACGAACACACTGAGGTACACAGTGACGAACAGAAACACACGCATGGTTATGCTTGAGACGCCACTTCATGACAGAGTGAAGATGACCACACCACACAAAGACAGTCACTGAAACAGACAACAGTGCACACTGACGAACACACTGAGGTGCACACTGACGAACACACTGAGGTACACACTGACGAACACACTGAGGTACACAGTGACGAACAGAAACACACGCATGGTTGTGCTTGAGACGCCACTTCATGACAGAGTGAAGATGACCACACCACACAAAGACAGTCACTGAAACAGACAACAGTGCACACTGACGAACACACTGAGGTACACACTGACGAACACACTGAGGTACACACTGACGAACACACTGAGGTACACAGTGACGAACAGAAACACACGCATGGTTATGCTTGAGACGCCACTTCATGACAGAGTGAAGATGACCACACCACACAAAGACAGTCACTGAAACAGACAACAGTGCACACTGAACACGGCGTCACGAACACACTGAGGTACACACTGACGAACACACTGAGGTACACACTGACGAACACACTGAGGTACACAGTGACGAACACACTGAGGTACACACTGACGAACACACTGAGGTACACAGTGACGAACAGAAACACACGCATGGTTGTGCTTGAGACGCCACTTCATGACAGAGTGAAGATGACCACACCACACAAAGACAGTCACTGAAACAGACAACAGTGCACACTGACGAACACACTGAGGTGCACACTGACGAACACACTGAGGTACACAGTGACGAACACACTGAGGTACACAGTGACGAACACACTGAGGTACACACTGACGAACACACTGAGGTACACAGTGACGAACAGAAACACACGCATGGTTATGCTTGAGACGCCACTTCATGACAGAGTGAAGATGACCACACCACACAAAGACAGTCACTGAAACAGACAACAGTGCACACTGACGAACACACTGAGGTACACAGTGACGAACACACTGAGGTACACACTGACGAACACACTGAGGTACACAGTGACGAACAGAAACACACGCATGGTTATACTTGAGACGCCACTTCATGACAGAGTGAAGATGACCACACCACACAAAGACAGTCACTGAAACAGACAACAGTGCACACTGACGAACACACTGAGGTGCACACTGACGAACACACTGAGGTACACACTGACGAACACACTGAGGTACACAGTGACGAACAGAAACACACGCATGGTTGTGCTTGAGACGCCACTTCATGACAGAGTGAAGATGACCACACCACACAAAGACAGTCACTGAAACAGACAACAGTGCACACTGACGAACACACTGAGGTACACAGTGACGAACACACTGAGGTACACAGTGACGAACAGAAACACACGCATGGTTGTGCTTGAGACGCCACTTCATGACAGAGTGAAGATGACCACACCACACAAAGACAGTCACTGAAACAGACAACAGTGCACACTGACGAACACACTGAGGTACACAGTGACGAACAGAAACACACGCATGGTTATGCTTGAGACGCCACTTCATGACAGAGTGAAGATGACCACACCACACAAAGACAGTCACTGAAACAGACAACAGTGCACACTGACGAACACACTGAGGTACACAGTGACGAACACACTGAGGTACACACTGACGAACACACTGAGGTACACAGTGACGAACAGAAACACACGCATGGTTGTGCTTGAGACGCCACTTCATGACAGAGTGAAGATGACCACACCACACAAAGACAGTCACTGAAACAGACAACAGTGCACACTGACGAACACACTGAGGTACACAGTGACGAACACACTGAGGTACACAGTGACGAACAGAAACACACGCATGGTTGTGCTTGAGACGCCACTTCATGACAGAGTGAAGATGACCACACCACACAAAGACAGTCACTGAAACAGACAACAGTGCACACTGACGAACACACTGAGGTACACAGTGACGAACACACTGAGGTACACAGTGACGAACACACTGAGGTACACACTGACGAACACACTGAGGTACACAGTGACGAACACACTGAGGTGCACACTGACGAACACACTGAGGTGCACACTGACGAACACACTGAGGTACACAGTGACGAACACACTGAGGTACACACTGACGAACAGAAACACACGCATGGTTATGCTTGAGACGCCACTTCATGACAGAGTGAAGATGACCACACCACACAAAGACAGTCACTGAAACAGACAACAGTGCACACTGACGAACACACTGAGGTACACAGTGACGAACACACTGAGGTACACACTGACGAACACACTGAGGTACACAGTGACGAACAGAAACACACGCATGGTTGTGCTTGAGACGCCACTTCATGACAGAGTGAAGATGACCACACCACACAAAGACAGTCACTGAAACAGACAACAGTGCACACTGACGAACACACTGAGGTGCACACTGACGAACACACTGAGGTACACACTGACGAACACACTGAGGTACACACTGACGAACACACTGAGGTACACAGTGACGAACAGAAACACACGCATGGTTGTGCTTGAGACGCCACTTCATGACAGAGTGAAGATGACCACACCACACAAAGACAGTCACTGAAACAGACAACAGTGCACACTGACGAACACACTGAGGTGCACACTGACGAACACACTGAGGTACACACTGACGAACACACTGAGGTACACACTGACGAACACACTGAGGTACACAGTGACGAACAGAAACACACGCATGGTTGTGCTTGAGACGCCACTTCATGACAGAGTGAAGATGACCACACCACACAAAGACAGTCACTGAAACAGACAACAGTGCACACTGACGAACACACTGAGGTACACACTGACGAACACACTGAGGTACACAGTGACGAACACACTGAGGTACACAGTGACGAACACACTGAGGTACACAGTGACGAACACACTGAGGTACACAGTGACGAACACACTGAGGTACACACTGACGAACAGAAACACACGCATGGTTGTGCTTGAGACGCCACTTCATGACAGAGTGAAGATGACCACACCACACAAAGACAGTCACTGAAACAGACAACAGTGCACACTGACGAACACACTGAGGTGCACACTGACGAACACACTGAGGTACACACTGACGAACACACTGAGGTACACACTGACGAACACACTGAGGTACACAGTGACGAACACACTGAGGTACACAGTGACGAACACACTGAGGTGCACAGTGACGAACACACTGAGGTACACACTGACGAACAGAAACACACGCATGGTTATGCTTGAGACGCCACTTCATGACAGAGTGAAGATGACCACACCACACAAAGACAGTCACTGAAACAGACAACAGTGCACACTGACGAACACACTGAGGTACACACTGACGAACACACTGAGGTACACAGTGACGAACACACTGAGGTACACACTGACGAACACACTGAGGTACACACTGACGAACACACTGAGGTACACAGTGACGAACACACTGAGGCACACACTGACGAACACACTGAGGCACACACTGACGAACACACTGAGGTACACAGTGACGAACACACTGAGGTACACAGTGACGAACACACTGAGGTACATACTGACGAACACACTGAGGTACACAGTGACGAACACACTGAGGTACACAGTGACGAACACACTGAGGCACACACTGACGAACACACTGAGGCACACACTGACGAACACACTGAGGTACACAGTGACGAACACACTGAGGCACACACTGACGAACACACTGAGGCACACACTGACGAACACACTGAGGTACACAGTGACGAACACACTGAGGTACACAGTGACGAACACACTGAGGTACATACTGACGAACACACTGAGGTACACAGTGACGAACACACTGAGGTACACAGTGACGAACACACTGAGGTACACAGTGACGAACACACTGAGGTACACAGTGACGAACACACTGAGGTGCACAGTGACGAACACACTGAGGTACACACTGACGAACAGAAACACACGCATGGTTATGCTTGAGACGCCACTTCATGACAGAGTGAAGATGACCACACCACACAAAGACAGTCACTGAAACAGACAACAGTGCACACTGACGAACACACTGAGGTACACACTGACGAACACACTGAGGTACACACTGACGAACACACTGAGGTACACACTGACGAACACACTGAGGTACACAGTGACGAACACACTGAGGTACACAGTGACGAACACACTGAGGTACACACTGACGAACACACTGAGGTACACACTGACGAACACACTGAGGTACACAGTGACGAACACACTGAGGCACACACTGACGAACACACTGAGGCACACACTGACGAACACACTGAGGTACACAGTGACGAACACACTGAGGTACACAGTGACGAACACACTGAGGTACATACTGACGAACACACTGAGGTACACAGTGACGAACACACTGAGGTACACAGTGACGAACACACTGAGGCACACACTGACGAACACACTGAGGCACACACTGACGAACACACTGAGGTACACAGTGACGAACACACTGAGGCACACACTGACGAACACACTGAGGCACACACTGACGAACACACTGAGGTACACAGTGACGAACACACTGAGGTACACAGTGACGAACACACTGAGGTACATACTGACGAACACACTGAGGTACACAGTGACGAACACACTGAGGTACACAGTGACGAACACACTGAGGTACACAGTGACGAACACACTGAGGTACACAGTGACGAACACACTGAGGTACACAGTGACGAACACACTGAGGTACACAGTGACGAACACACTGAGGTACACAGTGACGAACACACTGAGGTACACAGTGACGAACACACTGAGGTACACAGTGACGAACACACTGAGGTACACAGTGACGAACACACTGAGGTACACAGTGACGAACACACTGAGGTACACAGTGACGAACACACTGAGGTACACAGTGACGAACACACTGAGGTACACACTGACGAACACACTGAGGTACACAGTGACGAACACACGAACACACTGAGGTACACAGTGACGAACACACTGAGGTACACAGTGACGAACACACTGAGGTACACAGTGACGAACACACTGAGGTACACAGTGACGAACACACTGAGGTACACAGTGACGAACACACTGAGGTACACAGTGACGAACACACTGAGGTACACAGTGACGAACACACTGAGGTACACAGTGACGAACACACTGAGGTACACAGTGACGAACACACTGAGGTACACAGTGACGAACACACTGAGGTACACAGTGACGAACACACTGAGGTACACAGTGACGAACACACTGAGGTACACAGTGACGAACACACTGAGGTACACAGTGACGAACACACTGAGGTACACACTGACGAACACACTGAGGTACACAGTGACGAACACACTGAGGTACACAGTGACGAACACACTGAGGTACACAGTGACGAACACACTGAGGTACATACTGACGAACACACCGAGGTACACAGTGACGAACACACTGAGGTACACAGTGTGACGAACACACTGAGGTACACAGTGACGAACACACTGAGGTACACAGTGATGAACACACTGAGGTACATACTGACGAACAGACTGAGGTACACAGTGACGAACACACTGAGGTACACAGTGACGAACACACTGAGTACATACTGACAAACACACTGAGGTACACAGTGACGAACACACTGAGGTACATACTGACGAACACACCGAGGTACACAGTGACGAACACACATACGTGGTTATGCTCCAGACACCACTTCATGACGGTGGTGAGGATGACGACGCCGGTTCGTCCCACACCGGCCGAGCAGTGGACCACCACCGGCGTCTTTTTACCACTGCCCTCCTCACTCTCCGCCAGACGAGACACTGACTCCACCTCATCCAGAAAACCTGGGGAAATAATGACTACCATTATCATTATGTACACTATTTCATGACAGCACAAAAAGGATGAAGCATAACAGGATTTGTTACCACTGCCTCCCTCACTCTCCGCTAAACGAGACACCGACTCCACCTCATCCAGAAAACCTGGGAAAGAGACAGATAACTGATATATTATTATTGCAGATAAATGGTGTCTCAGGAAAGCAGACAGATAACTGATATTATTATTGTAGATAAATGGTGTCTCATGTAAAGGTAATTGTTATCTTTTCTATGGAGATAGATAAATGATCATTGGTGATTTTTGCACAACTTCCTTCCTCGTTTCCTGCTACCCAAGCTGACTCCCTTTCATCATCCAGTGAAAAGGAAAGATAATTACACATAATTGCACCATAATTATACATGTAAATGCCACATACATACATACACAAGCACACACATTTGTACTTAGAAAAGTGTTTTGAGGATAGGCACGGTCAGGTCAGTCGGTAAACATAGGTACCACACATATTTTCCATAAGTAGCACACATGAACACACACTCTATCTCTCTATCTACCACACACACACACACACACACACACACACCACACACCACAGACACATAATACACACAGACGCACACACCTAGGAAGCCATAGGTGTCCTGAGGACAGGTGTGGTCGGGCCAGTTAGAGCACTGTAGATGCCACACCATCTTCTCTTTACATCATCACAGACAGACAGACAGACAGACCTAGGAAGCCATAGGTGTCCTGAGGACAGGCGTGGTCGGGCCAGTTAGAGCACTGTAGATGCCACACCATCTTCTCTTTACATCATCACAGACAGACAGACAGACAGACCTAGGAAGCCATAGGTGTCCTGAGGACAGGCGTGGTCGGGCCAGTTAGAGCACTGTAGATGCCACACCATCTTCTCTTTACATCATCACAGACAGACAGACAGACAGACCTAGGAAGCCATAGGTGTCCTGAGGACAGGCGTGGTCGGGCCAGTTAGAGCACTGTAGATGCCACACCATCTTCTCTTTACATCATCACAGACAGACAGACAGACCTAGGAAGCCATAGGTGTCCTGAGGACAGGCATGGTCGGGCCAGTCAGTGTACTGCAGATGCCACACCATCTTCTCTCTACATCATCACACACCACAGACAGACAGACAGACAGACAGACAGACAGACAGACGGACAGACGGACGGACAGACAGACAGACAGGTGGACAGACAGACAGACAGACAGACAGGTGGACGGACAGACAGACAGACAGACCTAGGAAGCCATAGGTGTCCTGAGGACAGGCGTGGTCGGGCCAGTCAGTGTACTGCAGATGCCACACCATCTTCTCTCTGCGGCTGGCCAGGTGGCGCACCATGATGCCGCTGGTCACGTAGCACAGCGAGTCGTGGCTGAACTGCAGCTCCACCTCAAACTGAAACATTATGGGAGACAATATCAACAGACAGTGTTGTAGACAATATTAACAGACAGTATTGTAGCACAGCGAGTCGTGGCTGAACTGCAGCTCCACCTCAAACTGAAACATCATGGGATATATTGTAGACAATATTAACAGACAGTATTGTAGCACAGCGAGTCGTGGCTGAACTGCAGCTCCACCTCAAACTGAAACATCATGGGATATATTGTAGACAATATTAACAGACAGTATTGTAGCACAGCGAGTCGTGGCTGAACTGCAGCTCCACCTCAAACTGAAACATCATGGGATATATTGTAGACAATATTAACAGACAGTATTGTAGCACAGCGAGTCGTGGCTGAACTGCAGCTCCACCTCAAACTGAAACATTATGGGAGACAATATCAACAGACAGTGTTGTAGACAATATCAACAGACAGTGTTGTAGACAATATCAACAGACAGTGTTGTAGACAATATTAACAGAGTGTTGTAGACAATATCAACAGACAGTGTTGTAGACAATATCAACAGACAGTGTTGTAGACAATATCAACAGACAGTGTTGTAGACAATATTAACAGACAGTGTTGTAGACAATATCAACAGACAGTGTTGTAGACAATATTAACAGAGTGTTGTAGACCATATCAACAGACAGTGTTGTAGACAATATCAACATGTGACAATGTCATCCTACAGTGTTGTAGACAATATTAACAGACAGTGTTGTAGACAATATCAACAGACAGTGTTGTAGACAATATCAACAGACAGTGTTGTAGACAATATCAACAGACAGTGTTGTAGACAATATCAACAGACAGTGTTGTAGACAATATCAACAGACAGTGTTATAGACAATATCAACAGTGTTGTAGACAATATCAACAGACAGTGTTATAGACAATATCAACAGTGTTGTAGACAATATCAACAGACAGTGTTGTAGACAATATCGACAGTGTTGTAGACAATATTAACAGACAGTGTTGTAGACAATATCAACAGACAGTGTTGTAGACAATATCAACAGACAGTGTTGTAGACAATATTAACAGTGTTGTAGACAATATTAACAGACAGTGTTGTAGACAATATCAACAGACAGTTTTTTGTAGACAATATCAACAGACAGTATTGTAAACAATATTAACAGTGTTGTAGACAATATCAACAGAGAGTGTTGTAGCACAGCGAGTTGTGGGTGAACTGCAGCTACCTCAAACTGAAAGTCAATAACAAACAGTTCATCAGCGGAAGCATCATGATGTCGTCCTAGGCCTTTTCATAATAGCCCTGTGCAATGTCGTCCTAGGTCTATTCATAATAGCCCTGTGTGATGTCGTCCTAGGTCTATTCATAATAGCCCTGTGCAATGTCGTCCTATTCATAATAGCCCTGTGCAATGTCGTCCTAGGTCTATTCATAATAGCTCTGTGCAATGTCATCCTAGGTCTATTCATAACAGCCCTGTGCAATGTCGTCCTAGGTCTATTCATAACAGCCCTGTGCAATGTCGTCCTAGGTCTATTCATAATAGCCCTGTGCAATGTCGTCCTAGGTCTATTCATAACAGCCCTGTGCAATGTCGTCCTAGGTCTATTCATAACAGCCCTGTGCAATGTCGTCCTATTCATAATAGCCCTGTGCAATGACGTCCTATTCATAATAGCCCTGTGCAATGTCGTCCTATTCATAATAGCCCTGTGCAATGTCGTCCTATTCATAATAGCCCTGTGTGATGTCCTATTCATAATAGCCCTGTGTGATGTCGTCCTATTCATAATAGCCCTGTGCAATGTCGTCCTATTCATAATAGCCCTGTGCAATGTCGTCCTAGGTCTATTCATAATAGCCCTGTGCAATGTCGTCCTATTCATAATAGCCCTGTGCAATGTCGTCCTATTCATAATAGCCCTGTGCAATGTCGTCCTAGGTCTATTCATAATAGCCCTGTGCAATGTCGTCCTATTCATAATAGCCCTGTGCAATGTCGTCCTAGACCTATTCATAATAGCCCTGTGCAATGTCGTCCTATTCATAATAGCCCTGTGCGATGTCGTCCTATTCATAATAGCCCTGTGCAATGTCGTCCTATTCATAATAGCCCTGTGCAATGTCGTCCTAGGTCTATTCATAATAGCCCTGTGCAATGTCGTCCTATTCATAATAGCCCTGTGTGATGTCGTCCTAGGTCTATTCATAATAGCCCTGTGCAATGTCGTCCTAGGTCTATTCATAATAGCCCTGTGCAATGTCGTCCTATTCATAACAGCCCTGTGTGATGTCGTCCTAGGTCTATTCATAATAGCCCTGTGCAATGTCGTCCTATTCATAATAGCCCTGTGCAATGTCGTCCTAGGTCTATTCATAATAGCCCTGTGCAATGTCGTCCTCCTATTCATAATAGCCCTGTGTGATGTCGTCCTAGGTCTATTCATAATAGCCCTGTGCAATGTCGTCCTATTCATAATAGCCCTGTGTGATGTCGTCCTATTCATAATAGCCCTGTGTGATGTCGTCCTATTCATAATAGCCCTGTGTGATGTCGTCCTAGGTCTATTCATAATAGCCCTGTGTGATGTCGTCCTAGGTCTATTCATAATAGCCCTGTGCAATGTCGTCCTATTCATAACAGCCCTGTGTGATGTCGTCCTAGGTCTATTCATAATAGCCCTGTGCAATGTCGTCCTAGGTCTATTCATAATAGCCCTGTGCAATGTCATCCTAGGTCTATTCATAATAGCCCTGTGTGATGTCGTCCTATTCATAATAGCCCTGTGTGATGTCGTCCTATTCATAATAGCCCTGTGCAATGTCGTCCTAGGTCTATTCATAATAGCCCTGTGCAATGTCGTCCTAGGTCTATTCATAATAGCCCTGTGCAATGTCGTCCTATTCATAATAGCCCTGTGCAATGTCGTCCTAGGTCTATTCATAATAGCCCTGTGCAATGTCATCCTAGGTCTATTCATAACAGCCCTGTGCAATGTCGTCCTATTCATAATAGCCCTGTGTGATGTGCAATGTCGTCCTAGGTCTATTAATAACAGCCCTGTGCAATGTCGTCCTATTCATAACAGCCCTGTGCAATGTCGTCCTAGGTCTATTCATAATAGCCCTGTGCAATGTCGTCCTATTCATAATAGCCCTGTGCCCTGTGCAATGTCATCCTAGGTCTATTCATAATAGCCCTGTGCAATGTCGTCCTATTCATAATAGCCCTGTGCGATGTCGTCCTAGGTCTATTCATAATAGCCCTGTGCAATGTCGTCCTATTCATAACAGCCCTGTGCAATGTCGTCCCTATTCATAATAGCCCTGTGTGATGTCGTCCTATTCATAATAGCCCTGTGTGATGTCGTCCTATTCATAATAGCCCTGTGTGATGTCGTCCTATTCATAATAGCCCTGTGCAATGTCGTCCTATTCATAATAGCCCTGTGCAATGTCGTCCTAGGTCTATTCATAATAGCCCTGTGTGATGTCGTCCTATTCATAATAGCCCTGTGTGATGTCGTCCTATTCATAATAGCCCTGTGCAATGTCGTCCTAGGTCTATTCATAACAGCCCTGTGCAATGTCGTCCTATTCATAATAGCCCTGTGTGATGTCGTCCTATTCATAATAGCCCTGTGCAATGTCGTCCTATTCATAATAGCCCTGTGTGATGTGCAATGTCATCCTAGGTCTATTAATAACAGCCCTGTGCAATGTCGTCCTATTCATAATAGCCCTGTGCAATGTCGTCCTAGGTCTATTCATAATAGCCCTGTGTGCAATGTCGTCCTATTCATAATAGCCCTGTGTGATGTCGTCCTATTCATAATAGCCCTGTGCAATGTCGTCCTAGGTCTATTCATAATAGCTCTGTGCAATGTCGTCCTATTCATAATAGCCCTGTGTGATGTGCAATGTCGTCCTAGGTCTATTCATAACAGCCCTGTGCAATGTCGTCCTAGGTCTATTCATAATAGCCCTGTGCAATGTCATCCTAGGTCTATTAATAATAGCCCTGTGCAATGTCGTCCTAGGTCTATTCATAACAGCTCTGTGCAATGTCGTCCTAGGTCTATTCATAACAGCCCTGTGCAATGTCGTCCTAGTCCTATTTATAACAGCCCTGTGCAATGTCGTCCTAGGTCTATTCATAACAGCCCTGTGCAATGTCATCCTAGGTCTATTCATAACAGCCCTGTGCAATGTCGTCCTAGGCCTATTCATAACAGCCCTGTGCCTTTGCAGAAGAATATTAACAAAGAACACTGTTTCAAAGAATGATAACTCTTAATAAATTCAAGGAAAATACAAAGATAAAAAACCCACTGGAGACTGCATTAGATCCAATAGAAATCTCACACACACACATAAAGAACACACACACACACAGAGAGAAAACTCACACCAACACACACATAAAGAACACACACACACACACACACACACACAGAGAAAGCTCACACCAACACACACACACAGAGAAAGCTCACACCAACACACACACACAGAGAAAGCTCACACCAACACACACACATAAAGACACACACACACACACACACACACACAGAGAAAGCTCACACCAACACACACACATAAAGAACACACACACACACACACACAGAGAAAGCTCACACCAACACACACACATAAAGAACACACACACACACACACACACAGAGAAAGCTCACACCAACACACACACATAAAGAACACACACACACACACACACACACACACACACACACACACAGAAAGCTCACACACACACACACACACACACATAAAGAACACACACACACACACACACAGAGAAAGCTCACACCACACACACACACAGAAAGAACACACACACACACACACACACACACACAGAAAGCTCACACCAACACACACACAGAAAGCTCACACACACACACACAGAAAGAACACACACACACACACACAGAGAGAAAGCTCACACCAACACACACACAGAAAGAACACACACACACACACACACACACACAGAGAAAGCTCACACCAACACACACACACACACAGAGAAAGCTCACACACAACACACACACATAAAGACACACACACACACACACACACACACACACAGAGAGCTCACACTATAAGAACTATAAGAAATGAAGGAAACAGTTGTAGTGAACTAGAAGAATGAAGTCAACGTTGCACTGACCTCTCCATACTGCTGCAGGTGGTCAGGCCCAGGCTCCTGGGGCCAATACTCATAGCACTTCTGTCTGCCTAGCTCCTGTTGATACATAACACAATAGCATATATATGTGGAGGGGGGGGGGGGGATACTCATAGCACTTCTGTCTGCCTATCTCCTGTTGATACATAACACAATAGCATATATATGTGGATGGAGGGGCCAATACTCATAGCACTTCTGTCTGCCTATCTCCTGTTGATACATAACACAATAGCATATATATGTGGAGGGGGGGGGGGGGATACTCATAGCACTTCTGTCTGCCTAGCTCCTGTTGATACATAACACAATAGCATATATATGTGGAGGGAGGGGGGGGGCCAATACTCATAGCACTTCTGTCTGCCTAGCTCCTGTTGATACATAACACAATAGCATATATATGTGGAGGGAGGGGGGGCCAATACTCATAGCACTTCTGTCTGCCTATCTCCTGTTGATACATAACACATTAGCATATACAGACCTGCCAACCCCCTAACAGGGCAAAGACTCATATTTGACTTCAGTCTGCCTAGGAATTTTTGGGAGTTAAGACAATAGCATTTCGGTGGAAAAAGGGGGGGCCAATAGTCATAGGCCGGCACGTTCTGTCTGCCATCACACACACAGAACACTCCTGTTGATACTATAACACAATAGCATATATGTGGGAGGGGGGGGGGGGGGCAGGCAATACTCATAGCACTTCTGTCTGCCTAAGCTCCTGTTGATACATAACACAATAGCATATATATGTGGAGGGGGGGGGGGGCAATACTCATAGCACTTCTGTCTGCCTAGCTCCTGTTGATACATAACACAATATTATATATATATATATGGAGGGGGGCATATGTGGAGGGGGAGGGGGGGCCAATACTCATAGCACTTCTGTCTGCCTATCTCCTGTTGATACAATAACACAAGATATTATATATACAACATAATACACAACCTGCCAACCCCCTAAAAACAGAACCAAAGAGGAATATTTGAAGCAGAAAAAAAGGAATTTAGGGAGTTAAGATAGATTTTCGGTTTGAAAAAAACGGCGGGAGTTATAAGGAAGGCCCTGTTTAGGGTGCTTCACACACCATAACACACATCACACACATCTTTTCCTAATTTTTACTATAGGGGGGTGCACTATGGGGGGGGGTGGGAGGGGGGGGGGGGGGGTACTCATAGCACTTCTGTCTGCCTAGCTCCTGTTGATACATAACACAATATTATATATATGTGGAGGGGGGGGGGGGGGAATACTCATAGCACTTCTGTCTGCCTAGCTCCTGTTGATACATAACACAATATTATATATATATGAGGGGGGGGGGGGGGGGGGGGGGGGGGGGGGGGGGGGATACTCATAGCACTTCTGTCTGCCTAACTCCTGTTGATACATAACACAATATTATATATATGGAGGGGGGGAGTGGGGGGGGGCAATACTCATAGCAACTCATAGCTTCTTTCTGTCTGCCTAACTCCTAGCAATATATAACACAATATTATCTCTGTGTGTGTGTGTGTGTGTGTGTGTGTGTGTGTGTGTGTGTGTGTGTGAGAGAGCTCCTGAATGAATGAATAATGAATGAATGAATAACTTTTATTTTCTGAGGATAATAGAGTAAGTATAAATACTTTTTTTTCATCCAGTCCTCACAAAACAAAAAAAGGAAAACAAAATCAAAGCAAAGAATTCAATAAATAAGAAAGGCATGCAAGGGGGCCCCCCCCCCCAGGGGGGGGGGGGGAAACGAACACACATTATCATCAAAGCAGGCACATTATCAATATAAACAGACACATAATAAATTCAGCATTATTCATACATACTTAAGAAATGGGATGTGGAGGGACCGAAAATAAGTGAGTATCTAAGAACAAAACAAGACATGAAGTAAGAAAAATAAGAAGAATATGAGGGGGAGGGGGAGTAAAGAAACATAACACAATATTATATATATGTGGAGGGAGAGAGAGAGAGAGAGATCAGAGTGAATCTCTGTCTATCTAGAGTCCAGATCTATAGGCCCTTTCTGTTTGCCTAGCTCCAGTTTAGACAATGAGGAAAGTAAAAGAAATCAGACATTTTATTTTGACTTCTGGAGCATGCAGAATCTGACATGTATAAATCAAACAAACCCAAAATGGCATAGCATGGAAACCACACACACAAGCCACTTTCAGTGAGAAGCTGTAAATTGCAACCAGTCTATACAAGGTTTATAATATGTAATATGAAAATGTACAATGCCATATCTTGCTATGAGTAAAGCATTGCCACACGCCCTTGCCCCTCCTCCTCTCCAAAACACAGACAGACAGACAGTTATTACAGACAGACTGCACTTAATGTACCACACTTAACAGACAGTAACATCCTAAAATGATTTACTATTTAATGCATGTTCTTACCACACTCAGCCCTAAATGTTTGAGTCAGCATGGCAATGACATTTGTCCACCTCATGTTCCCAGTTTTTAACCATCACACACACACACATACAACATCATACACTACACACACACACAGACTCACACACACACAGACAATGCACACGACACAAACATGGCACACACACACAGACTCACCCACAAAATGCATGTCAGCATGGCAATGACGTCCACATACACATGTGTCATCGGCAATGTGTCCCACCTCATGATTTCCCAGACCATCACCAACACACACACACACACACTACACACACACACACACACACACACACACACTCAAACACACACACACACACACACAGACACACCACAACACACAAACACACACACACACAGACTAACCTTAAATGGAGTCAGCATGGCAATGACGTCCACCTCATGTTCCCAGACCATCACACACACACACACACACACACAACACACACACACACACAGACTCACACACACACACACAGACACACACACACACACACATGGCAATACACACACACACACACACACACACACACACAGACTCACCCTAAATGGAGTCAGCATGGCAATGACGTCCACCTCATGTTCCCAGACCATCACACACACACACACACAGACTCACCCTAAACACACACAACACGTCCACACACACACACACACACACACACACACACTCACACTAAACATCACACAGTGGGCAATGACATTCACACACACACCATACACACACACACAGACTCAGACACCCAAATGGAGTCGGCATGGCAATGACGTCCACCTCATGTTCCCAGACCATCACACACACACACAGACTCACCCTAAATGGAGTCAGCATGGCAATGACGTCCACCTCATGTTCCCAGACCATGTGCCAGAAATCCTGAGTGGTGTCAGCTAGAGGAGCCTGTGTGGCGATGAACCACCACTCTGTGTTGGCTGCTGACAGCTGGAACATCATCATTATCTACCATTATCATCTATCATTATATATCATCATTATCTACCATTATCATCATTATCTACCATTATCCCATTATCATTGATCATTATGTCAGCTAGAGGGGCCTGTGTTGCGATGAACCACCAATGTCAGTGTTGGCTGCTGACAGCTGGAACATCATCATCCTATCATTATTCTATGTTATGAACCCATCATTATGTCATTATTTGTGAGAGAGGCTCCTATCATTATTCTATGTTATGAACCCATCATTATGTCATTATTTGTGAGTGGATAAACCATTACCCCATGCCGGCTGTTGATAGCTGGAGAATTATGATCATTTTCACATTATTATCTAATTAACAAGGCATTAGAGCGGCACTATTCTTTCAATATCAGCTCATTATCGTCACAATGATACCATTTTTTGTTTGTTATCAGAGTTTAACTCCACACCAGCATCTTAGTGCTATGCTCATTCACACCATGTCTCACATATGTTGAGATATGTGACAGTCATTACACAATAAATAAGCTTCAGAGTCCCCCCTGCATAAGGACTCTGTTCGCGACGACTTGCCTCTGTTTGTTCCGGGGAGGAGGGGTCCCTCTCCCTCCCTCCCCCCGGCCAAACAAGTAGGAATCGCAGCCTTTTAACAACTATTTTATAAATGTAAGTAATGAACAAAACATTATCGAACATTTAATCCCTGTTGGACTCTAAGATTGACGGACGAGGGGGAGGAGATACTGGAGTCTCTGTTTTCTCCCCTCCACCCCCCCCCCACCTCACCCCACCCACCCTCATTTTTTGATCTGATCTGTTCTTCCCCTGTATAAACGCCCCATCTCTTAACTAAGTTTACCAGGACTCGGCCTCATTTGTTTGTGCCTTTTAGAGTCCGAGGTTAAAAACTAAAAATAAATTACCTTTTAACTAAATCCAACAGGGACCCATTTAAAACTTTTTAACACCAGTATTGGTTTCAGTAAAAACCAATGCGATAGCTTCGGCTTATTTTAAAAAATTAGTCTTTGGCTGATGGCACTTGTGGTCATAGAGTCAACGACTAGATAACAGTCTTTTAACCTTTTTTGGAAATAAAAATAAAGTATTTTGTGTAAATAAATGCGCCCTCTTAGCAGGGCAGACCTTAACTGATTTTTAAACTTTTTGACTTCATTTTAAACGGTGGTCCTAGAAATTTTAATCAAATACAATATCACAAATTTTAAATACCAAAATAAATATTATAAAAACTAGCTAGCTAGTTAACGGGTCAAACAAATACGAGCCATGGCACTTAAACTTTATTCAAACATAAACAAAAACTTTATTAAAAATACTTAAACGTTTTTTCTCTCTCCCCCTCCCCATCCCCACAACTTTATAAACAAGCAATGTCCCATATGGTCTTTTTAAGAGCGGGAGGACGTAAAGCTTAACTTTGCAGTCATTACACAACACTCACTGTACTGTTGGCCCCTGCTACAGTCATTACACATCACTCATTGTACTGTTGGCCCCTGCTACAGTCATTACACTCACTGTACTGTTGGCCCCTGCTACAGTCATTATCACTCACTGTACTGTTGGCCCCTGCTACAGTCATTACACTCACTGTACTGTTGGCCCCTGCTACAGTCATTATCACTCACTGTACTGTTGGCCCCTGCTACAGTCATTACACTCACTGTATTGTTGGCCCCTGCTACAGTCATTACACTCACTGTATTGTTGGCGCCTGCTACAGTCATTACACTCACTGTACTGTTGGCCCCTGCTACAGTCATTACACTCACTGTACTGTTGGCCCCTGCTACAGTCATTACACATCACTCACTGTACTGTTGGCCCCTGCTACAGTCATTACACATCACTCACTGTACTGTTGGCCCCTGCTACAGTCATTACACTCACTGTACTGTTGGCCCCTGCTACAGTCATTACACATCACTCACTGTACTGTTGGCCCCTGCTACAGTCATTACACTCACTGTATTGTTGGCCCCTGCTACAGTCATTACACTCACTGTATTGTTGGCCCCTGCTACAGTCATTACACATCACTCACTGTACTGTTGGCCCCTGCTACAGTCATTACACTCACTGTACTGTTGGCCCCTGCTACAGTCATTACACATCACTCACTGTACTGTTGGCCCCTGCTACAGTCATTACACTCACTGTACTGTTGGCCCCTGCTACAGTCATTACACTCACTGTACTGTTGGCGCCTGCTACAGTCATTACACTCACTGTACTGTTGGCGCCTGCTACAGTCATTACACTCACTGTATTGTTGGCCCCTGCTACAGTCATTACACTCACTGTACTGTTGGCCCCTGCTACAGTCATTACACTCACTGTATTGTTGGCGCCTGCTACAGTCATTACACTCACTGTATTGTTGGCCCCTGCTACAGTCATTACACTCACTGTACTGTTGGCGCCTGCTACAGTCATTACACATCACTCATTGTACTGTTGGCCCCTGCTACAGTCATTACACATCACTCACTGTACTGTTGGCCCCTGCTACAGTCATTACACTCACTGTATTGTTGGCCCCTGCTACAGTCATTACACTCACTGTATTGTTGGCCCCTGCTACAGTCATTACACTCACTGTATTGTTGGCGCCTGCTACAGTCATTACACTCACTGTATTGTTGGCCCCTGCTACAGTCATTACACTCACTGTATTGTTGGCCCCTGCTACAGTCATTACACATCACTCACTGTACTGTTGGCCCCTGCTACAGTCATTACACATCACTCACTGTACTGTTGGCCCCTGCTACAGTCATTACACTCACTGTACTGTTGGCGCCTGCTACAGTCATTACACTCACTGTACTGTTGGCGCCTGCTACAGTCATTACACTCACTGTATTGTTGGCGCCTGCTACAGTCATTACACTCACTGTACTGTTGGCGCCTGCTACAGTCATTACACTCACTGTATTGTTGGCCCCTGCTACAGTCATTACACTCACTGTACTGTTGGCGCCTGCTACAGTCATTACACATCACTCACTGTACTGTTGGCCCCTGCTACAGTCATTACACTCACTGTACTGTTGGCCCCTGCTACAGTCATTACACTCACTGTACTGTTGGCGCCTGCTACAGTCATTACACTCACTGTATTGTTGGCCCCTGCTACAGTCATTACACTCACTGTACTGTTGGCGCCTGCTACAGTCATTACACTCACTGTATTGTTGGCGCCTGCTACAGTCATTACACTCACTGTACTGTTGGCCCCTGCTACAGTCATTACACTCACTGTACTGTTGGCGCCTGCTACAGTCATTACACTCACTGTACTGTTGGCCCCTGCTACAGTCATTACACATCACTCACTGTACTGTTGGCCCCTGCTACAGTCATTACACATCACTCACTGTACTGTTGGCCCCTGCTACAGTCATTACACTCACTGTACTGTTGGCCCCTGCTACAGTCATTACACTCACTGTACTGTTGGCGCCTGCTACAGTCATTACACTCACTGTATTGTTGGCCCCTGCTACAGGCTGTCAGCCAATGAAGTGAATGAAGGAGCTCAGCAGCAGTCATTCATACTTCAAATCGTAGCCTGCTGTTTTCTTTTCTTCCTGCTCTTTTCAGCAGAATGCTGTGTTATTGGTTTAAACTTGTGAATGACGTTAATCAGTCTAAATTTTCTTGCATAATGTATCGTTTTATGTTACATCTGTATGGAGAGAACAAACATCTGTCACCTTTCCTAGTGTGTGTTAATACTTTATTGAATAACCTAGGAATGACTGGTTTTTGGACTCAGCAAACCCATCCTAACATATCACTAAACTGGTTTAAGTCCAAAGTGTTACGTTCTTTGAAAGATCAATTTATTCAACATTGGTATTCACAATTAAATGAAAAGCAAATTTTCAGTAATGACATACTATATATGGACGTTTTTGTTATTGAAAATTATCTAAAAGCTTTACCCGAAAACTTAGCCATTTTATTTGTTAAATTTAGAACTTTAAACCATAAACTACCAATTCAAACAGGTAGGATTCAAAACATCCCACACAACGAACGATTCTGTCCTAAGTGCGAACACCGTGTGTTGGGAGACGAATTCCATTACATCTTTGAACCAAGGAAACTATATTTGCCAAACTTCTGCCAGAAAAGACCAAATATTATTAAGTTCCATTCTCTATTCCAAACAACAAATACAAAAATCCTCATTCGCTTAATTAGTTTCATTAAGATAATTGTAAAAGATTTCTAAGACCTTTCTTTATTTTTTTAGGCTTTAAACCCTTCCAATTAGGTAAGGGTAAATGGTATTTTAAAACACAAATATTGTGTCCATGCAGTGTTCTTTTTTTTTTTCTCTCTCTGTAGTTACATCCCATCACTAGTGATTGGGATAATTAGTTCTCTGCATTTTTTCTGTTTAAATTTGATGTATGCATATATAGCTTTTATGTGTGTGTATGTGAGAGAGTATACTAGATTGTGTAAGGTTGGTTTGTGAGGCACTATATACCGCTATGTTTCTCTCTGCTGGTTATGTGTGTAATGTTTCAATTGGAAGTAGTTACATGTATTATGTAACAATTTCATGTACCCCCTGGGGGGTTTTGGAAAGAAACTTACTTTGACTTTTGACTTTGACTTTTGGAAAGTAATTTGTGTCCCTTCTGTGTGCGTGTGTTGTGTGCAGTGTGTGGTTTGTGCGGGCATGTGTTTGTGTGTGGTTTGTGCGGGCGTGTGTTGTGTGTGGTTTGTGCGCGTGTGTTTGTGTGCATGTGTGTGGTTTGTGCGGGCGTGTGTTTGTGTGCAGTGTGTGGTTTGTGCGGGCGTGTGTTTGTGTGTGTGTTTGTGCGGAGCGTGTTGTGTGGTTTGTGCGGGCATGTGTTTGTGTGCAGTGTGTGGTTTGTGCGGGCGTGTGTTGTGTGGTTTGTGTGGGCGTGTGTTGTGTGGTGTGGTGTAGTGTGTGTGCGTGTGTGTTGTGTTGTTTTTTGTTTGTGTATGCGCGTTTGTGTACGCGCGCGCGTTTGTGTACGCGCGCGCGCATGTGTGTATGCGAAGCAATGTTTAACATTCTCATATTTTCTACTGCTTTTTTGGGTGGGGGGTTATTCATTTATTTGTTTATTATTGTAAGCGCTTACGGCTTGTTTAAGAATAAGCGCATATAAATGCTCATTATTATTATTATTCATACAGAACAGCACTCACTTTGACATGCGACGCGTTGATGTAACCATCGGGGTTGTCTTTGCGCGTTGTCAGTTTGACGCGCGTCGTGTCATACGGCAGCACATCTTTGAAGCGGTTGCGATGCGTGTTGTGCGTCGCCTTGGCAACGCTGCACTCCAGATGCGTCACTCGCTTCGGAATCTCCTCAAACTCCTTGAAGACCTGGCCCTCCGAGATCTTGCTCTCCAAAATTCGCCTCTGAAAAATGGAAACAACAAATAAAATTCATTGCATGACAGAGTTGAAAGGTATGCAAGGGCCATGCTGTTGGGTCAGTGATTTCTTCTTCTTCGATCGCTCAGACAGTTTCCCGTCAATAATGAGCGCAGATGCGTCATGCTGCTATTATTCGCCTGACTAAGACATAGGTAGCCCAGCATGTCCGTCTTTGGCTGGAGAAAATCTGTGCAATAGTTTCTTGAAAAGAGGCCAAAGAATGGACGAGTAAGGCAGAAAAATAGTAGGTGACAGTAAGAAAAGGGAAAAGGCAGTCAAAGAGAGCGACAGATCAGAGGAAGTTACAAGGACAGAACTACCAGAAGGTGGGGGAACTATTTGTACAAAAGGCTCTCTGGTATCCACATGGAGGTGGAGTGGGGGGTGTCAATGACTTCAATCATTCAGCACGTCTATGGCTGGGAATGTGAAAGCATACCTCACATTGTACCAACCTGACCTGCCTCAACACAAGTCAGTGAATAGCTGGGAGCCAATGACTTCCATCATTCAGCACGTCTATGGCTGGGAATGTGAAAGCATACCTCACATTGTACCAACCTGACCTGCCTCAACACAAGTCGGTGAATAGCTGGGAGCCAATGACTTCCATCATTCAGCACGTCTATGGCTGGGAATGTGAAAGCATACCTCACATTGTACCAACCTGACCTGCCTCAACACAAGTCAGTGAATAGCTGGGAGCCAATGACTTCGATCATTCAGCACGTCTATGGCTGGGAATGTGAAAGCATACCTCACATTGTACCAACCTGCCTCAACACAAGTCGGTGAATAGCTGGGAGCCAATGACTTCCATCATTCAGCACGTCTATGGCTGGGAATGTGAAAGCATACCTCACATTGTACCAACCTGACCTGCCTCAACACAAGTCAGTGAATAGCTGGGAGCCAATGACTTCCATCATTCAGCACGTCTATGGCTGGGAATGTGAAAGCATACCTCACATTGTACCAACCTGACCTGCCTCAACACAAGTCGGTGAATAGCTGGGAGCCAATGACTTCCATCATTCAGCACGTCTATGGCTGGGAATGTGAAAGCATACCTCACATTGTACCAACCTGACCTGCCTCAACACAAGTCGGTGAATAGCTGGGAGCCAATGACTTCCATCATTCATACCATAATTTATGATGATATATTCCACTGACCCTCTCATCTTTGGGAGCCCTGCTGTCGTCGTTCATCAGCGCCATAATCATGGACCGTGACAGAGTCAGTCCGTTCATGGCGGCCATCTTTAGCGGACCCATGTTCAGCTGACACCTGACAACCACTGAACACGGCTCAATGACAACCACTGACACGGCTCAAGACAACCACTGGCTCAAGACAACTGACACAACCACTGACACGGCTCAAGACAACCACTGACACGGCTCAAGACAACCACTGACACGGCTCAAGACAACCACTGACACGGCTCAAGACAACCACTGACACGGCTCAAGACAACCACTGACACGGCTCAAGACAACCACTGACACGGCTCAAGACAACCACTGACACTGGACAGGGATCCCTTAACACTTAGAGCATTAAACAGAAGAAACATTATGGAATTAGGGCTGCTTTTGTTTAGAACAAAATAAAATAACACTAAAACAACAACAGCAACAACAAGCAAAACGTCTAAACATCAGGAAACGTAGAGTTTGAATTTGTGAACAAATCCTACAACTCAAGCATTGTTGCCATTAAAAACTGAATGGTACTTATTTGGAGTTTTTAAAAAACCATGCACACATCCAGTCACACAAAACACACATCAGCACACACGTAAAATATAGAGCAACCCCCCCTCCACACACAGACACAGCAACAACACAGACACACATAGACTATAGAGCACCCCACCCCCCCCCCACTCCCCCCTCCACAACACACACAACACAACCAACACGGCTCACACATAGACTATAGAGATCACCCCCCAACCCCTCCACATATACACACAGCAACCACACGGAACACATAGACTATAGAGACAACCCCCCCCCCCCCCCCCTCCACACATACACACCACACAACCACACCACAGACTATAGAGCAAACCCCCCCCCCCCCCCTCCACACATACACACAGCAACCACACACACAGACTATAGAGCAACCCCCCCCCCCCCCTTCCACACACACACACACAAACACACAGCCAGCAAACACATAGACTATAGAGAGCATCCCCCCCCCCCCCCTCCCCACACAGCAACACAACGACACACATAGACTATAGAGCACCCTCCCCCCCCCCCCTCCACACACACAGCAACCCCACGCACACATAGACTATAGAGCAACCCCCTCCCCCCCCCTCCACACCCACACACACACACACATAGACTATAGAGCCCCCCCCCCCACACACACACACACACACAGCAACCACACACACACACACACATAAGACTATAGAGCAAACCCCCTCCCTCCACAGCACACACACACAGCAACACAACCCCACATGCACACATAGACTATAGAGCACCCCACCCCCCTATAGAGCACCACCCCCCACACACACACACAGCAACCACACGCACACATAGACTATAGAGCACCCCCCCCCCCCCCCCCCTCCACACACACACAGCAACCACACGCACACATAGACTATAGAGCAACGACCCCCCCCCCCCCTCCACACACACACACACACAGCAAACACACACACACCACACACATAGACTATAGAGCACACCCCCCCCCCCCCCCACCCCCACACACACACAGCAACCAAACACCCCACACACATTAGACTATAGAGCACCCCCCTCCCTCCACACACCACACAGCAACCACATGCACACATAGACTATAGAGCACCCCCCCCCTCCTCCACACACACACACAGCAACCACACGCACACATAGACACCCCCCCCCCCCCCCCCCCCCCCTCCACACACACACAGCAACCACACGCACCACATAGACTATAGAGCACCCCCCCCCCCCCCCCCCCACACATACACACACACACACACACCAACCACACGCACACATAGACTATAGAGCAACCCCCCCCCCCCCCTCCCCACACACACACAGCAACCCCCACGCACACATAGACTACAGAGCACCCCCCCCCCCCCTCCACACACACACACCAACCACACCACACATAGACTATAGAGCACCCCCCCCCCCCCCCACACACACACACAAGCACCCACACGCACACATAGACTATAGAGCACCCCCCCCCCCCCTCCACACACACACAGCAACCACACGCACACATAGACTATAGAGCAACCCCCCCCCCCCTCCACACACACACACAGCAACCACACGCACACATAGACTATAGAGCACCCCCCCCCCCCCTCCACACACACACACAGCAACCACACGCACACATAGACTATAGAGCAACCCCCCCCCCCCCCCCCCCCACACACACACAGCAACCCACGCACACACATAGACTATAGAGCAACCCCCCCCCCCCCCCTCCACCCCACACCAACACAGCCCACATGCACACATAGACTATAGAGCACACCCCCCCCCCTCCCACACCACACACACACACACAACAACACACGCACACATAGACTATAGAGCACCCCCCCCCCCCCCCCACCCACACACACACACACACAGCAACACACACAGACTATAGAGCACCCCCCCCCCCCCCCCCCCCCCTCCACACACACACAGCAACCACACGCACACATAGACTATAGAGCAACCCCCCCCCCCCCCCCCACACACACACACACACACACACACACATAGACTATATAGCACCCCCCCCCCCCCTCCACACACACACAGCAACCACACGCACACATAGACATAGCACCCCCCCACCCCCCCCTCCACACACACACACAGCACACCACATGCACACATAGACTATATAGCACCCCCCCCCCCCCCCTCCACAACACACACACACAGCAACCACATGCACACATAGACTATATAGCACCCCCCCCCCCCCCCCCTCACACCACACACAGCCACCACACGCACACATAGACTATAGAGCACCCCCCCTCCACACATACACCCAGCAACCACACATAGACTATAGAGCACCCCCCCCCCCCCTCCACACACACACACAGCAACCACACGCACACATAGACTATAGAGCAAACCCCCCCCCCCTCCACACACACACACAGCAACCACACGCACACATAGACTATAGAGCACCCCCCCCCCCCCTCCCCACACACACACAACCCACACTCACACATAGACTATAGAGCAACCCCCCCCCTCCACACACACAGCAACCCCCCCCATGCACACATAGACTATAGAGCACCCCCCCCCCCCCCCTCCACCACACACACACACACAACCACACGCACACATAGACTATAGAGCACCCCCCCCCCCCTCCACACACACACACAGCAACCACACATAGACTATAGACACCCCCCCCCCCCCCCCCCCCACCCCCCCCCACCTTCCACACACACACAGCAACCACACGCACACATAGACTATAGAGCAACTCCCCCCCCCCCTCCACACACACAGCAACCACACGCACACATAGACTATAGAGCACCCCCCCCCCCCCCCCTCCACACACACAGACAACCACACACACACATAGACTATAGAGCAACCCCCCCCCCCCCCCCCCTCCACACACACACAGCACACCACACGCACACATAGACTATAGAGCAACCCCCCCCCCCCCCTCCACACACACAGCAACCACACGCACACATAGACTATAGAGCAACCCCCCCCCCCCCTCACACACACACAGCAACCACACGCACACATAGATTATAGAGCAACCCCCCCCCCCCCCTCCACACACACAGCAACCACACGCACACATAGACTATAGAGCAACCCCCCTCCCCCTCCACACACACACAGCAACACACACACACATAGACTATAGAGCAACCCCCCTCCCCCTCCACACACACAGCAACCACACGCACACATAGACTATAGAGCAACCCCCCTCCCCCTCCACACACACACACACATAGACTATAGAGCAACCCCCCTCCCCCTCCACACACACAGCAACCACACGCACACATAGACTATAGAGCAACCCCCCTCCACACACACACACAGCAACCAGACATTTCATGCACAAAACATGGTCCTTTGAAAGAATGTCCCCATACCTGTTCACCATCACCGTCGCTGCTCCACTCCACCCCCGCATTACCCTCCCCCCTCCCCTCTCTCTCCTCCGCTCCTTCTCTCTCTCCTCCCACTGACAAAGACCCGTCACTTCCCCCTCCCTCACTCTCCCCGCCTTTCCTGGGCGAGGCAGAAACAGGGGAGGTCACTGTCAACATTTCCATGGGAGACGACCCACCACCGGGGGGCGCCGGCACCGCGCGACTAAGGTCCGTAACTCCTTCAGGGGGAGGTAACTGAGGGGCGGAGGAGTCGGGGGGAGGGCACAGCACAGAGTTTCCGGGGTAGGGCGGGGGGTCACCCAGCTTCTCCAGAATTTCCTGCATCTCACAACTGTCTTCGCTTTTGGGGACAGGGATGGACATGGGGGGGAACATCTCCGGAGGGATGGAGGGGGGCAGTGAGGTAGGAAGGGTGCAAGGAGCGGTGGGAGAGACGTCGACAGGCTGCTCTTTCACCGGCATCAAATTCACCGATTCAGTTTTGGCCTCCTCTCGTCCTTTCTGCGATGCGCGGAACGAGGAGCGTGCGATCATCATTCTGCGGAAACTCTCTTTCAGCGTGGCCACCTCTTTGGTTTTGGATTGGGGCGGGGCCTCTTTGGGGCCCAGCATGCGGATCTGAATCTGCTGCTGCGATTGGCCGCTCTCGTCGCCGTGGTGACGGGTCAAAGGTCGGGAGGCTTCGTTGTCTGAGCTGTCGTCTGACTCTTTGGCGTGAAACGTGGCGTAGGAATGCTCCGAAGACGTGTCGTCCTGGTCATCGGCCAAGGGGGGTAAGTGCGGTGGGGGGATAACCTTCTCTTCTTCACGAGGCGTAGCTATCATCGAGTTATCTCCCTTGGTCGTTGTTACCTCCCCCGATTCATCCAGGCTGGGAGCAGAAATGGCGGCCAGAGCCGGCTGGGAGGAGACCCGATCTCCGTGGTTACCGCCGTCAGCGTGGTTCCCCATGGCATGACCCCCGGTCGCGTGACTGGCCAGGTCGGGCGTGCTGGTGCTAGTGCGCGGGTAGGGGGGCGGGGGGCGCCAGGCGTACCCCAAAACCTCCAAACTGACGCTTTCCGTATTGGCCACCAATGGCTCCCCTTGTTGGACGTGAAGCTCGGGGGAACTGTAGGTGGCATGCACGGCACTACCTCCCACCCTCTCCCCCCCTCCTCCCCCCCGTAAGGCGTAGTAGGTGTGGGAGTCGGGGAAGGGGGTGGGGGTGGCAGGGGTGGTATTGTAGATGGAGTGGTTGTAGCTGCGGATGGCTGCGGCGTTGACGTAATTCCCCTCGTCCAGGACTGGCTGCAGGCTGGCCGGCCGCACCTCGGGCTGGCTGTACGACATGCCCTGAGGCTGTGGGTGTTGTGGGTGTTGTTGGTCCTGAAATCATAGAGACATATCTACACTGACTCCTCTGGCTGGCTGTAAGACATGCCCTGAGGCTGTGGGTGCTGTGGCTGCTGTGGGTGTTGTTGTTCCTGAAATCATAGACATATCTACACTGACACCTCTGGCTGGCTGTAAGACATGCCCTGAGGCTGTGGGTGCTGTGGGTGTTGTTGGTCCTGAAATCATAGAGAACAGATATAACGAACTTGATCAGGCTTCTTCCACACCTAGGCCTACCACCCTGTTAGACAAAATAGGAACAACATCCACGTTCTTGGAATTTCAGCCAGTTACTGCCTTTGAATTGAAGAAGATCATTCTAAAAGCTAAACCCACTTCCTGTCCTCTTGACCCTATACCGACGCCACTTTTCATAGAGTATCTTGATGAACTACTCCCTACTCTCACCCATATTGTCAACAACTCTCTAACATCTGGCTCCTTCCAGTCATGATATTGAGCAGGGGAAGCTACTTGTAGTGTGAACATATTAGATTATCTCCCTGCCAATGACAAGGTCCTATGTCCTTCCAGTCATGATATTGAGCAGGGGAAGCTACTTGTAGTGTGAACATATTAGATTATCTCCCTGCCAATGACAAGGTCCTATGTCCTTCCAGTCATGATATTGAGCAGGGGAAGCTACTTGTAGTGTGAACATATTAGATTATCTCCCTGCCAATGACAAGGTCCTATGTCCTTCCAGTCATGATATTGAGCAGGGGAAGCTACTTGTAGTGTGAACATATTAGATTATCTCCCTGCCAATGACAAGGTCCTATGTCCTTCCAGTCATGATATTGAGCAGGGGAAGCTACTTGTAGTGTGAACATATTAGATTATCTCCCTGCCAATGACAAGGTCCTATGTCCTTCCAGTCATGATATTGAGCAGGGGAAGCTACTTGTAGTGTGAACATATTAGATTATCTCCCTGCCAATGACAAGGTCCTATGTCCTTCCAGTCATGCCTTGCCCGCCACACTATTGTCAGGAAAAGACAATATGACAGTGGACTGCCAACATGACAGTGGACTGCCAACATGACAGTGGACTGCCAACACTAGGCGCAGTCAGCTTGGACACATCGCTTTCTTTTAGCTGCATGTCAATCTGTCAGCCTTTTATACAGAGATAGATTGCGGTCACACAGACACACACACAGACACACACACAGACACACACACACACAGACACAGACACACACACACACACACACACACAGACACACACACAGACAGCTGTAGGTGTTGCTGCTGCAGCATTCTATTTCTCATCACAGTCTCATAGTCCGGGGAGGAGAGGCATTATTAATATAATGTAACTTTTTATTATTGTTAAGGCAATAAAAAAGAGTCTAAACGAACTACAGCATTCTGTTCCTCATCAGTCTCACAGGCTCGATAGGTTTGTTCTAATTAACATGATCAAATTATGAACGGTTGCTAAGGCAATAATTGAGCTTTTCAACTACCTGCAGGTGTTGTTGCTACAGCAGTCTGTTCCTCATCACAGTCTCATAATTCAGGAGGGGCGGTATTATTATAATGTAATAATTAAACGCATAATGACCAGCAGGTGTTGTTGCTACAGCAGTCTGTTCCTCATCACAGTCTCATAATTCAGGAGGGGCGGTATTATTATAATGTAATAATTAAACGCATAATGACCTGCAGGTGTTGTTGCTGCAGCAGTCTGTTCCTCATCACTGTTTCATAATCCGGGGAGGGGCGGTACGCTGGCAGTAGAGCAGCGCGGTTAGCATACACTGGGTCTATACTGCCCATACTGCTCATGTCGCTCTGACTGCCATGCTGCTGCTGCTGCTGCTGCTGCTGCTGCTGTATTTCCGACAGCACGGAGTCTAAGCTTTGCTGGGAGTTCTGGTAGTGATCTTCAGGAGAGCCTGTTCTGGCTGAGTCTGTTCACACAAACAACAACACATCAACATAATGTCACAATTAAGTTATGTCTGTGCTTAGTGTCAAAGGGCATTGTTTCCTTTCGAGTCAAAATCAACTTTGAGTTATTGATGAATACTAAAGGCTTTAACCCCTTCGCTGGAGAAACATGGAGAAATGGAGGTGTCCCTCCTGATTGTTCTAGAACAAAAGGTAGCATTCCAGACCTGTGACATCACAAGTTATAACATCCTGATCCTGGAGGTACATTAGGCAGGTGTTTGACTGTCTGTCTATTATTACTGGGCTGTGTTCACTGATCCTGGAGGTACATTAGGGAGGTGTTTGACTGTCTGTCTATCATTA
Organism: Phymorhynchus buccinoides; assembly: GCA_017654935.2. Taxonomy (NCBI): domain Eukaryota; kingdom Metazoa; phylum Mollusca; class Gastropoda; order Neogastropoda; family Raphitomidae; genus Phymorhynchus; species Phymorhynchus buccinoides. The sequence goes on along the minus strand of CM065688.1, from coordinate 62,272,069 downwards.
CTGGGCTGTGTTCACTGATCCTGGAGGTACATTAGGGAGGTGTTTGACTCTGTCTGTCTATCATTACTGGGCTGTGTTCGTTGATCCTGGAGGTACACTAGAGAGGTGTTTGACTCTGTCTGTCATTACTGGGCTGTGTTCGTTGATCCTGGAGGTACATTAGGGAGGCGTTTGACTCTGTCTGTCTATCATTACTGGGCTGTGTTCACTGATCCTGGAGGTACATTAGGGAGGTGTTTGACTGTCTGTCTATCATTACTGGGCTGTGTTCACTGATCCTGGAGGTACATTAGGGAGGTGTTTGACTCTGTCTGTCATTACTGGGCTGTGTTCACTGATCCTGGAGGTACATTAGGGAGGTGTTTGACTCTGTCTGTCATTACTGGGCTGTGTTCACTGATCCTGGAGGTACATTAGGGAGGTGTTTGACTCTGTCTGTCTATCATTACTGGGCTGTGTTCACTGATCCTGGAGGTACATTAGGGAGGTGTTTGACTGTCTGTCTATCATTACTGGGCTGTGTTCACTGATCCTGGAGGTACATTAGGGAGGTGTTTGACTGTCTGTCTATCATTACTGGGCTGTGTTCACTGATCCTGGAGGTACATTAGGGAGGTGTTTGACTGTCTGTCTATCATTACTGGGCTGTGTTCACTGATCCTGGAGGTACATTAGGGAGGTGTTTGACTGTCTGTCTATCATTACTGGGCTGTGTTCACTGATCCTGGAGGTACATTAGGGAGGTGTTTGACTGTCTGTCTATCATTACTGGGCTGTGTTCACTGATCCTGGAGGTACATTAGGGAGGTGTTTGACTCTGTCTGTCATTACTGGGCTGTGTTCACTGATCCTGGAGGTACACTAGGGAGGTGTTTGACTCTGTCTGTCATTACTGGGCTGTGTTCACTGATCCTGGAGGTACATTAGGGAGGTGTTTGACTGTCTGTCTATCATTACTGGGCTGTGTTCACTGATCCTGGAGGTACATTAGGGAGGTGTTTGACTGTCTGTCTATCATTACTGGGCTGTGTTCACTGATCCTGGAGGTACACTAGGGAGGTGTTTGACTGACTGTCTATCATTACTGGGCTGTGTTCACTGATCCTGGAGGTACATTAGGGAGGTGTTTGACTGTCTGTCTATCATTACTGGGCTGTGTTCACTGATCCTGGAGGTACATTAGGGAGGTGTTTGACTGTCTGTCTATCATTACTGGGCTGTGTTCACTGATCCTGGAGGTACACTAGGGAGGTGTTTGACTGACTGTCTATCATTACTGGGCTGTGTTCACTGATCCTGGAGGTACACTAGGGAGGTGTTTGACTGTCTGTCTATCATTACTGGGCTGTGTTCACTGATCCTGGAGGTACATTAGGGAGGTGTTTGACTGTGTCTGTCTATCATTACTGGGCTGTGTTCACTGATCCTGGAGGTACATTAGGGAGGTGTTTGACTCTGTCTGTCTATCATTACTGGGCTGTGTTCACTGATCCTGGAGGTACATTAGGGAGGTGTTTGACTGTGTCTGTCTATCATTACTGGGCTGTGTTCACTGATCCTGGAGGTACATTAGGGAGGTGTTTGACTGTCTGTCTGTCATTACTGGGCTGTGTTCACTGATCCTGGAGGTACATTAGGCAGGTGTTTGACTGTCTGTCTATCATTACTGGGCTGTGTTCACTGATCCTGGAGGTACATTAGGGAGGTGTTTGACTCTGTCTATCATTACTGGGCTGTGTTCACTGATCCTGGAGGTACATTAGGGAGGTGTTTGACTGTGTCTGTCTATCATTACTGGGCTGTGTTCACTGATCCTGGAGGTACATTAGGGAGGTGTTTGACTGTCTGTCTGTCATTACTGGGCTGTGTTCACTGATCCTGGAGGTACATTAGGCAGGTGTTTGACTGTCTGTCTATCATTACTGGGCTGTGTTCATTGATCCTGGAGGTACATTAGGGAGGTGTTTGACTCTGTCTGTCATTACTGGGCTGTGTTCACTGATCCTGGAGGTACATTAGGGAGGTGTTTGACTCTGTCTGTCATTACTGGGCTGTGTTCACTGATCCTGGAGGTACATTAGGGAGGTGTTTGACTGTCTGTCTGTCATTACTGGGCTGTGTTCACTGATCCTGGAGGTACATTAGGGAGGTGTTTGACTGTCTGTCTATCATTACTGGGCTGTGTTCACTGATCCTGGAGGTACATTAGGGAGGTGTTTGACTGTCTGTCTATCATTACTGGGCTGTGTTCACTGATCCTGGAGGTACATTAGGGAGGTGTTTGACTCTGTCTGTCTATCATTACTGGGCTGTGTTCACTGATCCTGGAGGTACACTAGGGAGGTGTTTGACTCTGTCATTACTGGGCTGTGTTCACTGATCCTGGAGGTACACTAGGGAGGTGTTTGACTCTGTCATTACTGGGCTGTGTGTTCACTGATCCTGGAGGTACACTAGGGAGGTGTTTGACTGTCTGTCATTACTGGGCTGTGTTCACTGATCCTGGAGGTACATTAGGGAGGTGTTTGACTGTCTGTCTATCATTACTGGGCTGTGTTCACTGATCCTGGAGGTACACTAGGGAGGTGTTTGACTGTCTGTCATTACTGGGCTGTGTTCACTGATCCTGGAGGTACACTAGGGAGGTGTTTGACTCTGTCATTACTGGGCTGTGTTCACTGATCCTGGAGGTACATTAGGGAGGTGTTTGACTGTCTGTCTATCATTACTGGGCTGTGTTCACTGATCCTGGAGGTACATTAGGGAGGTGTTTGACTGTCTGTCTATCATTACTGGGCTGTGTTCACTGATCCTGGAGGTACATTAGGGAGGTGTTTGACTGTCTGTCTATCATTACTGGGCTGTGTTCACTGATCCTGGAGGTACATTAGGGAGGTGTTTGACTGTCTGTCTATCATTACTGGGCTGTGTTCACTGATCCTGGAGGTACACTAGGGAGGTGTTTGACTGTCTGTCTATCATTACTGGGCTGTGTTCACTGATCCTGGAGGTACATTAGGGAGGTGTTTGACTCTGTCTATCATTACTGGGCTGTGTTCGTTGATCCTGGAGGTACATTAGGGAGGTGTTTGACTCTGTCTGTCTATCATTACTGGGCTGTGTTCACTGATCCTGGAGGTACACTAGGGAGGTGTTTGACTGTCTGTCTATCATTACTGGGCTGTGTTCACTGATCCTGGAGGTACATTAGGGAGGTGTTTGACTCTGTCTGTCATTACTGGGCTGTGTTCACTGATCCTGGAGGTACATTAGGGAGGTGTTTGACTCTGTCTGTCTATCATTACTGGGCTGTGTTCGTTGATCCTGGAGGTACATTAGGGAGGTGTTTGACTCTGTCTGTCATTACTGGGCTGTGTTCACTGATCCTGGAGGTACATTAGGGAGGTGTTTGACTGTCTGTCTATCATTACTGGGCTGTGTTCACTGATCCTGGAGGTACATTAGGGAGGTGTTTGACTCTGTCTATCATTACTGGGCTGTGTTCGTTGATCCTGGAGGTACACTAGGGAGGTGTTTGACTCTGTCTGTCTATCATTACTGGGCTGTGTTCACTGATCCTGGAGGTACACTAGGGAGGTGTTTGACTCTGTCTGTCTATCATTACTGGGCTGTGTTCACTGATCCTGGAGGTACATTAGGGAGGTGTTTGACTCTGTCTATCATTACTGGGCTGTGTTCGTTGATCCTGGAGGTACACTAGGGAGGTGTTTGACTCTGTCTATCATCACTCACCGGGCTGTGTTCGTTGATCCTGGAGGTACATTAGGGAGGTGTTTGACTCTGTCTGTCATTACTGGGCTGTGTTCACTGATCCTGGAGGTACATTAGGGAGGTGTTTGACTGTCTGTCTGTCATTACTGGGCTGTGTTCACTGATCCTGGAGGTACATTAGGGAGGTGTTTGACTCTGTCTATCATTACTCACCAGGCTGTGTTCGTTGATCCTGGAGGTACACTAGGGAGGATTGCGATTGGTTCTGAAACAGTGCGATAACATCATCATTGTTGTTTTGAACATCATCATCATGACTGTCATCATCATTATCATGACCATCACTCATCGTCATCATCGTTTCTTCTTCTTCTTTCTCTCCCTAACCACCATCATCAATTTGGTAGTTTCTATTGGTATTTCATATGTTAACCCCTTCACTCATTGTCATCATCATCATCATTACCATCACTCATTGTCATCATCATCATCATCATCATTATCATCACTCATTGTCATTATCATCATCATTACCATCACTCACTGTCATCATCATCATCATCATTACCATCACTCATTGTCATCATCATCATTACCATCACTCATTGTCATCATCATCATCATTACCATCACTCATTGTCATTGTCATCATCATCATCACTCATTGTCATCATCATCATCTCCTCTTCTTCTTTCTCTCCCTAACCACCATCATCAATTGCATTTGATGGTTCTGTTGGTATTTCATATGTTAACCCCATCACTCATCGTCATCATCATCATCATCATTGACATTACCATCACTCATTGTCATCATCATCATCATCATTGACATTACCATCACTCATCATCATCATCATCATCATCATTGACATTACCATCACTCATTGTCATCATCATCATCATCATTGACATTACCATCACTCATCATCATCATTGACATTACCATCACTCATCATCATCATCATCATCATCATTGACATTACCATCACTCATCATCATCATCATCATCATCATTGACATTACCATCACTCATCATCATCATCATTGACATTACCATCACTCATCGTCATCATCATCATCATCATTGACATTACCATCACTCATCATCATCATCATCATCATTTCTTCTTCTTCTTTCTCTTCCCAACCACCATCATCAGTTTGATAGTTCTGTTGGTATTTCATATGTTAGCCCCATCACTCATCGTCATCATCATCATCATCATTGACATTACCATCACTCATTGTCATCATCATCATCATCATTGACATTACCATCACTCATCATCATCATCATCATCATCATTGACATTACCATCACTCATCATCATCATCATCATCATCATTGACATTACCATCACTCATCATCATCATCATCATCATCATCATTGACATTACCATCACTCATCATCATCATCATCATCATTGACATTACCATCACTCATTGTCATCATCATCATCATCATTGACATTACCATCACTCATCATCATCATCATCATCATCATTGACATTACCATCACTCATCATCATCATCATCATCATCATTGATCATTACATCATCACTCATCATCATCATCATCATCATCATTGACATTACCATCACTCATCATCATCATCATCATCATCATTGACATTACCATCACTCATTGTCATCATCATCATCATCATTGACATTACCATCACTCATTGTCATCATCATCATCATCATTGACATTACCATCACTCATCATCATCATCATCATCATCATTGACATTACCATCACTCATCATCATCATCATCATCATTGACATTACCATCACTCACTCATCATCATCATCATCATCATCATTGACATTACCATCATCATCATCATCATCATCATCATCATCATTGACATTACCATGTCATCATCATCATCATCATCATTGACATTACCATCACTCATCATCATCATCATCATCATTGACATTACCATCACTCATTGTCATCATCATCATCATCATTGACATTACCATCACTCATCATCATCATCATCATCATCATTGACATTACCATCACTCATCATCATCATCATCATCATCATTGACATTACCATCACTCATCATCATCATCATCATCATCATTGACATTACCATCACTCATCATCATCATCATCATCATCATTGACATTACCATCACTCATTGTCATCATCATCATCATCATTGACATTACCATCACTCATCATCATCATCATCATCATTGACATTACCATCACTCATCATCATCATCATCATCATCATTGACATTACCATCACTCATCATCATCATCATCATCATCATTGACATTACCATCACTCATCATCATCATCATCATCATCATCATTGACATTACCATCACTCATCATCATCATCATCATCATTGACATTACCATCACTCATTGTCATCATCATCATCATCATTGACATTACCATCACTCATCATCATCATCATCATTGACATTACCATCACTCATCATCATCATCATCATCATCATCATCATCATCATCATCATCATCATCATCATCATCATCATCATTGACATTACCATCATCATCATCATCATCATCATCATCATTGACATTACCATCACTCATTGTCATCATCATCATCATTTCTTCTTCTTCTTTCTCTCCCTAACCACCATCATCAATTTGATAGTTCTGTTGGTATTTCATATGTTAGCCCCATCACTCATTGTCATTATCATCATCATCGTCATCATCATTACCATCACTCATCGTCATCATCATCATCATCATTGACATTACCATCACTCATTGTCATCATCATCATCATCATTGACATTACCATCACTCATTGTCATCATCATCATCATCATTGACATTACCATCACTCATTGTCATCATCATCATCATCATTGACATTACCATCACTCATTGTCATCATCATCATCATCATTGACATTACCATCACTCATCATCATCATCATCATCATCATTGACATTACCATCACTCCTCATCATCATCATCATCATCATTGACATTACCATCACTCATTGTCATCATCATCATCATTTCTTCTTCTTCTTTCTCTCCCTAACCACCATCATCAGTTTGATAGTTCTGTTGGTATTTCATATGTTAGCCCCATCACTCATTGTCATTATCATCATCATCGTCATCATCATTACCATCACTCATCGTCATCATCATCATTTCTTCTTCTTTCTCTCCCTAACCACCATCATCAATTTGAAGGTTATATTGGTATTTCATATGTTAACCCCTTCAATCATTGTCATCATCAGTTATTAGACAGACATTATCTCATTACCATTTCTTTGCCGACGATTCGCAAATGCATGATTCTGCCTCTCCTTCTAATATTCCTCGCCTAACCTCTGATATTACATCTTGTATGGAGAATGTAGCATCATGGATGAAAGATAACAAGCTAATAATGAATGACGATAAAACCGAACTGATTTTGATTGGAACCAAACACAAACTTGAACAAACTCCTGTTAGTTCTGTTGTTGTGTTCGGTTGTGAAATTCCATTTTCATCTTCGGTTCGCAATCTGGTTGCATATCTTGATCCTTCTCTTACCGTGGACACTCACGTTAATCAGTTATGTAGGACTCTCCACTTTCAGCTTCGCAAATTAAGTAAAATCCGCCCTTTCCTGTCTGTTGACGCTGCTAACAAACTCGCTGTTGCTTCCATCCTCTCTCGCCTTGATTACTGCAATTCTCTGCTCGTAGGTCTTTCTAACGACAAACTGTGTAAGCTTAAAAAAAATACAAAATCATGCTGCAAGACTTGTCTCGCGAAAGTCAAGACATGATCGATCATGCAACCCCTCTTCTGCGTGCCCTTCACTGGCTGCCTGTTAAGGCCAGAATTGAGTACAAACTAGCCACTCTCTGCTTTCAATGCCTCAACTCTGAATGTGTGCCCTCGTATCTTTCTGACCTCCTTCAGCCTTACATGCCTTCTAGAGCACTGAGATCACAAGACTCTTCTCTGCTTACTGTCCCTAGATACTCTTTGAATTCCTGTGGTAAAAAATCTTTCTCTGTGTCTGAACCTACAACTTGGAACTCTCTACCTCTTTCTATCAGAAAAAACACCTCCCTCCAAACCTTCAAATCTCAGCTGAAAACCCACCTCTTCCATAAATACCTTGACTGATCCCCCAGAGTGAGGAAAATGGATATGTATGCATGTGTGCGCGCGCGCGCGCGTCTGTGTGTGTGTGTGTGTGTCTGTGTGTGTGTGCAAGGCGCGCATGTCTGTTTGCATTGGGAGTATATGTGTATGCCCGCATCTGTTGGTGTGGGCGTGTAATTTTGCGTTCTGATGTAGTTTTTACTGTATATTGTCTTACTGTCTCTAGTTTTATATGTGTGTTTTATGTGCATGCCAGACAATGAATTTCTGTGTGTTTTAAAGACAATAATTTTTTTAATTGATTTTGATTGATTGATTGAAATGAAATTATGATTAATATTATTTAATATAGAAGGACTGATCCTGGCAGATAGCATGTCTGTTTAAAATGAGCCTGACAATAGATAGACACACACACACACACAAATCAACAACACGCATATACATACTTCACACACACACACACACACAGACACACGCACGCACACATTCACACACACACAGACACACACGCACACATTCACACACACACACACAGACACACGCACGCACACATTCACACACACATGCACACACTCACACAGACACACGCACGCACACATTCACGCACACACAGATGACTGACCAGTTCTTGTGAGGAATCCACAGGAGTGATCTGCAATGTCTGTGTATCTCTGAAACACACAAATACAACACTTCACTTCTGTGTGTGTGTGTGTGTGTGTGTGTGTGTGTGTGTGTGTGTGTGTGTGTGTGTGTGTGTGTGTGTGTGTGTGTGTGTGTGAGCATGCGTGCACGTGTGTTGATGTGTATGTGTGCATGCGAGCATGTGTTTGGTGTGTGCATCCATCACAGTGCCTGCACATACATGCTAGTGGTGTCCGTGCACAGTATCCCTGATTAGAAATGTAAGCTATCTTGTCAGAATATAAATCCATGCATGCGCAATCATGCTTTTTGTTTTACAATGCACACACACAAGTACATTTTGCTACTGAAAGGCTCTGACCATATACACACTCTCAGCATCTTTATGTTTAGTACATTTTGCTACTGAAAGGCTATTACCATATACACACTCTCAGCATCTTTATGCTTAGTACATGTTGCTACTGAAAGGCTGTTACCATATACACACTCTCAGCATCTTTATGCTTAGTACATTTTGCTACTGAAAGGCTCTTACCATATACACACTCTCAGCATCTTTATGCTTAGTACATTTTGCTACTGAAAGGCTGTTACCATATACACACTCTCAGCATCTTTATGTTTAGTACATTTTGCTACTGAAAGGCTCTTACCATATACACACTCTCAGCATCTTTACGTTTAGTACATTTTGCTACTGAAAGGCTATTACCATATACACACTCTCAGCATCTTTACGTTTAGTACATTTTGCTACTGAAAGGCTCTTACCATATACACACTCTCAGCATCTTTACGTTTAGTACATTTTGCTACTGAAAGGCTCTTACCATATACACACTCTCAGCATCTTTATGTTTAGTACATTTTGCTACTGAAAGGCTCTTACCATATACACACTCTCAGCATCTTTATGTTTAGTACATTTTGCTACTGAAAGGCTATTACCATATACACACTCTCAGCATCTTTATGTTTAGTACATTTTGCTACTGAAAGGCTCTTACCATATACACACTCTCAGCATCTTTACGTTTAGTACATTTTGCTACTGAAAGGCTATTACCATATACACACTCTCAGCATCTTTACGTTTAGTACATTTTGCTACTGAAAGGCTATTACCATATACACACTCTCAGCATCTTTATGTTTAGTACATTTTGCTACTGAAAGGCTATTACCATATACACACTCTCAGCATCTTTATGTTTAGTACATTTTGCTACTGAAAGGCTATTACCATATACACACTCTCAGCATCTTTACGTTTAGTACATTTTGCTACTGAAAGGCTATTACCATATACACACTCTCAGCATCTTTACGTTTAGTACATTTTGCTACTGAAAGGCTATTACCATATACACACTCTCAGCATCTTTATGTTTAGTACATTTTGCTACTGAAAGGCTATTACCATATACACACTCTCAGCATCTTTATGTTTAGTACATTTTGCTACTGAAAGGCTATTACCATATACACACTCTCAGCATCTTTATGTTTAGTACATTTTGCTACTGAAAGGCTATTACCATATACACACTCTCAGCATCTTTATATTTAACTTTTACTACAGTGGAACCTCCATTGCTTTGGTCTGGAAAAATCATCCTAAAAAAGGTTTTAAGAGGGAGGGAGTTAAATAAGGGAGGTAATTTTAATACCTACAAAGAAGGGCAATGTCTCAGAGAAGTAGGTCTTAAGTGGCAGGGAGTCTTATAGGGGGAGGGGGGGGGGGTCTTATGAGGGAGGTTCCACTGTATCATTAATAAAAACAAAAAAGGTTTAGTCAACATTCCCTCAAAACATATTTGTCTTTCAGTCCAAACTTTGCAGATTTGCAAGTGATGTCAAAGGTCATTGCACAACTCATTAACACAAGCATCAGAGTTAATAAAGTTATATTTTTAGATGGCTGTTACATCTGACACTGCAGCAGATAAATTAAAACTGTTACAATGCGGCAGAACAATCATGCTGGCTTAACGTAACAGTTTCAACAAGGAGTATAAACACTTGTGAAAAATCATATGGAAAAGAACAATTTTTTTCTGAAAACGGATGCATCATTTTGTCGACAGGATCACTGCACAAAAAGGGCATCTTCATGAACAGGAAAAATCAACATTTAACTTTTGACAGCAATCTGTACCCTACTTTTCTGACAACAAGGCTCAGCTTAATGTAAGGCACACCCATCAAACTGTACACACATTCTGACATCAGTTTCTTACTGCATTAGTCACTCTACCAGGCTCACCTTAATGTAAGGCAAACTGTACACACATTCTGACATCAGTTTCTTACTGCATTAGTCACTCTACCAGGCTCAGCTTAATGTAAGGCAAACTGTACACACATTCTGACATCAGTTTCTTACTGCATTAGTCACTCTACCAGGCTCAGCTTAATGTAAGGCAAACTGTACACACATTCTGACATCAGTTTCTTACTGCATTAGTCACTCTACCAGGCTCAGCTTAATGTAAGGCAAACTGTACACACATTCTGACATCAGTTTCTTACTGCATTAGTCACTCTACCAGGCTCAGCTTAATGTAAGGCAAACTGTACACACATTCTGACATCAGTTTCTTACTGCATTAGTCACTCTACCAGGCTCAGCTTAATGTAAGGCAAACTGTACACACATTCTGACATCAGTTTCTTACTGCATTAGTCACTCTACCAGGCTCAGCTTAATGTAAGGCAAACTGTACACACATTCTGACATCAGTTTCTTACTGCATTAGTCACTCTACCAGGCTCAGCTTAATGTAAGGCAAACTGTACACACATTCTGACATCAGTTTCTTACTGCATTAGTCACTCTACCAGGCTCAGCTTAATGTAAGGCAAACTGTACACACATTCTGACATCAGTTTCTTACTGCATTAGTCACTCTACCAGGCTCAGCTTAATGTAAGGCAAACTGTACACACATTCTGACATCAGTTTCTTACTGCATTAGTCACTCTACCAGGCTCAGCTTAATGTAAGGCAAACTGTACACACATTCTGACATCAGTTTCTTACTGCATTAGTCACTCTACCAGGCTCAGCTTAATGTAAGGCAAACTGTACACACATTCTGACATCAGTTTCTTACTGCATTAGTCACTCTACCAGGCTCAGCTTAATGTAAGGCAAACTGTACACACATTCTGACATCAGTTTCTTACTGCATTAGTCACTCTACCAGGCTCAGCTTAATGTAAGGCAAACTGTACACACATTCTGACATCAGTTTCTTACTGCATTAGTCACTCTACCAGGCTCAGCTTAATGTAAGGCAAACTGTACACACATTCTGACATCAGTTTCTTACTGCATTAGTCACTCTACCAGGCTCACCTTAATGTAAGGCAAACTGTACACACATTCTGACATCAGTTTCTTACTGCATTAGTCACTCTACCAGGCTCAGCTTAATGTAAGGCAAACTGTACACACATTCTGACATCAGTTTCTTACTGCATTAGTCACTCTACCAGGCTCAGCTTAATGTAAGGCAAACTGTACACACATTCTGACATCAGTTTCTTACTGCATTAGTCACTCTACCAGGCTCAGCTTAATGTAAGGCAAACTGTACACACATTCTGACATCAGTTTCTTACTGCATTAGTCACTCTACCAGGCTCAGCTTAATGTAAGGCAAACTGTACACACATTCTGACATCAGTTTCTTACTGCATTAGTCACTCTACCAGGCTCACCTTAATGTAAGGCAAACTGTACACACATTCTGACATCAGTTTCTTACTGCATTAGTCACTCTACCAGGCTCAGGGGTCTCACCAGGGGAAACAGTATCGCCTTAATAGTCCAACAAACATGGTAAATTATCAGAAATCTTTCAGTTTTAACATGGGATTTTTTTTTTCACTGGAGGAGGACACAAAAAATAAATGAACAGGGGAGAGCATGCTTACGGAAAGACAGGCGCAGCACCCTCTGTGTCTGCGACAGAGACGTCAGCCATGCTCTCACTGCAAGAACAGCAACATGCATCATGACAGACACTACACACAGTCAGCCATGCTCTCACTGCAAGAACAGCAACACGCATCATGACAGACACTACACACAGTCAGCCATGCTCTCACTGCAAGAACAGCAACACGCATCATGACAGACACTACACACAGTCAGCCATGCTCTCACTGCAAGAACAGCAACACGCATCATGACAGACACTACACACAGTCAGCCATGCTCTCACTGCAAGAACAGCAACACGCGTCATGCACTACACAGAGTTGACACGTTTATGACACATACCACACACAGTCAGCCATGCTCTCACTGCAAGAACAGCAACACGCGTCATGCACTACACAGAGTTGACACGTCTATGACACATACCACACACAGTCAGCCATGCTCTCACTGCAAGAACAGCAACACGCGTCATGCACTACACAGAGTTGACACGTCTATGACACATACCACACACAGTCAGCCATGCTCTCACTGCAAGAACAGCAACACGCGTCATGCACTACACAGAGTTGACACGTCTATGACACATACCACACACAGTCAGCCATGCTCTCACTGCAAGAACAGCAACACGCTTCATGCACTCACTACACGGAGTTGACACGTTTATGACACATCACATACACCACACAGATGTCTCACGCCACACATCATGCAAAACAAAGTTGATGCATTTATGATATATCCCATCTGACACGTGCTCTCCCTGAAAACATTTTACCCTTCACGCACTACACAAAGATGACACATTTGACACGTCGCAACATGGAGCTGTCTGCCATACTTCTCCTGAAAAACACATTCCATATGAACTACACAAACTTAACACATTGACAACGCACTTACTACACATGCATGATGCACACAAGAAATACACATTGCTTTCATAGTCGAACACATGACAGAAGTATTTACTTATTTGCTAATAAGATTTTAAGAGCGCATACCTTTAATCTCACAAACAACTTGGCAATCATGGATTTTTGTTCAATCGATTTGTTCTCTTCCTGAGCCGAAACGCACTGCTTAATATGTTTCGCCGATTGAACGTGTTGACGGCAATCGTCTCTACCGCCATGATTCACAGAGAAGTCCGCATGGCAGAGGTTGCACTGCAGCGAGCATGGTTCGCACCGAGTCAACTTCTGACGATGCAAGGCCACTCCTCCGTGTAAGCTATTTTAAAAACTTGTGCGGCAGGCCGATGTTTTTTCTTAGAACAAGATGGTGTGCCAGATGATTTTCGTTTTCTGGTTTGGGTTCGGTTTTCTTCGTTTGAAACATCTCCCGAATCGCTACTGCTGCTGGAGTCCGCCATTTTTTCAGAGAAAGTAATAAGAACGCATGCGCAGTCACTTTGATAAAAACGGAAGTGACTAGGTTATCGCGCGTGACACGGCGTCTGCTCTTACAAACCGACAAAACCGGGAACGGCATAAGCAAAAATAAAATGCGGCGGCAATTTGTTTTTTCCGTAGCAACGTTAAGGTTGCCGTAGCTCCGTAGCAAAGCTTTATTTTTCATAGCTGCTACGGCCAAATCGTAGCAGTAGGCAGGTCTGGTACAAGACCATCACATCAAGGCCGCACTATGGATACAACAACTGCATTAGCAACAACAAATAATCATGGTAATATTGTATTGTTTTCTCGATAGTTCAACATACATACAGTTTCTATTAAAAACAAATATTTTAGCTATGACAGCAGAAAATACTGTGCCAAGTACAAGCTTCAGCAGTAAGATGCACAGAAAGTTAAAATGTGTTGTATGTCAGATTATTAGGTAATTAATCATTAAAGTTATTAGGTCATTAATCATTAGAGTCAACTGATTTTTGAAAGAAGGCATTCATAGAATATTCAGGCATGTTTGAGCTCCTTCCAGATGGGCCAAACAGACACAATATTCAGGCATGTTTGAGCTCCTTCCAGATGGGCCAAACAGACACAATATTCAGGCATGTTTCAGCTCCTTCCAGATGGGCCAAACAGACACAATATTCAGGCATGTTTGAGCTCCTTCCAGATGGGCCAAACAGACACAATATTCAGGCATGTTTGAGCTCCTTCCAGATGGGCCAAACAGACACAATATTCAGGCATGTTTGAGCTCCTTCCAGATGGGCCAAACAGACACAATATTCAGGCATGTTTGAGCTCCTTCCAGATGGGCCAAACAGACACAAACATGCTGTGTCAACACGGTTCTTTGGTCAATCACTCAACACCATTAGAACATTCACACATGCAATAACGTCATTATCAACTTCCACCACAAATACAACACACACACATTGACATGCATAACAATCACGCCTGTCACTGAACTTTTGACATAACATTAGCATGGGTAGATTGCAGGCAAGATTTTGTTTTTGGACGGAAACGTTTCACATAAACATTCCTCCATGCCTAACACGACACTTGCAACAATGTCACGCACAAATAAAGATGAACGTAGGGTTCACAGGACAGAGGTCAAAGGTGAAGGTTGGAACTAAAGGGCAAAGGTCAGAGGTGAAGGCTGAATCTAAAGGTCAGAGGTGAAAGGTGAGGGCAGACACTGACCTGAGGTTGGCTCTGTTTGATTTGTAAAAGCGATGCTGCAACTGTCCCAGCCTCTGCACATACTTGGCTGTCTCTGTGTCCTCCTGTACAATACAATACAATACAATACAACACACACATCACCACCAGCATTATACCATAGCGATGCTGCAACTGTCCCAGCCTCTGCAACTGTCCCAGCCTCTGCACATACTTGGCTGTCTCTGTGTCCTCCTGTACAACACAATACAATACAACAACACACATCACCACCAGTATTATACTATAGCGATGCTGCAACTGTCCCAGCCTCTGCAACTGTCCCAGCCTCTGCACATACTTGGCTGTCTCTGTGTCCTCCTGTACAATACAATACAATACAACAACACACATCACCACCAGTATTATACTATAGCGATGCTGCAACTGTCCCAGCCTCTGCACATACTTGGCTGTCTCTGTGTCCTCCTGTACAATACAATACAATACAACAACACACATCACCACCAGTATTATACCATAGCGATGCTGCAACTGTCCCAGCCTCTGCACATACTTGGCTGTCTCTGTGTCCTCCTGTACAACACAATACAATACAATACAATACAACACAACACAATGCAACACAACACACATCACCAGTATTATAGCATAACTGCCTACTGTCAGGCTTATAGCAGAATTGCCTGTTGTCAAGCTTGTAGGATAACTGCCTGTTGTCAGGCTTGTAGCATAACTGCCTGTTTTTAGGCTTATAGCATAATTGCACACTGTCAGGCTTGTAGCATAACTGCCTGTTTTCAGGCTTATAGCATAATTGCACATTGTCAGGCTTATAATATAACTGCCTAAATTCCCTTTTGCAGTTTCTAGAAACTGCAAAACTGCATCACTTATACCTTTGCAGCTTTGAGAAAACTGAATTAAAAAACCATACCATTACATGACATACACTAACACATGAGAAGTTTTATGAAATCACATCAATGAAGACCTTGGATCCCAATTGTAGTCCCAGTTCATGCCAGTAGGTGAAGACCATTGAGTGGTTGTGCTGTCTAACTAAGACAGTAGGTGAAGACCATTAAGTGGTTGTGCTGTGTCTAACTAAGACAGTAGGTGAAGACCATTAAGTGGTTGTGCTGTCTAACTAAGACAGTAGGTGAAGACCATTGAGTGGTTGTGCTGTCTAACTAAGACAGTAGGTGAAGACCATTGAGTGGTTGTGCTGTCTAACTAAGACAGTAGGTGAAGACCATTGAGTGGTTGTGCTGTCTAACTAAGACAGTAGTACAACACAGAAGACCATTGAGTGGTTGTGCTGTCTAACTAAGACAGTAGGTGAAGACCATTGAGTGGTTGTGCTGTCTAACTAAGACAGTAGGTGAAGACCATTGAGTGGTTGTGCTGTCTAACTAAGACAGTAGGTGAAGACCATTGAGTGGTTGTGCTGTGTCTAACTAAGCCAGTAGGTGAAGACCATTAAGTGGTTGTGCTGTCTAACTAAGACAGTAGGTGAAGACCATTAAGTGGTTGTGCTGTGTCTAACTAAGACAGTAGGTGAAGACCATTAAGTGGTTGTGCTGTGTCTAACTAAGACAGTAGGTGAAGACCATTAAGTGGTTGTGCTGTGTCTAACTAAGCCAGTAGGTGAAGACCATTAAGTGGTTGTGCTGTCTAACTAAGACAGTAGGTGAAGACCATTAAGTGGTTGTGCTGTGCTGCAACTAAGACAGTAGGTGAAGACCATTGAGTGGTTGTGCTGTCTAACTAAGACAGTAGGTGAAGACCATTAAGTGGTTGTGCTGTCTAACTAAGACAGTAGGTGAAGACCATTGAGTGGTTGTGCTGTCTAACTAAGACAGTAGGTGAAGACCATTAAGTGGTTGTGCTGTCTAACTAAGACAGTAGGTGAAGACCATTGAGTGGTTGTGCTGTCTCACTAAGACAGTAGGTGAAGACCATTGAGTGGATGTGCTGTCTTAACTAAGCCAGTAGGTGAAGACCATTAAGTGGTTGTGCTGTCTAACTAAGACAGTAGGTGAAGACCATTGAGTGGTTGTGCTGTCTAACTAACACAGTAGGTGAAGACCATTGAGTGGTTGTGCAATTGTGTCTAAGACAGTAGGTGAAGACCATTGAGTGGATGTGCTGTCTAACTAAGCCAGTAGGTGAAGACCATTGAGTGGTTGTGCTGTGTAACTAAGACAGTAGGTGAAGACCATTGAGTGGTTGTGCTGTCTAACTAAGACAGTAGGTGAAGACCATTGAGTGGTTGTGCTGTCTAACTAAGCCAGTAGGTGAAGACCATTGAGTGGATGTGCTGTGTCTAACTAAGACAGTAGGTGAAGACCATTGAGTGGTTGTGCTGTCTAAGACAGTAGGTGAAGACCATTGAGTGGTTGTGCTGTCTAACTAAGACAGTAGGTGAAGACCATTGAGTGGTTGTGCTGTCTAACTAAGACAGTAGGTGAAGACCATTGAGTGGTTGTGCTGTGTCTAACTAAGACAGTAGGTGAAGACCATTGAGTGGTTGTGCTGTCTAACTAAGACAGTAGGTGAAGACCATTGAGTGGTTGTGCTGTGTCTAACTAAGACAGTAGGTGAAGACCATTGAGTGGATGTGCTGTCTTAACTAAGCCAGTAGGTGAAGACCATTGAGTGGTTGTGCTGTGTAACTAAGACAGTAGGTGAAGACCATTGAGTGGATGTGCTGTCTTAACTAAGCCAGTAGGTGAAGACCATTGAGTGGTTGTGCTGTCTAACTAAGACAGTAGGTGAAGACCATTGAGTGGTTGTGCTGTGTCTAAGACAGTAGGTGAAGACCATTGAGTGGATGTGCTGTCTTAACTAAGCCAGTATGTGAAGACCATTGAGTGGATGTGCTGTGTCTAACTAAGACAGTAGGTGAAGACCATTGAGTGGATGTGCTGTCTTAACTAAGCCAGTAGGTGAAGACCATTGAGTGGTTGTGCTGTGTCTAAGACAGTAGGTGAAGACCATTGAGTGGATGTGCTGTCTTAACTAAGCCAGTAGGTGAAGACCATTGAGTGGTTGTGCTGTGTCTAAGACAGTAGGTGAAGACCATTGAGTGGATGTGCTGTCTTAACTAAGCCAGTAGGTGAAGACCATTGAGTGGTTGTGCTGTGTAACTAAGACAGTAGGTGAAGACCATTGAGTGGATGTGCTGTCTTAACTAAGCCAGTAGGTGAAGACCATTGAGTGGTTGTGCTGTCTAACTAAGCCAGTAGGTGAAGACCATTGAGTGGTTGTGCTGTGTCTAAGACAGTAGGTGAAGACCATTGAGTGGATGTGCTGTCTTAACTAAGCCAGTAGGTGAAGACCATTGAGTGGTTGTGCTGTGTCTAACTAAGACAGTAGGTGAAGACCATTGAGTGGATGTGCTGTGTCTAACTAATACAGTAGGTGAAGACCATTGAGTGGTTGTGCTGTGTCTAACTAAGCCAGTAGGTGAAGACCATTGAGTGGTTGTGCTGTCTAACTAAGCCAGTAGGTGAAGACCATTGAGTGGTTGTGCTGTTTTCATCAACTCTACTTCCTAGTGGAGAAACACCTGGACAGACTGTTTTCATCAACTCTACTTCCTAGTAGAGAAACACCTGGACAGACTGTTTTCATCAACTCTACTTCCTGGTAGAGAAACACCTGGACAGACTGTTTTCATCAACTCTACTTCCTGGTAGAGAAACACCTGGACAGACTGTTTTCATCAACTCTACTTCCTAGTGGAGAAACACCTGGACTGTTTTCATCAACTCTACTTCCTAGTAGAATACAAGAGAAAGGAAGCAGATAGGGGAGACTACGTCTGCACACTTTGCTGATAGTCCCCCTTGCATTAAAGATGCTGGCAGCAGCAAAGCAAAGCAACCTGCCTTACTGCTAACACTGACCACATGGCCCCCACTTACATGTGAGAAAGGACAGACTGGGATGGGCTGTTTCCTGGTCAAGTCAGCCTCAGCATATATAGACTGGTTTGCTCCTAACACTGACCACTGTCAGCATATATAGACCGGTTTGCTTTAAATTATAAATAGCCCTAGTAGAGCAGTTTCTCATGCTGTTTTTCTGTGTGTAAATGTGTGTTTTTGTATTTTCTATCAAGATCTGATGCTGCTAATAGCACATGTACATTACTACCAGACTTGAACCACTGTGAGCTTTGTCAATGTAGAAGCACTCGTGTGTATTCTGCTGTTGTTCAAAACCGGGCTTTTCTCAAATCTGCCATTTTGTAGATAAACTACTTTGCCTCTGAGGTAGTGAATTTTTAAAAAAAGGAATTTTTTCTGGTAAAATTCAAAAACAGGAAATCCTTGTATAGCAGGAACAGTTGCACCCAGGTGCCATCTTCATTCCGTGTGTGACAGGCATTTCTTGCAGCCTCCCTCAAAATAACAACATCAATCGACTCCCTCCTCAAAGCTTTTCTTAAAACCTAGACCCTCACCATCTGGAACTGGGTGGAACTCTTGGAGGTGTCGATTTCAACGACCTTCTTGTTCTGTGTCAGTCGGGCTATGTCTGGCCACCTGTCACAATAGATCACGATGACAATAAAATCAGTAATAACAACAACAATACTGGAGGTGTCCATTTCAACGACCTTCTTGTTCTGTGTCAGTCGGGCTATGTCTGGCCACCTGTCACAATAGATCACGATGACAATAAAATCAGTAATAACAACAACAATACTGGAGGTGTCCATTTCAACGACTTTCTTGTTCTGGAACAAACGTGAACAATCCTTTCACATTGTGCTCTACAATAAATGGTGTCACATCTGTTCACCAGAAAAACGAAGCAGTCAAGATTTCATGCACTGAAGTTTGATCCATCTTGTCCATCTCTCTATTAATTGCTTCAAATAGGAACGCCATTCAGAGCAAACATGCGTGCACACGCACACACACACACTCAGACACACATGACACAGAGGACTGTTCACTTGATCATGACCCAGCTACAGAGGACTGTTCACTTGACCATGACCCAGCTACAGAGGACTGTTCACTTGATCATGACCCAGCTACAGAGGACTGTTCACTTGATCATGACCCAGCTACAGAGGACTGTTCACTTGATCATGACCCAGCTACAGAGGACTGTTCACTTGACCATGACCCAGCTACAGGACTGTTCACTTGACCATGACCCAGCTACAGAGGACTGTTCACTTGATCATGACCCAGCTACAGAGGACTGTTCACTTGATCATGACCCAGCTACAGAGGACTGTTCACTTGATCATGACCCAGCTACAGAGGACTGTTCACTTGATCATGACCCAGCTACAGAGGACTGTTCACTTGACCATGACCCAGCTACAGAGGACTGTTCACTTGTGATCATGACCCAGCTACAGAGGACTGTTCACTTGATCATGACCCAGCTACAGAGGACTGTTCACTTGATCATGACCCAGCTACAGAGGACTGTTCACTTGATCATGACCCAGCTACAGAGGACTGTTCACTTGTCATGACCCAGCTACAGAGGACTGTTCACTTGATCATGACCCAGCTACAGAGGACTGTTCACTTGATCATGACCCAGCTACAGAGGACTGTTCACTTGATCATGACCCAGCTACAGAGGACTGTTCACTTGATCATGACCCAGCTACAGAGGACTGTTCACTTGATCATGACCCAGCTACAGAGGACTGTTCACTTGACCATGACCCAGCTACAGAGGACTGTTCACTTGTGATCATGACCCAGCTACAGAGGACTGTTCACTTGATCATGACCCAGCTACAGAGGACTGTTCACTTGACCATGACCCAGCTACAGAGGACTGTTCACTTGATCATGACCCAGCTACAGAGGACTGTTCACTTGATCATGACCCAGCTACAGAGGACTGTTCACTTGACCATGACCCAGCTACAGAGGACTGTTCACTTGATCATGACCCAGCTACAGAGGACTGTTCACTTGATCATGACCCAGCTACAGAGGACTGTTCACTTGATCATGACCCAGCTACAGAGGACTGTTCACTTGATCATGACCCAGCTACAGAGGACTGTTCACTTGACCATGACCCAGCTACAGAGGACTGTTCACTTGTGACCATGACCCAGCTACAGAGGACTGTTCACTTGATCATGACCCAGCTACAGAGGACTGTTCACTTGATCATGACCCAGCTACAGAGGACTGTTCACTTGATCATGACCCAGCTACAGAGGACTGTTCACTTGTGACCATGACCCAGCTACAGAGGACTGTTCACTTGTGACCATGACCCAGCTACAGAGGACTGTTCACTTGATCATGACCCAGCTACAGAGGACTGTTCACTTGATCATGACCCAGCTACAGAGGACTGTTCACTTGACCATGACCCAGCTACAGAGGACTGTTCACTTGTGACCATGACCCAGCTACAGAGGACTGTTCACTTGTGACCATGACCCAGCTACAGAGGACTGTTCACTTGATCATGACCCAGCTACAGAGGACTGTTCACTTGTGACCATGACCCAGCTACAGAGGACTGTTCACTTGATCATGACCCAGCTACAGAGGACTGTTCACTTGATCATGACCCAGCTACAGAGGACTGTTCACTTGATCATGACCCAGCTACAGAGGACTGTTCACTTGTGACCATGACCCAGCTACAGAGGACTGTTCACTTGATCATGACCCAGCTACAGAGGACTGTTCACTTGATCATGACCCAGCTACAGAGGACTGTTCACTTGATCATGACCCAGCTACAGAGGACTGTTCACTTGTGACCATGACCCAGCTACAGAGGACTGTTCACTTGACCATGACCCAGCTACAGAGGACTGTTCACTTGTGACCATGACCCAGCTACAGAGGACTGTTCACTTGATCATGACCCAGCTACAGAGGACTGTTCACTTGTGATCATGACCCAGCTACAGAGGACTGTTCACTTGTGACCATGACCCAGCTACAGAGGACTGTTCACTTGATCATGACCCAGCTACAGAGGACTGTTCACTTGACCATGACCCAGCTACAGAGGACTGTTCACTTGATCATGACCCAGCTACAGAGGACTGTTCACTTGTGACCATGACCCAGCTACAGAGGACTGTTCACTTGATCATGACCCAGCTACAGAGGACTGTTCACTTGATCATGACCCAGCTACAGAGGACTGTTCACTTGTGACCATGACCCAGCTACAGAGGACTGTTCACTTGATCATGACCCAGCTACAGAGGACTGTTCACTTGTGATCATGACCCAGCTACAGAGGACTGTTCACTTGATCATGACCCAGCTACAGAGGACTGTTCACTTGTGATCATGACCCAGCTACAAAGGACTGTTCACTTGATCATGACCCAGCTACAGAGGACTGTTCACTTGTGATCATGACCCAGCTACAGAGGACTGTTCACTTGATCATGACCCAGCTACAGAGGACTGTTCACTTGTGATCATGACCCAGCTACAAAGGACTGTTCACTTGATCATGACCCAGCTACAGAGGACTGTTCACTTGTGACCATGACCCAGCTACAGAGGACTGTTCACTTGATCATGACCCAGCTACAGAGGACTGTTCACTTGATCATGACCCAGCTACAGAGGACTGTTCACTTGATCATGACCCAGCTACAGAGGACTGTTCACTTGACCATGACCCAGCTACAGAGGACTGTTCACTTGATCATGACCCAGCTACAGAGGACTGTTCACTTGATCATGACCCAGCTACAGAGGACTGTTCACTTGATCATGACCCAGCTACAGAGGACTGTTCACTTGTGACCATGACCCAGCTACAGAGGACTGTTCACTTGATCATGACCCAGCTACAGAGGACTGTTCACTTGATCATGACCCAGCTACAGAGGACTGTTCACTTGATCATGACCCAGCTACAAAGGACTGTTCACTTGATCATGACCCAGCTACAGAGGACTGTTCACTTGTGATCATGACCCAGCTACAGAGGACTGTTCACTTGATCATGACCCAGCTACAGAGGACTGTTCACTTGTGATCATGACCCAGCTACAGAGGACTGTTCACTTGTGACCATGACCCAGCTACAGAGGACTGTTCACTTGATCATGACCCAGCTACAGAGGACTGTTCACTTGATCATGACCCAGCTACAGAGGACTGTTCACTTG
>CM065688.1:62203832-62243832 GCA_017654935.2 Phymorhynchus buccinoides | reverse complement strand
GTCCACACAACGCAGTGTGTCACAACGTGTAGCACATGTCCACACAACGCACAGTGTTTTCCAAAACAAGTGAACACATTGGAGTTCAAGTCAGTGTGTCACAACGTGTAGCACATGTCCACACAACGCAGTGTGTCACAACGTGTAGCACATGTCCACACAACGCAGTGTGTCACAACGTGTAGCACATATCCACACAACGCAGTGTGTCACAATGTGTAGCACATATCCACACAACGCAGTGTGTCACAACGTGTAGCACATATCCACACAACGCACAGTGTTTTCCAAAACAAGTGAACACATTGGAGTTCAAGTCAGTGTGTCACAACGTGTAGCACATGTCCACACAACGCAGTGTGTCACAATGTGTAGCACATATCCACACAACGCAGTGTGTCACAATGTGTAGCACATATCCACACAACGCACAGTGTTTTCCAAAACAAGTGAACACATTGGAGTTCAAGGCAGAAAGAACACTGAAGTGAGTTTCATCATGTTTTGTGCACTGATTGTGAGCCTCTAATATCCAAGGTAGAATTGAAGTGAGTTTCATCATGTTTTGTGCACTGATTGTGAGCCTCTAATATCCAAGGTAGAATTGAAGTGAGTTTCATCATGTTTTGTGCACTGATTGTGAGCCCCTAATTTCCAAGGTAGAATTGAAGTGAGTTTCATCATGTTTTGTACTGACTGTGAGCCCCTAATTTCCAAGGTAGAATTGAAGTGAGTTTCATCATGTTTTGTGCACTGATTGTGAGCCTCTAATATCCAAGGTAGAATTGAAGTGAGTTTCATCATGTTTTGTGCACTGATTGTGAGCCTCTAATATCCAAGGTAGAATTGAAGTGAGTTTCATCATGTTTTGTACTGATTGTGAGCCCCTAATTTCCAAGGTAGAATTGAAGTGAGTTTCATCATGTTTTGTGCAATGATTGTGAGCCTCTAATATCCAAGGTAGCCAATTTTAACATCTGTGAAGTGAGTTTCATCATACCCATTTTGTGCAGGCTGATTGTGAGCCTCTAATTTCCAAGGTAGAATTGAAGTGAGTTTCATCATGTTTTGTGCAATGATTGTGAGCCTCTAATATCCAAGGTAGAATGAACACTGAAGTGAGTTTCATCATATTTTGTGCACTGATTGTGAGCCCCTAATTTCCAAGGTAGAATTGAAGTGAGTTTCATCATGTTTTGTGCACTGATTGTGAGCCCCTAATTTCCAAGGTAGAATTGAAGCGAGTTTCATCATGTTTTGTGCACTGACTGTGAGCCCCTAATTTCCAAGGTAGAATTGAAGTGAGTTTCATCATGTTTTGTGCACTGATTGTGAGCCTCTAATTTCCAAGGTAGAATTGAAGTGAGTTTCATCATGTTTTGTGCACTGATTGTGAGCCCTCTAATTTCCAAGGTAGAATTGAAGTGAGTTTCATCATGTTTTGCATTAACCAACAAAAGCAGGGTGTTAGGCCTATACATAGCCCTACACCACTTACCTACCTACCTACCTAGATCTAGCTAGAGTACAGCCCACAACCAGCAGATTACAAAAGGAAACTACAATGAAACTGGTTTAACCAACAACAGCAGGTGTGTTCTAGCCCTTGAAGACTACAATGAAACAAGGTTGGAACCAACAACAGCATACTGATTAGAAAATAGGAAAAAGGACTACAATGAACAGCAAGGTTGGAACCAACTTCAGCAGGTGTGTTAGCCCTTGAAGAGTGCCTATCACCATGTGTGAAGGTGGGGTTGGAACCAACAACAGCCATGTGTGTGTGAGGTGGGGTCTCTGTGCCAGTCAGTGAAACAAGGTTGTGAAGGTGGGGTCAGCAGGCCTATCACCATAGCCCTTGAAGACTACAATGAAACATGTGTGGTTGGGAACCAACAACATCACCATGTGTGTGTGAGGTGGGGTCCTGTGCCAGTCAGTGCCTATCACCATGTGTGTGTGAGGTGGGGTCTCTGTGCCAGTCAGTGCCTATCATCATGTGTGTGTTAGGCCCTTGAAGACTACAGTGAAACAAGGTTGGAACCAACAGTGCCTATCACCATGTGTGAGGTGGGGTCTCTGTGAAGTCAGTGCCTATGAATGTGTGTGTGAGGTTGTCTCTGTGCCAAGTGCCTATCACAACAGTGAGGTGGGGGTGTTAGCCCTTGAAGACTACAATGAAACAAGGTTGGAACCAACAACCCGCTTTCTTTATTTCTTATCTACTACCCCCCCTTCTCCCCTCCCCCCCTCTCCTTTTCATTTCTTGAAGACTACAATTGCCAAACCAGGTTGGAACGCCGAACAACAGCCCTTTGAAGTTCGATTTAGCCCTTGAAGACTACAATGAAACAAGGTTTCTCCCTTCACCCCCCTTATCTTACCGTACCATGAAACAGCAGGATGTTAGCCCTTGAAGACTACAATGAAACAAGGTTGGAACCACCAACAGCAGGATGTTAGCCCTTGAAGACTACAATGAAACAAGGTTGTAACCAACAACAGCAGGATGATTTAGCCCTTGAAGACTACAATGAAACAAGGTTGTAACCAACAACAGCAGGATGTTAGCCCTTGAAGACTACAATGAAACAAGGTTGGAACCAACAACAGAATAGCCCAGGATGACTGGTGATTGAGACTGGTTGTTTGTTTGCCCTAGAAGACTACTATGTTCAATGATGAATAAGGAGTAGACCAACAACAGGATGTTAGCCCTTGAAGACTACAATGAAACAAGGTTGGAACCAACAACAGCAGGATGTTAGCCCTTGAAGACTACAATGAAACAAGGTTGGAACCATGTTGTCTTGATCACCTTTTATGTTTTAGCAGGATGTTAGCCCTTGAAGACTACAATGAAACAGGGTTGGAACCAACAACAGCAGGATGTCTAGCCCTTGAAGACTACAATGAAACAGGGTTGGAACCAACAACAGCAGGATGTTAGCCCTTGAAGACTACAATGAAACAAGGTTGGAACCAACAACAGCAGGATGTTAGCCCTTGAAGACTACATCATGAAAATGAAACAGGGTTAGAACCAACAACAGCAGTGTTAGCCCTTGAAACTACCAAGGTTGGAACCAACAGCAGGGTGTTAGCCCTTGAAGACTACAATGAAACAAGGTTGGAACCAACAACAGCAGGATGTTAGCCCTTGAAGACTACAATGAAACAGGGTTGTAACCAACAACAGCAGGATGTTAGCCCTTGAAGACTACAATGAAACAAGGTTGGAACCAACAACAGCAGGATGTTAGCCCTTGAAGACTACAATGAAACAGGGTTGGAACCAACAACAGCAGGATGTTAGCCCTTGAAGACTACAATGAAACAAGGTTGGAACCAACAACAGCAGGATGTTAGCCCTTGAAGACTACAATGAAACAAGGTTGGAACCAACAAAGCAGGATGTTAGCCCTTGAAGACTACAATGAAACAGGGTTGGAACCAACACAGCAGGATGTTAGCCCTTGAAGACTACAATGAAACAGGGTTGGAACCAACAACAGCAGGATGTTAGCCCTTGAAGACTACAATGAAACAAGGTTGGAACCAACAACAGCAGGGTGTTAGCCCTTGAAGACTACAATGAAACAAGGTTGGAACCAACAACAGCAGGATGTTAGCCCTTGAAGACTACAATGAAACAAGGTTGGAACCAACAACAGCAGGATGTTAGCCCTTGAAGACTACAATGAAACAAGGTTGTAACCAACAACAGCAGGATGTTAGCCCTTGAAGACTACAATGAAACAAGGTTGGAACCAACAACAGCAGGATGTTAGCCCTTGAAGACTACAATGAAACAGGGTTGGAACCAACAACAGCAGGATGTTAGCCCTTGAAGACTACAATGAAACAAGGTTGGAACCAACAACAGCAGGATGTTAGCCCTTGAAGACTACAATGAAACAGGGTTGTAACCAACAACAGCAGGATGTTAGCCCTTGAAGACTACAATGAAACAAGGTTGGAACCAACAACAGCAGGATGTTAGCCCTTGAAGACTACAATGAAACAAGGTTGGAACCAACAACAGCAGGGTGTTAGCCCTTGAAGACTACAATGAAACAGGGTTGGAACCAACAACAGCAGGATGTTAGCCCTTGAAGACTACAATGAAACAAGGTTGGAACCAACAACAGCAGGATGTTAGCCCTTGAAGACTACAATGAAACAAGGTTGGAACCAACAACAGCAGGATGTTAGCCCTTGAAGACTACAATGAAACAAGGTTGGAACCAACAACAGCAGGATGTTAGCCCTTGAAGACTACAATGAAACAAGGTTGTAACCAACAACAGCAGGATGTTAGCCCTTGAAGACTACAATGAAACAGGGTTGTAACCAACAACAGCAGGATGTTAGCCCTTGAAGACTACAATGAAACAAGGTTGGAACCAACAACAGCAGGATGTTAGCCCTTGAAGACTACAATGAAACAGGGTTGTAACCAACAACAGCAGGATGCTAGCCCTTGAAGACTACAATGAAACAAGGTTGTAACCAACAACAGCAGGATGTTAGCCCTTGAAGACTACAATGAAACAGGGTTGTAACCAACAACAGCAGGATGTTAGCCCTTGAAGACTACAATGAAACAAGGTTGTAACCAACAACAGCAGGATGTTAGCCCTTGAAGACTACAATGAAACAGGGTTGTAACCAACAACAGCAGGATGTTAGCCCTTGAAGACTACAATGAAACAAGGTTGGAACCAACAACAGCAGGATGTTAGCCCTTGAAGACTACAATGAAACAAGGTTGGAACCAACAACAGCAGGATGTTAGCCCTTGAAGACTACAATGAAACAAGGTTGGAACCAACAACAGCAGGATGTTAGCCCTTGAAGACTACAATGAAACAAGGTTGGAACCAACAACAGCAGGATGTTAGCCCTTGAAGACTACAATGAAACAAGGTTGGAACCAACAACAGCAGGATGTTAGCCCTTGAAGACTACAATGAAACAAGGTTGGAACCAACAACAGCAGGATGTTAGCCCTTGAAGACTACAATGAAACAAGGTTGGAACCAACAACAGCAGGATGTTAGCCCTTGAAGACTACAATGAAACAAGGTTGGAACCAACAACAGCAGGATGCTAGCCCTTGAAGACTACAATGAAACAAGGTTGGAACCAACAACAGCAGGATGCTAGCCCTTGAAGACTACAATGAAACAAGGTTGGAACCAACAACAGCAGGATGTTAGCCCTTGAAGACTACAATGAAACAAGGTTGGAACCAACAACAGCAGGGATGTTAGCCCTTGAAGACTACAATGAAACAAGGTTGGAACCAACAACAGCAGGATGTTAGCCCTTGAAGACTACAATGAAACAAGGTTGGAACCAACAACAGCAGGATGTTAGCCCTTGAAGACTACAATGAAACAAGGTTTGGATGTTAGCCCTTGAAGACTACAATGAAACAGGGTTGGAACCAACAACAGGATGTTAGCCCTTGAAGACTACAATGAAACAAGGTTGGAACCAACAACAGGATGTTAGCCCTTGAAGACTACAATGAAACAAGGTTGGAACCAACAACAGCAGGATGTTAGCCCTTGAAGACTACAATGAAACAAGGTTGGAACCAACAACAGCAGGATGTTAGCCCTTGAAGACTACAATGAAACAAGGTTGGAACCAACAACAGCAGGATGTTAGCCCTTGAAGACTACAATGAAACAAGGTTGGAACCAACAACAGGATGTTAGCCCTTGAAGACTACAATGAAACAAGGTTGGAACCAACAACAGCAGGATGTTAGCCCTTGAAGACTACAATGAAACAAGGTTGGAACCTAGAACAGCACAGCGCTCAAATAATGCTAGTTTTGCAGCAGCATGGCCAGTCTATCTTGGGTTGTAGGGGAATTCTTTAGAGTATGACAGACATTCAATGATACAGTTCTGCTAAACAACAACAAATACACAGCCCAGTTGTGGCAGAGTATGATAGACATTCAATGATACAGTTCTGCTAAACAACAACAAATACACAGCCCAGTTGTGGCAGAGTATGACAGACATTCAATTATACAGTTCTGCTAAACAACAAATACACAGCCCAGTTGTGGCAGAGTATGATAGACATTCAATGATACAGTTCAGCTAAACAACAAATACACAGCCCAGTTGTGGCAGAGTATGACAGACATTCAATGATACAGTTCTGCTAAACAACAACAAATACACAGCCCAGTTGTGGCAGAGTATGATAGACATTCAATGATACAGTTCAGCTAAACAACAACAAATACACAGCCCAGTTGTGGCAGAATTGCACCAGCTTACCTTGGGCAGCAGAGGGTAGTCTTTGAAGTACTCTGCGCTGAACTTCTCTGGATCGTGGTCACCAAACTCCGCTGTCCACAAACAACACACCACTATCAGCCTACAGCTCCAACCTAAACCACAACTACAGTGATGTGCACAAACAACACACCACTATCAGCCTACAGCTCCAACCACAGTGATGTCCACAGACAACACACCACTATCAGCCTACAGCTCCAACCACAGTGATGTCCACAGACAACACACCACTATCAGCCTACAGCTCCAACCTAAACCACAACCACAGTGATGTCCACAAACAACACACCACTATCAGCCTACAGCTCCAACCTAAACCACACAACCACAGTGATGTCCACAGACAACACACCACTATCAGCCTACAGCTCCAACCTAAACCACACAACTACAGTGATGTCCACAAACAACACACCACTACCAGCCTACAGCTCCAACCTAAACCACAACCACAGTGATGTCCACAGACAACACACCACTATCAGCCTACAGCTCCAACCTAAACCACAACCACAGTGATGTCCACAAACAACACACCACTACCAGCCTACAGCTCCAACCTATGTGTCACAAGATCACATGCATGTCACTCTCTCCTTTCTGACTCTCACTGTCAGCGTGCTATGTGTCACATGTATGTCACTCTCTCCTTTCTGACTATCACTGTCAGCGTGCTATGTGTCACATGCATGTCACTCTCTCCTTTCTGACTCTGTCAACGTGCTATGTGTCACATGTATGTCACTCTCTCCTTTCTGACTATCACTGTCAGCGTGCTATGTGTCACATGACAAAGGGCTTCAGGAGTGTCAGCTGCTATGTGTCACATGTCTGACAAAGGGCTTCAGGAGTGTCAGCGTGCTATGTGTCACATGTATGTCACTCTCTCCTTTCTGACTATCACTGTCAGCGTGCTATGTGTCACATGTATGACAAAGGGCTTCAGGAGTGTCAGCGTGCTATGTGTCACATGCATGTCACTCTCTCCATTCTGACTCTCACTGTCAGCGTGCTATGTGTCACATGTATGACAAAGGGCTTCAGGAGTGTCAACGTGCTATGTGTCACATGTGAGTCACTCTCTCCTTTCTGACTCTCACTGTCAGCGTGCTATGTGTCACATGTATGACAAAGGGCTTCAGGAGTGTCAGCGTGCTATGTGTCACATGTATGTCACTCTCTCCTTTCTGACTCTCACTGTCAGCGTGCTATGTGTCACATGTGTGACAAAGGGCTTCAGGAGTGTCAGCGTGCTATGTGTCACATGTATGTCACTCTCTCCTTTCTGACTATCACTGTCAGCGTGCTATGTGTCACATGTATGACAAAGGGCTTCAGGAGTGTCAGCATGCTATGTGTCACATGTGTGACAAAGGGCTTCAGGAGTGTCAGCGTGCTATGTGTCACATGTATGTCACTCTCTCCTTTCTGACTATCACTGTCAGCGTGCTATGTGTCACATGTATGACAAAGGGCTTCAGGAGTGTCAACGTGCTATGTGTCACATGTATGTCACTCTCTCCTTTCTGACTATCACTGTCAGCGTGATATGTGTCACATGTGAGTCACTCTCTCCGTTCTGACTATCACTGTCAGCGTGCTATGTGTCACATGTATGTCACTCTCTCCTTTCTGACTATCACTGTCAGCGTGCTATGTCACATGCATGACAAAGGGCTTCAGGAGTGTCAACGTGCTATGTGTCACATGTATGACAAAGGGCTGAACACGAAAGAATAATCCCCCCTCCTTGACTTGTTCGGATACCAGTCCCCCCCCCCCCCTTTTTTAAATTTTTTATTACCTTTTGATTGTGTATGCTCTTTGCATGCGTGTGCACTTGGGTTCATTCATTTATACTTGGATAATCAACCCCATACGAGTTGATATATGTGTATATGGGGGGGTGTACCTATTTTAGTATGTGAATGTTTCTCTAGAAGTTTGATAAGTTTTTTGTTTTGTTTTTGCCCCGTTTTGTTTGAGGTGTTCACTTGTATGCCATACAACATGGCATGCATATCCATAGTAAGGTTTTTACAACAATGACTATGTGCGTGTGCGTGTGTATGCGTGCCCGTGTGTGTGTATTGCATGTAAATGCAAGTTGTGCATAGCCTGTGTGTGTGTACATGTGAGTGTGTGTTTGTATGTATTCATCCCATGTTCTATTACGTTTTGACCCTCGGTTGTTCATGTCAAAAATATGCATGCAACATTGTTTCTGTAATTCTGAGAATATGTTACTCTCTGTCCTCTCTTTTGTCCTATTTCTTCTCTCTCTCTCTCTCTCTCTCCTCTCAAAGGTCTCCAGAACCCCCCCCCCCCCCCCCCCCCCCCCCCCCCCGTTCTGTCTCTCTATGTGTGTGCTTGTATGCATGTGTGTACATGTACGCGTGTGTGTGTGTGTGTGTTTGTTTGTCTTTTGTTTGTTGTTTTGTTGTTGTTGTAGTGATTGATGCTCACTTCTTGGTAACGGTTTAATATACAGTTTTTGAATGCAGAGTCAACACCTATTCAGTGTCTTAGTTTTGTCATTTTATTGCCCTACAAATTAGTAGGTTCTCGTTTTTTCGCCTTTTTTTGTGATTAACTTGTACTCAGTATTTATTTTTTTTTTATTTTTTTTTTAAAAGAGGTTAATTCTACTCAGTCATATTTCTCATTTTCCTTCTTCTTCCATCGCTTCCTGCTTGCTGTCACTTTTGTTGTGTTCCCCTTTTGTGTCCTTACATTGAAAACGGACTTATAGTCTGAAAGTCTGTGGGGCAAACCTTCTTTCTATTAAAGGACCTTTTTTCCTACCCGAAAGCTTGATTTGTTGTTCCTGTGCGCAAAGGTCCTAGTGGTCACAAATTACTTTCAAGACATTTATCAACGCCGTGGGAAAACTGCTGAAGAGTTGTTGTTTTAATTATATAATAATAATAATAATAATTAACATTTATAGCGCATAATCTTAAAAAAGCCCTAAGCGCTTACAATAATAATTGAATAATCCCAGCAAGCAACATAAATAAATAGACGACAAAAATATATTATACACACACGCACGCGCGCACACGTGCACGCGCGCACACGTGCACGCGCACACACACGCACGCGCACACACACGCACGCGCACACACACGCACGCGCACACTAAGCACAGACACACGCACGCACTAAACAGACACACACACGAACGCACCACCCCGCACACACACATGCAACACACACGCACAAACACGCATGCACACACACAACGCGGATAGAAGGGGCACAGTACTTTGAAAAGAAATATAGCAGGCTATGATTTGAAAATAGTTTTGAGAGAAGACTTAAATGAAGAAAGGGAGTTGGCAGAACGGAGAGGTAAAGGGAGTCTATTCCAAGTGGAGGGGGCCTGGAAAGAGAAGGAGCGTTCGCCAAGAGTCTTGGTGCAGTAACGAGGGATCTGGAGGAGAGAAGTGTCAGAAGAGGAGCGTAACTGTCTAAGAGGTGTGTAAAGGTTCAGAAGATCAGCGAGATAAGTTTAGAAGAAGCCAGACCATTCAGGGATTTGTAACAGAGCAGAGAACACTATGCTACAGAACACTATGACTGACCTTGCAGACTGAAGGCAGCCAGTCGCACTGCCTGCTACAGAACACTATGACCGACCTTGCAGACTGAAGGCAGCCAGTCGCACTGCCTGCTACAGAACACTACGACTGACCTTGCAGACTGAAGGCAGCCAGTCGCACTGCCTGCTACAGAACACTATGACTGACCTTGCAGACTGAAGGCAGCCAGTCGCACTGCCTGCTCTCCTGAACAAGGCAACCTTCCATCAACGATGTCGTTCTTCACTTGGAGATAGTAATGATACCTAAACACATAATGAAATAGTATTAATTAATCATAACAAGGCAACCTTCCATCAACGATGTCATTCTTTAGATGGAGATATTAATGATACCTGAACACATGTAATAAAATAGTATTTATTAATCATAACAAGGCAACCTCCCATCAATGAAATCATTCTCCGGTTGGAGATAGTAATGATACTTAAAACATAATGAATAGTATAACCCTAACAAGGCAGTGTCCCATGCACTAAGTCATTCTCCAGCCGGAGATAGTAATGATACTTAAAACATAATGAATAGTATAACTCTAACAAGGCAGTGTCCCATGCACTAAGTCATTCTCCAGCCGGAGATAGTAATGATACTTAAAACATAATGAATAGTATAACCCTAACAAGGCAGTGTCCCATGCACTAAGTCATTCTCCAGCCGGCAGTAAGTCAAACCTAACACATTAGGGCAGTGTCCCATGCACTAAGTCATTCTCCAGCCGGCAGTAAGTCAAACCTAACACATTAGGGCAGTGTCCCATGCACTAAGTCATTCTCCAGCCGGCAGTAAGTCAAACCTAACACATTAGGGCAGTGTCCAAGTTAGCTGTGTCTGTAACCCCCATAGAGCAGATTCAGTCCAGCTTCTCTGGATAGTCACTTTCAGCTCCAACACTTCTTCTGCTATCTGGCTCAGAGAGTGGGCATGTTCATCACTTCATGAGCATAGATAGAACCCAAACAACATGGCAACAAGTACAGTGGCTAACCCAAACAACATGGCAACAAGTACAGTGGTTAACCCAAACAACATGGCAACAAGTACAGTGGCTAACCCAAACAACATGGCAACAAGTACAGTGGTTAACCCAAACAACATGGCAACAAGTACAGTGGTTAACCCAAACAACATGGCAACAAGTACAGTGGTTAACCCAAACATGGCAACAAGTACAGTGGTTAACCCAGACAACATGGCAACAACAAGTACAGTGGTTAACCCAAACGACATGGCAACAACAAGTACAGTGGTTAACCCAAACGACATGGCAACATCAAGTACAGTGGTTAACCCAAACATGGCAACAACAAGTACAGTGGTTAACCCAAACAACATGGCAACAACAAGTACAGTGGCAACAACAAGTACAGTGGTTAACACAAACAACATGGCAACAAGTACAGTGGTTAACCCAAACGACATGGCAACAAGTACAGTGGTTAACCCAAACAACATGGCAACAAGTACAGTGGTTAACCCAAACAACATGGCAACAAGTACAGTGGTTAACCCAAACAACATGGCAACAACAAGTACAGTGGTCAACCCAAACAACATGGCAACAAGTACAGTGGTTAACCCAAACAACATGGCAACAAGTACAGTGGTTAACCCAAACAACATGGCAACAAGTACAGTGGTTAACCCAAACAACATGGCAACAAGTACAGTGGTTAACCCAAACAACACGGCAACAAGTACAGTGGTTAACACAAACAAAATGGCAACAAGTACAGTGGTTAACACAAACAAAATGGCAACAAGTACAGTGGTTAACACAAACAACATGGCAACAACAAGTACAGTGGTTAACCCAAACAACATGGCAACAAGTACAGTGGCTAACACAAACAACATGGCAACAACAAGTACAGTGGTTAACACAAACAACATGGCAACAAGAGGTACAGTGGTTAACCCCAACAACATGGCAACAAGTACAGTGGTTAACACAAACAACGTGGCAACAACAAGTACAGTGGTTAACCCAAACGACATTTTTAACACAAACAACATGGCAACAACAAGTACAGTGGTTAACCCACACACGGCAACAAGTACAGTGGTTAACACAAACAACATGGCAACAACAAGTACAGTGGTTAACACAAACAACATGGCAACAACACGTACAGTGGTTAACCCAAATGACATTTTTAACCCAAACAACATGGCAACAAGTACAGTGGTTAACCCAAATGACTTTTTTTAAAACCCAAACAACATGGCAACAACAAGTACAGTGGTTAACCCAAAAACATGGCAACAACAAGTACAGTGGTTAACCCAAAAACATGGCAACAAGTACAGTGGTTAACCCAAACAACATGGCAACAAAGTACAGTGGTTAACCCAAACAACATGGCAACAAGTACAGTGGTTAACCCAAACCCAAACAAGTACAGTGGTTAACCCAAACAACATGGCAACAAGTACAGTGGTTAACCCAAACAACATGGCAACAAGTACAGTGGTTAACCCAAACATGGCAACAAGTACAGTGGTTAACCCAAACAACATGGCAACAACAAGTACAGTGGTTAACACAAACAACATGGCAACAAGTACAGTGGTTAACCCATAACTCACCGCGCCACATTGTCCACAATGCGATGTGCCCCTGCCACGTAGAACATGACTCCAAAGTACAGTGGTTAACCCATAACTCACCGCGCCACATTGTCCACAATGCGATGTGCCCCTGCCACGTAGAACATGACTCCAAAGTACAGTGGTTAACCCATAACTCACCGCGCCACATTGTCCACAATGCGATGTGCCCCTGCCACGTAGAACATGACTCCAAAGTACAGTGGTTAACCCATAACTCACCGCGCCACATTGTCCACAACGCGATGTGCCCCTGCCACGTAGAACATGACTCCAAAGTACAGTGGTTAACCCATAACTCACCGCGCCACATTGTCCACAATGCGATGTGCCCCTGCCACGTAGAACATGACTCCAAAGTAGAGGCAGTGCGGGTGGTTGGAGGGCTGGGCATGTTTGTCCAGCTGACGTTTTAAGGGTCGTTCCAGGTCCACCCAATGAAACTGCAGCTTCTTGGTCACATAGCGCAGCCCAAAGTAACACGTCTGAAACACCAAACACCAAACAGCTACATCCATAAAATGAGCAGAAATATTGCAAATATTATAATATTGTGTCAGAAGCCATATAATAATTATACTTTGTCAAAATCAAAAATTTTGACAATGGTTGCTACATTAATATTAACCCATCAAGACTAACAACCTCTTTACACAATCTTAGTCAAATGCGCAACACCAGTCCACCACAGTGCTATTAATGAAATGTAAAGAAAAACAAGAGGCAAAGCCTTCAAGGCTCACTCAAAACAGGCACATATGGGACATTAATAGATAAAGATGGTGGGACGATCCTGGGGTACTTCGATAGCAGGAAAGTCCCGAGCTTTTAAACAATGAAGATGACTTTATTCTGCTAGCAATCTGAATGAAAGTTTGTCCTCCAGCCTGGAACAGGCACATATGGGGCATTATTAACTATAGAGATAGTGGGACAATCCTGGAGGTACTGCACTACCAGGAAAGTCCTGAAGTTTTTTTTTATTAATCAAGTTGATTGAACCCACAACGTGAATGACTTCTAGCAATCAGTGCAATACCAGGCCAACCCGTGGCGAAGGTGGAGAAAGCCCCTGACACTTTGCCCAGATACAACAATCACTTTAGTATCGAAGCCCCTGGATAGGGGGTATTGCTTCTAATTGTATCTGGTTTATTTTGTATATGCCTTAAAGTTAAACCTTATTTATAAACTGTTTAAATTCTCAATGTTTTTAGACTTCCAGTGATTTTTTTTCTTTCTCAAAGTTACAAAAGAAAAGTTCAAATGTAGTAATTAACCTCTTCACTGCCCCGTCACGGATATTTACATCAACTTCTGGTAACCTATAAACTGCCCTGTCACGGAAATATCCGTCATAGGTTATTCTAAGATTTTCCCTTTTTCTATCCATATGCTTTTCGCAGTATGTTTGAATGAATGTTAGAGTGTTCTCATATAATAGCATATTCAATTCCCTGTCAGAAAAGAATAGGTTATAAGCACTTTTATTCAGAAATGTTTGCGATAGACTCTGCAATCTAGAACGGAACGGCAGATAATTACCACAGAACCAGAAATGGGCTCGGCAGTGAAGGGGTTAATCAAATCATTGCCTTAAACTAGTTTGAGACAAGGGAAGCAACTCCATCTCAATCAATCAATCAATTATTTATTGTCCCCATTTAAAAAAACAAGGAAATTTGTTTCTGGCTATAATGACTTCCTCTGAAATCTAGCATACACATAAATTCTATAAATTAATCCAATCAATCACTCAGTCAATCAATCAATCAATCACTCAGTCAATCAATCAAATGAATAGAGATTGACTGACTTAATGAATGAATAGAACTGTAGCAATGAATGAAATCATTGCCTTAACCCTTTCGCCGCCAATGTTGCATTTATGCACCACAATGGTTTAACACAAATGTCATTAAAAGGCATCAAATCAGGACTTGTTATACATAGACTGTTTTCTTGATTTGGGGAAGCAAGGATGCGCTTAAGGTTGTACATGTCACAGAGGAATTCCCAATATTGCAGATAAAAAAAATTCTCTACCCAGTTAAGTTTAATGGTATTTTTTGGCTGAAAAATGGCTGGCGGCGAAAGGGTTAAACTAGTTTTTGACAAGGGAAGCAATTCTATAGATGTAATACTCTCTAAATCACTAATCTAAAATGTTATCCTCTTACAGTGCTGTTTTATGTATGTAATTATTCAAATCATTATTGTTTGAAAGCTTGCATAAACATGTATGTGTGCAAAGTTTGATCGATGAGCGCTTTTTAGATACTGAGAAAAAGCCAACGTAGTTGCCACAGACGGACACGCACAAACACAAACTGACATCCAGAAAACCAAAGAAGTATGAGGACATACTATACTCACTTTTGTGTTGTTGACATGAGTGAGCCAAAAATGACCTAACATTACAACAGGCCCCCCCCCCTCCCCCCCAAAAAGGAGCATTTTATGACTAAAATGCAATAAAATCAAACCTATGTGATAATCATAATCACCTTCTGACAAATCAGGAAATGCTTAGTTTAAAACAGACCTTTTGAATGCTTTATTTTTTCCTCTGAATGGTGACCTATGTACTGTTGCTAGTGTTAGACATTACAGTCACTCATAGTTATTGATTTACTGCTCTTCAAATTGGGCCTCCTTCATCTTAGTTTTATGATTAAAGCATCTATTGTGATTATCAAACTGATTATCAATACATGTACACTGACGTCATTGAGTTCAATCCTCTGCGCTATGCTGTCCAGGCATTCCTGCCCTGTGCTGTCAGAGCTGAGCGTGCACTCCAGGAAGGAGTTGTCCAGCAGATACACGCCAACGATGAACGAGTTTTTAGATGAGATCTCGTAGCTCCTGGTCTTCTTCAGACGCCACTTGAATGGCATGGTGATGGCTCTCTTAGGTCTTTACAACTCTCAAACCATGGGAAACTGAAAACAAAAGGTCTGTATTCACAAAATGATTTAAAAATCACATTCTAGGTGATTGGGTAATGTGTGTGTGTATATCACTATATGATAAAACTACTATATGTGTGTGTGAGTCACTGACTGAGTGTGTGTGTGTGTGTGTGTGTGTGTGTGTGTGTGTGTGTGTAAATCGTAATGCTGAGCGTGTGTGTGTGTGTGTGTGTGTGTGTGTGTGTGTGTGTGTGTGTGTGTGTGTGTGTGTGTGTGACTTTCTTCTTCTTCTTCGCCTCAGGCAGCCAACTTCATCAGGCCGAAGTTTCTGCTGCATTTTTGGTAGTAAGAAGACAAGAAATTAGAAAGCTGAGGAGATAGAAGTAGCCTAATGGAAAAAGAAAGTAAACATAAAAGTGAATTTAATCAAACCTGTAGGATTTTGATAAACAAAAAGCAAGCAGACATTGCCATTCTAGATTTGTGCAAAGCCTTTGACACTGTACCTCATGACAAACTCCTCCATGAACTTAAAAGCTACGGAATAACAGGCCCCCTCCACCAGTGTCTCACCTGCTTCCTTACTCAAAGAACCATGACAGTAGACACTAGTGTTAGAAGGAACCTCCTCATTTATAAACAACATCAGTCGACTCTGGAGTCCCACAAGGTACAGTGCTCGGCCCCCTCCTATTTCTCTGCCACATCAATGACTGACTTACCAAAAGCTGTCAATTGAACATCAGATTATTTGCTGACGACTGCCTTCTTTATAGGGAAAATAATAACTTTAAGGACCATCAGACCCTGCAAGAAGATCTGCAACAGATTGAGACCTGAGCGAATACTTGGGGCGTGCGCTTCAACGCTTCTTAACTTGTGCTACATTCTATATTTACGCAGCAAATCCAACTTCTATTACCAACTAAATAACACCATCCTCCAGCATGTTCCAACAAATCCATACATGGGCATTCTACTATCTGATGACCTAAAATAGGGACCATATATTTCCAACATTACAAAGAAAGAAAGCTGTACAGACAAAATCTCCGTCACTGCCCCTCCTTTTTCCTTTTCCTTTAGTCCCTTGACCGCTGTGGTCGTTGGGGGGATTGATGGGCAGCAGCAGCAGACAACATTCTCCAGTTCTGCCTCTGGTGGGCGGCCGGGATCAGGTCATTCATCTTCATGTTGGTCCATTCTTTGATATTGTCGACCCAGTTCTTTTGTCGGCCGCGACGGCGGC
This sequence comes from Phymorhynchus buccinoides, assembly GCA_017654935.2. Classification (NCBI taxonomy): domain Eukaryota; kingdom Metazoa; phylum Mollusca; class Gastropoda; order Neogastropoda; family Raphitomidae; genus Phymorhynchus; species Phymorhynchus buccinoides. Next base: position 62,227,124 of record CM065688.1, on the reverse strand, counting down.
CCTCTTCCACGGTTCCCTGGAGAATGGTCTTCGACAAGGATTCGTGACGGTTGACGTGGCCAAACCAGATGAGCTTGCGACGTTTAACTGTCGTCAAAAGGTGTTCTTGTGGCCCAACCAGCTCTGCGATCTTGTTGCAGACATATTCATTTGTCTTGCGTTCTATGTATGTAATGCCCAGCAGTTTTCTCAGGCATTTTGTTTCAAAAGCTTTAATTTTTCTCTCAGTCAGCCAGCAGAGTCCATGTTTCACACCCGTAGAGAAAGATGGTGATTACGAGTGACTGGTAGAGTCTGTACTTTGTAGTGAAGCTGATGTTGCTTTTCCAAATTCTGCTCAGTCTAGCCATAGCTGCTGTAGCTTGTGTAATCCGCTGATGGATCTCTGCGGTGCAGCTGCCATCTTTGGACAGAAGTGCTCCCAAGTACTTGAAGTTCTTCACCTCTTCCAGCTTTTGACCGTTCATAGTGATAACCAGCGGTGTTGTCATTCACACTGTTCACCATGACTTTGCTTTTCTCATAGCTGACTTCCATTCCATATGACCCAGCGCTGTTCACAAGATTGTCACTGCCCACTACAGTGTAAAACCAATGCTTATTTAGCTCTAGTCAGACCTCTACTCGAATATGGTGCAGTTGTGTGGGACCCTTATCTACAGAAACACATTGACAGTATAGAACGCATACAACGAAATACTGCCCGCTTCATCACTGGCGACAATAAGTCTACAACGCAGGGCAGTGTCACCAAACTTCTTGAAAAAACTGAGCTTCCATCCTTTCACTGCTTCAGCAAAGGCGCCATCACCTCCGCCTGACCATGCTCTACAGAGTGGTTGAGGGGTTAGTACCGACCTTACCCCCTGAAGACTTCATCACTTTATCACAAATTGAGCAGACTGATAAGATCCGGACTTCCTTACTCATCACACCCAATCAGATCTTCAGTTAGAAACAACAAAGCAATAAAACTTAAAAGTTCCCTCCTCAAACACCGACCAGTTCAAAAACTTTCTTTGTTAGAACACCAACGGAGTGCAACAGCACCGTCCAAGCCAAGGCCTTCAAAAGACAGCTATCAGTCAACCAACATCAATAAACCGCCTGTGAGCAATCTCTCCCCGTCGCAGTTATCATAGTATTTTAGTAATAGTAATGATAATTATATACTTATACCAGACTAGCGACGTATTTAAAAGAAAAACAATGCAATAACAAATCCGTAAGTGAATAGCAAGACAAATCCACCTTACCTAATACAGCTGACTTATAATGGGCTTCTTGAAAGACTAAAAACGCGAAAAGTTGTTACATTCACTGTGTTTGAGTTTACTGTCAAGTTTCAGACACTAAAAAGTGACTAAACTAAAATTATGATTCACTTACAAAGTTCTGGTTAAAAATGCATCAGTTAGATTCTAAAGGAAAGGAGACACATTGCGTTAGGCATTCGTCAGAGCACACGCCCAACAGTGAGACACCAGTTATCAACGGGAGGGAGTGGGTTTTCCAGAATAGTCACACTGTCATCGATGCCACCTGAATGCTCTGTTGTCATTGCTTCTTCCTACATTGCCAACAACCGGAACAATAAAGCGGAATTTGTCGCAAAACTATTCCTGTAATTTCCAGGTCAAATTGAATATTCATGAGTACATTGATTGAATAGTAGCCAATGGAGAAATCTTTTCAAATTTTAAGAAGAGTGTGCATTAAAAACTAGATGTACAGATTGTTGTAAAGATTATGAACTTTGCAGGTGACATATCTGCGACGCATGCGCATTCGTGATAATGACACTGGCCATTTCCGCTTGTGTAAAAGTGAAAGTAGATCTCTTCAAATTTTTTTCGAGTCTTCAATATTTCTTTGCCACGCCGTCTCAGTAAACATTCCAGTGACTTAAGAGGTTGCGCAATGCGTAAAATAACATAAATAGAAAATTATCTTTGGGCACAGGGTGTTGTGAGCACTGAGCTATAAATATAACTCAGTGGTTGTCGGTGAGGGCCGGGAAAAAAAAGGTGTGTCAGTATGTTGTATAAGCGGAGTGGGGAAGGGGTGGGATGGGCCATGCCCTTTTCACAGTATCCAGGCAAGACCAATCTGACTACCGTAGCGGTCCCCGGGCCGGGGCCAAACCCCGACCGGCACAGGAGGGAGGGGGGGGGGCGAAGCATCACTGATGATTTTAGAATCACCTTTTCTTTTTTCTTTTTTTCTTTTTTAAACTTCTCCCTCCCCCTCCCCACTTTGTCTACTCGTCTCACTCTTTGTCTCTCCGTTTTCTATCTGTCTTACTCTCTGCTCCTCTCTATCCCCGTCTCTATCCCCAACTCCTTCCTTCTTTTACGCTCCCTCTTCTGCTTTTCTGCATTACCTTCCATTTTGTCCATTTTCTTCTTTCTGCTTCTGCTCTCTGCCGCTACGGTCAGTGATGCACAATGGATGAGTGCATGTGAGCGCGTGCGTGTGTGTACATGCGCGCATGTGTGCGTGTGTGTGTGTGCGTATGTGCGTGCGTGCGTGTGTGTGCGTGCGCGCGCATGTGTGTGTGTGTGTGTGTGTGTGTGTGTGTGTGTGTGTGTGTGTGTGTGTGTGTGTGTGTGTGTTTGTGAAAGGATGGGCTGGATGGGTGTATTTTAATATTGTGAACATTTTATGTACTTGTGTATTTTTATTTCTTTATCCATTTTGTCTCAGTTTTAAAATGATTTTACGTTATAAGTGTTTTAAAATGCTATTTTATTAGTATGTGTGTGAGTGTCATTCATTTAATGTTTTTCCACTAATCGTGTGTGTCTGTGTGTTTGTGTGTGTGCGCGTGCGTGCGTGCGTGAGTGTGTGTGTGTGTGTGTGTGTGTGTGTGTGTGTGTGTGTGTGTGTGTGTGTGTGTGTGTGTGTGTGTGTGTGTGAATGTTTATCAATATTGAATATTATGTGCCCTTTTTGTGTGTGTGTGACTATTGTATGTACAAATTATAGTAAGTTGTTTTTTATGATGCATGCAACTGTATTTCAGTCCTATATATCTCTGTATCTGTGTCTCTCTGTGTCTCTCTCTTCTATCTTTCTCTGTCTGTCCCTCTGTCTGGCTCTCTGTGTCTCCGTCTCTGTCTTTCTCTGTCTCTGTCTGTCTGTATGTCTGTCTCTTTCTCTTTCTCTCTCTTTCTCTTTCTCTCTCTATCATTATAAGTGTGGGTGTGAGTGTGATTTGTTAATAGTGTGGCCTGGGCGTCTTTAAGCGTCTATCAGTGTGTTTCAAGTTGGTTGCGAAAGTGTACTGTAGATTATGTCATTCATTATTTGGGCGTGATTGAGAAACTGACTGAGGGATCAGGGTAGGGGGGTGTTGGTCAATGTTTGATGTATACTTGTGTAAACTTGTGTTTATTTTAGTGATTTCTGTAAAGCGCTTAGAGCTTAAAGATTAGGCGCTATAAAAGTTGTCTTAATAAATAAATAAATAAATAAACAACGTGCCTAAAATCACATCGAGGGTGCTAATACAACATGCATAAAATCATCGATCATGCTTCGCCCCGGCCACCCCTCCATCCTGTGCCGGTCGGGGTTTGGCCCCGGCCCGGCCCGGGGACCGCTACGGTAGCCGGATTGGTCTTGCCTGGATACTGTGAAAAGGGCATGGCCCCTCCCACCTTGAAAACCTGGGCTGGAAATCACTGGAGAGCAGACGGCAGAGGACCAGGCTCTCCACGCTGCACAAGATCAGCACCGACGCTGCCCAAATCTGCAAGCCAAGCTGGTGCTGCTTCCATCTCGGCAAAGGCGTGGACACCACCTGCAGTTTCAGCGAATTCAGTGCCGCACTAAGTACAGATCCAACTCGTTCCTCCCAAGGACCATCAGGGAGTGGAACGAACTGCGGCAGGACTCCATCGCAGCCTTCACTGCTGACGTGCGTGGCATGACGTCAGGATTGCAGGCTGATCAGTAACTCACCAGTCTCGCCCCCCCCCCTCTCCGCCCCCCTCCACCATTCCTCCCTCCGCCCTTGCTTCTCCCTTACACACTCCAATACCTATTTTTTGTTGCTACACCACCCGACTGCCAACTGAAATTCAGTTGAACACAACCGGAACCCCTCTTTTTCAGTCTTTTTCAGTCCTTTTTTTTCGGAGCCAGAATGGTCAGCTCATTGACCGTGGGCCCTCAAGAGAAGAAGAAGAAGAGTGTGGGTGACTGGGTTGTTTCTGGGGGTAGATCGTTCCAATTGCAGATTGTACGGGGAAATAATTGCGGTAGTCTGTCCTTGAGACGATGCGTTGAAACTGTTGGTTGTGACTACGTCTCCTGTTGGCGGGGGGCATGGGCTGCAAAGCGCTACAGTCCACGCAGGCTGGATCTGATAGAACATGGACAGCCAGGAGGCGCGGCGGCATTCTGCCAGAGATGGCCACTGTAGCTGCTGCAGCATGTCGCCGACATGTTCCTGTGCCTGTTGAGAACGAACCATGCTGCTCTGCGCTGGACTTTCTCAAGGTCCGTGATGAGTCTGCCGGTCTGTGGATCCCAAACAGGGCTGGTATACTCTACAACAGGTCTCACCATGGCGTAGATCCCACACATGCCTGGCATATTCCACAACAGGTATCACCGTGGCGTGGATCCCACACAGGGCTGGCATACTCCACAACAGGTATCACCGTGGCGTGGATCCCACACAGGGCTGGCATACTCCACAACAGGTATCACCGTGGCGTGGATCCCACACAGGGCTGGCATACTCCACAACAGGTATCACCGTGGCGTGGATCCCACACAGGGCTGGCATACTCCACAACAGGTATCACCGTGGCGTGGATCCCACACAGGGCTGGCATACTCCACAACAGGTATCACCGTGGCGTGGATCCCACACAGGGCTGGCATACTCCACAACAGGTCTCCCCATGGCGTGGATCCCACACAGGGCTGGCATACTCCACAACAGGTCTCACCATGGTGTGGATCCCACACGGGGCTGGCATACTCCACAACATGCCTGGCATATTCCACAATAGTTCTCACCATGGCGTGGATCCCACACAGGGCTGGCATACTCCATAAGAGGTCTCGATCACCATGGCGTGGATCCCACACATGCCTGGCATACTCCACAACAGGTCTCACCATGGCGTGGATCCCACACAGGGCTGGCATACTCCACAACAGGTCTCACCACGGCCCCAGCGGACTCGTTGTCACGCCGTCTCATAATGTTGACTATGGCCATTAGTCTAGTTGCCACCCTTATATGTTATATGTGAAACCTAGAAATGGCGAGTACACCAAACTTTTATGACGGAAATGTAATCTATAGAGTACGGAGAGTCAAATTAGCTTAGTTGCCCAAAGTTGCATCTTGAGCAATTTTCAGAATCCAAGATGGCCGCCCAACGGTCATCTTGAAGATGGTCAATATATAACGTTTGATCCATATGGGCTAAAAAGTCGTGTAATACCTCATTTTAGGTTTTTTTGATGTCGGTGAGTCCATTTCTGAAGTTTGTTTGTCAATCTGGTCAACAGAATCCAAGATGGCCGCCAAAATATATAAAATCGCACACGTCTGTCGCCACTCAGACGATGGGACGGCAGTACCAGCAGACCAGTTTGGTGAACAGACCTGTATCAAGCGAGGAAAGGATGCAGGCGGGCTAAAGGGCATCTCCACGAACGCCGAGCAAGTTGCAGTTTGGGTCAGCAGCTTCAGCATCTGTGCCCACCTTGACCAGGCAGTAGAAGAGATGTACTACCCTGCAGAGGAGGAGGAAAAGAAGCCGATGGGTGGAGATGATGGGGATGGACAAAAGGAGAGCAAGCACAAAGAGGAAGGTGAAAGAAGGCGAAAGATAGACGCAGCAGACCAGACGAACATTGCAGAGGAGCTGCAGAAGCACTCGCACCCTCTCATTGTGGAGTCCACTGACCTGTACAACATCGTCAACGGGCAGATTGCGCCAACAGAAGTAAACGTCCAAGATGCGCTCAAGATTGGCAGCACTCAAAGCGAGCAGTTCGCCGCTTCGCTCCTTGACGCATTCCATGGCCGGATTGAGAGGAAAGTGAAGACCATGCAGGAGATGAAAAAGGTAGTTGTTGTGAATGACAAGGCCATCTTTGACATTGAGACGTTATTCGCACGGCTTCTGGTCGTTGGGCAACAACGTGACGTGAAGGCGACAGACATCTTCAAGTACGAACTCAGTCCCGTACCTCCATGTCTCATCGACGAGTTCGGGTGTTTGAGGAAAGGAGACAAGGCTGTGCTCATCAAGTGTCTTGGTGTCCCGGTCAACAACGCACCAGCACCAGACGTGGTGCTGGTCGACGCCAGCCAGCTACTGTACCATGTTGTGTGGCCTGCCGCGGGGACAGCAGGAGATCTTGTCGCGAGTTTCGGCGCTCGGCTGAGCCGCTATCCTCCAGCAGCACAGAAACTGGTGTTGTTTGACAGATACTATCAGAATCAGCCAACTGCGAAGGACCACGAGAGGCTGAGGAGGGCAGGGGTAGGATCAAAGGATTTCCGTCTGATACCCACAACCCCCCTCCCACACAGAGAAGCAATCCTGAAGAACTCCAACAACAAACGCCTCCTCAGCAGCATCCTCTGTGGATATCCTATGCAGAACAATGTGCAGCTTGTCAACAGGCTCGATTGTCTCGTCACCCATGAGGAGGCGGATATCACGCTGTGCAGATACATGCTGAAGGCTGCAGCAAGCGGGGCAGGGACGATTAGGGTGCTGTGTGACGACACTGATGTGTTCGTCCTGCTCGTGTACTGGGCATGTAGGAAGAGGATACAGAAGAACATCCAAATGGAGAAGTGGGACGGCACGGTGCTTGACATTCGCGCAACAGTGGACAATTTGGGGGACAAGTGTGGTCAGCTGCTCAGCATGCACGACCTATCGGGCTGCGACACCGTATCGTACCCCTGTGGCAAGGGCAAGAAGTCGGCCCTCAAGGTGCTTACAAACAGCGACATCCCAGGCCTGCAAGATATCCTTGGGGAGCCAGACGTCAGCCATGATCAAATTAAGGCCACTGCCGACTCATTCTTCCTCGCGCTGTACGGTCAGAAGAAGGCCAAGTCCCTCAATGCTGCAAGGTCCAATCTGTATCTGAAGAGGAAGAAACCACCACCTCTGAAGAAGCTGCCACCAACAGATTGCAGCCTGAGGCTGCATGCTCTCCGGGCCCATCTGCAGATGATGTTGTGGAAGGCAGCAGACCAGAAAGATCCACCAGCCGAGGCTCTTGATATCCGCTGCTTCGGATGGGATGTCGGTGAAGCTGGTGCTGCAACACCATCGCTATCTATGGCGCCGGTAGCACCGCAGGAGCTTTTGGATGTCGTGAGCTGTAGTTGCAGCGCCGAGGGGAAAGCGTGCAGCGATAAGAAGTGCAGTTGCCACAGTGGGAGACTTCCATGCACTGAATACTGTTACTGCGAGGGAGGAGATGCCTGCTGCAATCTGTACACGAAGCATGAGCTTGAGGTGGAGGAGGAGGAGGAGGAGGATGAGCATGAGGATGAGGAGTTTGTTGAAGATGACCAATAAGACGAGAAAGAAGCTGACATTGAACAAGTAGATATGGTTTCATAGTTTGAATCGTTTGCTTACTACAACTCAAGAGCAGTGGAATTGAGCGTGAATGACGTTTTCCTGCCATCTTGGCGGCCATCTTGCATTTCACTGGTTGGATTATCCGGGTGATATCAGAAACGGATTCCCAGCCTTTGGAAACATGGTCAGTGCTAAGATCATGAATCTAGCTTCTTTAGAAACCCAGATATGGCGAAAAATGCGATTTCAGATATTTTGGTGGCCATCTTGGCGGCCATCTTGGATTCTGTTGACCAGATTGACAAACAAACTTCAGAAATGGACTCGCCGACATCAAAACCCCCTAAAATGAGGTATTACACGACTCTTTAGCCCATATGGATCAAACGTTATATATTGACCATCTCCAAGATGACCGTTGGGCGGCCATCTTGGATTCTGAAAATTGCTCATGATGCAACTTTGGGCAACTAAGCTAATTTGACTCTCCGTACCCTATAGATTACATTTCCGTCATAAAACTTTGGTGTACTCAGCATTTCCAGGTCATGTTTTTGGCAACTAGACTACATGGGTTGGGCAACTAAGCTAATTTGACTCTCCGTACCCTATAGATTACATTTCCGTCATAAAACTTTGGTGTACTCAGCATTTCCAGGTCATGTTTTTGGCAACTAGACTACATGGGTTGGGCAACTAAGCTAATTTGACTCTCCGTACCCTATAGATTACATTTCCGTCATAAAACTTTGGTGTACTCAGCATTTCCAGGTCATGTTTTTGGCAACTAGACTACATGGGTTGGGCAACTAAGCTAATTTGACTCTCCGTACCCTATAGATTACATTTCCGTCATAAAACTTTGGTGTACTCAGCATTTCCAGGTCATGTTTTTGGCAACTAGACTACATGGGGTGCGCAGTGCGGAAAAAAAGCTTATTTCCTATTTGATCTTATTCCTTTTTTAATTTTTTAAATCATTTATTTATTTGTTTGTTTGCCTTCGATGACATCAAGGCATACACATGCAATACATGCACACGTGACTTGCCCACTCCTTCCGCGCGGTGCGGTTGATAATAACCGTGAGAGGGCAATACCAACGGTGAGAGAAATGTCTGGACTGGGAATTCGTTTACATGGCGTTGCCGTCTTGTTTTGTCAATATAGAAATAATCCATGTGCAGGTTTCAGGCAGCAGCTTGCAACAAATGTTCACCCAGTTTTGTGAAACACAAAGACAACAGAGTAAGCTTACTGTCTGTTACGGATTTCCTATTACGAGTCGCCCACTACCCAAACATCACCCGAAAATCGAAGTGAGCACACGAAGGAAGAAGAGGGAGACAGTTTGTATGTATGCGTGTGTACGAGTTAATTCAGAATGCGTGTGTGCGTGCGCCTTAGAGAGAGCAGTAGGCCTGTGCGCGCGCAATGCGTGTGCACGTGAGGGGCGCTTAGTTATGGTAAGTTTGTGTTTACGTGTGGCTGTGGGTGAGCGTCTTTTCCTTTTTCTTTTTCTTCTCTTTTCTATTACGTTTTTTTCTTTTTGTAGCACGTGCATCACAGTTTTTCTTCTTTCTTCGATTTCTCCGTGGTAGAAAGATTCTGTTTGTCTGTCGAGTTTATTTCAACAGTTGCAGAGTTCGGAGTTTTAGTTTCTTGTCTTCAGTTCTGTATCGGCTCCTGTAGGGATCGCATCTCTGCAGTATTCAGGATCGCTCCTGGACAACTCCCTAGTTGTCGTCCTTTTCAAGAATCGTCGTTGACTGGAGGGGCCTATGCTGTATGGTCCTTGGGAGGTTCTGGGGTTAGGTCCTGGGGACGAGAGGCTTCGCTGACGCTCTGGCTGTCCCTGACCTGGTTTTTCTTCCTGTATATGATTTCTACGTGTCACGGGGCGTGTTGGTTTGATGACCTGCAGGAGTCCAGCAGTGGAGACTCGCGGATGTTGGAGCTGAAGTCAGCAGACGTGCCTTCCTGCTGTCTTTCACTCTGTGGAGGGTGGAGTCGTACCACAAGGGGAGGAATTCCGCAACGTCGCCAACTCGGGCGACCAAATTGGAGTCGGGTCGCAAGGAGAGGAACTCCGCAACGTCGACAGATCCGGTGAACTCTAAAGTTGAGCATTAGTCTTTTAGCTCATCGTCAAGGAAAGAAGGGAAAAGGGAGAGGGGTTAAAGTAGTGTTTTGAAGGGCTCGTTTTGTTCTTTGTATGTGGGTTTTCCTTTGTTGTCATTAATTTGAAGGCGTTTCAGAAGAAAAGCGATGGCTGTTCTATCACATGCGTTGTATTTTAGTTTACTTTAATTGAACAATTGTGAAGGGAAAGACTTAGTTTTGTTTGGTTTACACAGAGTCTTCTCTGTCTGGTTTAGCAAGTTCTTTTGGCCTGAGGACTTTTCCCTGGCCGATTGTATTTGATTCTTTGGCCTTTCGGTCAAGGAGAACCTTGAACTGGCGGGGAAAAGAACGCGTGCCTCATAGTAGGTCAGAACCTAGACCGTTTTCGTTTTCAATAAGTGTTTATATATATTGTTATATTATATTGTTTTGTTTTACTTCTTTGCCAAATAGTGAAACATCCCTTTTGTGAAAATGTCTCTTCATTTGTGTTTTTCTGGTATGTGTGTGGGTGTGTTGGCGTCTGCATCTCTACTCTGATTACCTGCACTGTACCCATCCCTGTATTCCGGATTACCTTGCGTAAAACTGCAGGTAAACCGTGACACTGTCATCAAACCAAAGACTGATACTAGGGTCTACGAGCTTAGCTACATCAGCAATACACTCAGGCTGTTAGGCTTTACTCTGAGAAAGAGAGAGACTCAGACTCAGACTCAGAGTCAGAAACTTTATTTTACAAGGAAAAGAATTTAGGCTGGGCCTAGTCTTCCATTCTGTCCTTGGTTCTAAGCGAGGGGGCACCTAACCTATATAGTGCAAACGGTTACAATATACCGTTGGTCATACACACATTGTGCGCTAGTGTGTGTATGTGTGTGTGTGTGAGAGAGAGAGAGAGAGAGAGAGAGAGAGAGAGAGAGAGAGAGAGAGAGAGAGAGAGAGAGAGAGAGAGAGAGAATATTTTAATCTGGTTGTGTGTGTGTAGGTGAATGGCGCCTGCGCGTGTGTGTGTGTGTGTGTGTGTTCCCACGTGTCTGTGTGCGCTTGTGTTTGTGTGCACGTGCGTGCGTGTGTGCCCACGTGCGCGCGTTGCCGCGCGTGTGTGTGCGTGCTCGCCAGAGCTCTCTGGTTTGATCAAAAATAGTCGGGTTTGATCGGTCCGTGGGTTTGATGCAGCAAACCCACGTGGAACGAGTGTGACCTACATTTACTTTTTAAAAAAGCACGTCATACTCTCTTCTTGCGTCACTCCACTCAGTGTTCCAGGTAGGCCTAGAACAATGGGAGAGAATGTATTGGAATCGCTCTCTGCCCCCCAAAAAGTGTTTTTGAAAAACTGCCTGCATCGTTCCATGTTCTGAAATGGCCGATGATACCAGGTTCCATCTGCAGACATGGGTTGGTTTGTGAGGAAGTCATGCTATAGGGGAAGACGGGGTAAAAAGCTCATGGGCGGGTAAAAAGGAATCTGGAATGATCTTTGTTATGACAAGACAGTTCAATTGAATTAATCTACTGTCTCCGTGTTATATGTCTGTGTACTGTAACAGTGTGTTATGATCATGGGTGAAGACAGTAACAGTGTGTTATGATCATGGGTGAAGACAGTAACAGTGTGTTATCATCATGGGTGAAGACAGTAACAGTGTGTTATGATCATGGGTGAAGACAGTAACAGTGTGTTATGATCATGGGTGAAGACAGTAACAGTGCTATGATCATGGGTGAAGACAGTAACAGTGTGTTATGATCATGGGTGAAGACAGTAACAGTGTGTTATGATCATGGGTGAAGACAGTAACAGTGTGCTATGATCATGGGTGAAGACAGTAACAGTGTGTTATCATCATGGGTGAAGACAGTAACAGTGTGTTATCATCATGGGTGAAGACAGTAACAGTGTGTTATCATCATGGGTGAAGACAGTAACAGTGTGTTATGATCATGGGTGAAGACAGTAACAGTGTGCTATGATCATGGGTGAAGACAGTAACAGTGTGTTATGATCATGGGTGAAGACAGTAACAGTGTGTTATGATCATGGGTGAAGACAGTAACAGTGTGCTATGATCATGGGTGAAGACAGTAACAGTGTGTTATGATCATGGGTGAAGACAGTAACAGTGTTATGATCATGGGTGAAGACAGTAACAGTGTGTTATCATCATGGGTGAAGACAGTAACAGTGTGTTATGATCATGGGTGAAGACAGTAACAGTGTGTTATCATCATGGGTGAAGACAGTAACAGTGTGTTATGATCATGGGTGAAGACAGTAACAGTGTGCTATGATCATGGGTGAAGACAGTAACAGTGTGTTATGATCATGGGTGAAGACAGTAACAGTGTGTTATGATCATGGGTGAAGACAGTAACAGTGTGCTATGATCATGGGTGAAGACAGTAACAGTGTGCTATGATCATGGGTGAAGACAGTAACAGTGTGTTATGATCATGGGTGAAGACAGTAACAGTGTGTTATGATCATGGGTGAAGACAGTAACAGTGTGTTATGATCATGGGTGAAGACAGTAACAGTGTGCTATGATCATGGGTGAAGACAGTAACAGTGTGTTATGATCATGGGTGAAGACAGTAACAGTGTGTTATGATCATGGGTGAAGACAGTAACAGTGTGCTATGATCATGGGTGAAGACAGTAACAGTGTGTTATGATCATGGGTGAAGACAGTAACAGTGTGCTATGATCATGGGTGAAGACAGTAACAGTGTGTTATGATCATGGGTGAAGACAGTAACAGTGTGTTATGATCATGGGTGAAGACAGTAACAGTGTGTTATGATCATGGGTGAAGACAGTAACAGTGTGCTATGATCATGGGTGAAGACAGTAACAGTGTGTTATCATCATGGGTGAAGACAGTAACAGTGTGCTATGATCATGGGTGAAGACAGTAACAGTGTGTTATGATCATGGGTGAAGACAGTAACAGTGTGTTATGATCATGGGTGAAGACAGTAACAGTGTGCTATGATCATGGGTGAAGACAGTAACAGTGTGTTATGATCATGGGTGAAGACAGTAACAGTGTGTTATGATCATGGGTGAAGACAGTAACAGTGTGTTATGATCATGGGTGAAGACAGTAACAGTGTGTTATGATCATGGGTGAAGACAGTAACAGTGTGCTATGATCATGGGTGAAGACAGTAACAGTGTGCTATGATCATGGGTGAAGACAGTAACAGTGTGTTATGATCATGGGTGAAGACAGTAACAGTGTGTTATGATCATGGGTGAAGACAGTAACAGTGTGTTATGATCATGGGTGAAGACAGTAACAGTGTGTTATGATCATGGGTGAAGACAGTAACAGTGTGTTATGATCATGGGTGAAGACAGTAACAGTGTGTTATGATCATGGGTGAAGACAGTAACAGTGTGTTATCATCATGGGTGAAGACAGTAACAGTGTGTTATGATCATGGGTGAAGACAGTAACAGTGTGTTATGATCATGGGTGAAGACAGTAACAGTGTGTTATGATCATGGGTGAAGACAGTAACAGTGTGTTATGATCATGGGTGAAGACAGTAACAGTGTGTTATGATCATGGGTGAAGACAGTAACAGTGTGCTATGATCATGGGTGAAGACAGTAACAGTGTGCTATGATTATGGGTGAAGACAGTAACAGTGTGTTATGATCATGGGTGAAGACAGTAACAGTGTGTTATGATCATGGGTGAAGACAGTAACAGTGTGCTATGATCATGGGTGAAGACAGTAACAGTGTGTTATGATCATGGGTGAAGACAGTAACAGTGTGTTATGATCATGGGTGAAGACAGTAACAGTGTGTTATGATCATGGGTGAAGACAGTAACAGTGTGTTATGATCATGGGTGAAGACAGTAACAGTGTGTTATGATCATGGGTGAAGACAGTAACAGTGTGTTATGATCATGGGTGAAGACAGTAACAGTGTGTTATGATCATGGGTGAAGACAGTAACAGTGTGCTATGATCATGGGTGAAGACAGTAACAGTGTGCTATGATCATGGGTGAAGACAGTAACAGTGTGTTATCATCATGGGTGAAGACAGTAACAGTGTGTTATGATCATGGGTGAAGACAGTAACAGTGTGTTATGATCATGGGTGAAGACAGTAACAGTGTGTTATGATCATGGGTGAAGACAGTAACAGTGTGCTATGATCATGGGTGAAGACAGTAACAGTGTGTTATCATCATGGGTGAAGACAGTAACAGTGTGTTATCATCATGGGTGAAGACAGTAACAGTGTGTTATGATCATGGGTGAAGACAGTAACAGTGTGCTATGATCATGGGTGAAGACAGTAACAGTGTGTTATGATCATGGGTGAAGACAGTAACAGTGTGTTATGATCATGGGTGAAGACAGTAACAGTGTGCTATGATCATGGGTGAAGACAGTAACAGTGTGTTATGATCATGGGTGAAGACAGTAACAGTGTGTTATCATCATGGGTGAAGACAGTAACAGTGTGTTATGATCATGGGTGAAGACAGTAACAGTGTGTTATGATCATGGGTGAAGACAGTAACAGTGTGTTATGATCATGGGTGAAGACAGTAACAGTGTGTTATGATCATGGGTGAAGACAGTAACAGTGTGTTATGATCATGGGTGAAGACAGTAACAGTGTGTTATGATCATGGGTGAAGACAGTAACAGTGTGTTATGATCATGGGTGAAGACAGTAACAGTGTGTTATGATCATGGGTGAAGACAGTAACAGTGTGTTATGATCATGGGTGAAGACAGTAACAGTGTGTTATGATCATGGGTGAAGACAGTAACAGTGTGTTATGATCATGGGTGAAGACAGTAACAGTGTGTTATGATCATGGGTGAAGACAGTAACAGTGTGTTATGATCATGGGTGAAGACAGTAACAGTGTGTTATGATCATGGGTGAAGACAGTAACAGTGTGTTATGATCATGGGTGAAGACAGTAACAGTGTGCTATGATCATGGGTGAAGACAGTAACAGTGTGTTATGATCATGGGTGAAGACAGTAACAGTGTGTTATCATCATGGGTGAAGACAGTAACAGTGTGTTATGATCATGGGTGAAGACAGTAACAGTGTGCTATGATCATGGGTGAAGACAGTAACAGTGTGTTATGATCATGGGTGAAGACAGTAACAGTGTGTTATGATCATGGGTGAAGACAGTAACAGTGTGTTATGATCATGGGTGAAGACAGTAACAGTGTGTTATGATCATGGGTGAAGACAGTAACAGTGTGTTATGATCATGGGTGAAGACAGTAACAGTGTGTTATGATCATGGGTGAAGACAGTAACAGTGTGTTATGATCATGGGTGAAGACAGTAACAGTGTGTTATGATCATGGGTGAAGACAGTAACAGTGTGTTATGATCATGGGTGAAGACAGTAACAGTGTGTTATGATCATGGGTGAAGACGGTAACAGTGTGTTATGATCATGGGTGAAGACAGTAACAGTGTGTTATGATCATGGGTGAAGACAGTAACAGTGTGTTATGATCATGGGTGAAGACAGTAACAGTGTGTTATGATCATGGGTGAAGACAGTAACAGTGTGTTATGATCATGGGTAAAGACGGTAACAGTGTGTTATGATCATGGGTGAAGACAGTAACAGTGTGTTATGATCATGGGTGAAGACGGTAACAGTGTGTTATGATCATGGGTGAAGACGGTAACAGTGTGTTATGATCATGGGTGAAGACAGTAACAGTGTGTTATGATCATGGGTGAAGACGGTAACAGTGTGTTATGATCATGGGTAAAGACGGTAACAGTGTGTTATGATCATGGGTGAAGACAGTAACAGTGTGTTATGATCATGGGTGAAGACGGTAACAGTGTGTTATGATCATGGGTGAAGACGGTAACAGTGTGTTATGATCATGGGTGAAGACAGTAACAGTGTGTTATGATCATGGGTGAAGACAGTAACAGTGTGTTATGATCATGGGTGAAGACAGTAACAGTGTGTTATGATCATGGGTGAAGACAGTAACAGTGTGTTATGATCATGGGTGAAGACAGTAACAGTGTGTTATGATCATGGGTGAAGACAGTAACAGTGTGTTATGATCATGGGTGAAGACAGTAACAGTGTGTTATGATCATGGGTGAAGACAGTAACAGTGTGTTATGATCATGGGTGAAGACAGTAACAGTGTGTTATGATCATGGGTGAAGACAGTAACAGTGTGTTATGATCATGGGTGAAGACAGTAACAGTGTGTTATGATCATGGGTGAAGACAGTAACAGTGTGCTATGATCATGGGTGAAGACAGTAACAGTGTGTTATGATCATGGGTGAAGACAGTAACAGTGTTATGATCATGGGTGAAGACAGTAACAGTGTGTTATGATCATGGGTGAAGACAGTAACAGTGTGTTATCATCATGGGTGAAGACAGTAACAGTGTGTTATGATCATGGGTGAAGACAGTAACAGTGTTATGATCATGGGTGAAGACAGTAACAGTGTGTTATCATCATGGGTGAAGACAGTAACAGTGTGTTATCATCATGGGTGAAGACAGTAACAGTGTGTTATCATCATGGGTGAAGACAGTAACAGTGTGTTATCATCATGGGTGAAGACAGTAACAGTGTGTTATCATCATGGGTGCGGCGCTTCTCACGACAATCTGTGTGTTACTGTCAGTGTCAGCGCCCCAGTCTCATCAAGTTTGGTCAATTTTGAACATTTTGATGCAGACCTGAGCAGCATAGTAAGTAACTCTTCGTGATATTACTACACTACACATTTATCATCTTAGTTATCATAAAACTTGTTTTTTATTTGCCCCCACCCCTCCCCCTCTCCATTCCTCTCCTTGTGTGTGTGTGTGTGTGTGTGTGTGTGTGTGTGTGTGTGTGTGTGTGTGTGTGTGTGTGTGTGTGTGTGTGTGTGTGTGTGTGTGTGTGTGTGTGTGTACACGTCTGTGTGTGTGTGTGTGTGTGTGTGTGTGTGTGTGTGTGTGTGTGTGTGTGTGTGTGTGTGTGTGTGTGTGATCATTTACAATATTGTTGTAATTTTTTTAATTCTATGCACGTGTTTTTGAAATGTGTTAACTGTTTTTTTATGTAATCCAAATTTTCTTTGTCGTTGTGCTAGTTGTTAAGCCAGCCTACTTGAAAGACAGTGACCCGTCGATATCACCAATGACGAGTGGATGGTATCGCGTCATATCAGATAATGATTGTACTTCGCGCCTCTTTCTTGCACTGTGTAGACAAACGTCAATTGACCCAGTAAGCCTGTCATTTACTGTCAGATTCATTATGATGTGACATGTCGGTGATTTTAGTCATTTTGTTGTACATATGTTTTGATATCGTTGTCTTGAGAAAAAAACACCCAAACGATTCCAACTTTGTTGAAGGTATGTAGGCTTTTACAAGTTTAATACTTCTACAACATGTTGTTATTCAACTGAGAACAGCACTGTCTATCAATCCATCTCTCTGAGTATGTCTCTCCCCCCCTCTCTCTCTCCCTCCCCTTCACTTCATTTTCTACTTTTATAAATGTATTCTGTCCAGAGGGCTGGATGTAAAAAAGCATGTTATTGCTTACTCTATTACCCTCTATAAGTAAAATTCAATCAATCAATCAATCACTTCATTCTTTCCATTACGCCATTAGTGCGTTTGTTTGTTTGTGTGCTTGAGCTTTTGCTTGTTCGTCTCTGTTCATATTTGTTGTGGTTGATATTTTCCATGTCAAGAAGTACACATGCTATAAAAGCATAAGCCTGCTTGTCATGTATGAAATAATTCTACAATAAAAGCAGCAAAAGAAGTCGATAGAAATAAGATTCACTCTGCTGTAGAATCAGTTCCTACCACCTTCATCATTTAGAGTTTAATACAACAGCTGATCAGTTCAATGGGGATGCATCTTGGGCTAGGCATAGCATCAATAATCATATTTTAGTGGTCCGACCATCCAGAATAGTAGATGTCTTCTCTGCTATCTGGCAGTCATAGTCGGAAACGCTAGTCCGGCTCACATAGCTAGATTTGTTGCCACAACCATGCACAGCCTTCACGTAAGTGGCTCTTCCAAAAGTCCTATTAAATCCTATAGGACATTGGAAGAGCTTCTAAGTTAGCATCATGCTAAGTCTCATGCTATCTCAACGTGAATACAGGCCCGGGTTGACGGGCATAAATGTGAATACAGCTGGATACTGATAAGTCGACACATGCTTAAGTCGACTTTTGCGTAAGTCGACGGATTTATCATTTCCCGGCCAAAAGTGCTCTTTAAAAGACTTTGATAACAACGGATATCTCGACAACGTATAACTCGACGTTCGTCTATGTCGACGAGATTTTTTCTAAACGTCAAACGGATAAGTCGACTTCCTGACTTCCTGACTTTTGTTTTTTCCCCCTGATTTCCTGACTTAAGTCACACCAGTCTTGTTCTATTTTGATCTGTCTCTTTGAATGTGTCCGCGCGCGTGCTGTGAATGTGTGTGTGTGTGTGTGTGTGTGTGTGTGTGTGTGTGTGTGTGTGTGTGTGTGTGTGTGTGTGTGTGTGTGTATGTGCACGCGCACGTATGTGTGTGTGTGTGTGTGTGTGTGTGTGTGTGTGTGTGTGTGTGTGCGTGTGCGTGTGCGTGTGCGTGTGTGTGTGTGTGTGTGTGTGTGTGTGTGTGCGTGTGCGTGTGTGTGTGCGTGCATGTACGTGTGTGTGACGCTTGCAATTATGATTGACAGTTTTATTGTCGTGTGACGTCAACAATTTCCGTGGGGGGGAGAAAATAGGGACGTTCGCGTACCGTAAAATAGCGAGTTTAAGCCCCCCCCCCACCATCCTTTGCACAGTTTGAGGCCCCCAAAAGGGGGTGGGCTTATACACGGTATTTGCCCTTGTGCTCGAAACCTAATTGTAAAAGGAAAGATACACAGCCTGTTACAGGGTGCTGCGGATTTTGTTTTACCCTTAAGGGCCTGCTACACTACATGTTACATCCCCAATGCCCGGTGAATCCATTCACGCAGGCGCACGCGCGCGCACACACACACGCAGGCACGCACGCGCACACACACACATACGCACGCACGCACGCACGCACGCATGCACACACATAATTATGTCACAGTAAAAATGGGAATCCAGTAGGATTAGGAATCCTACTAGTACAAATCAGAATTCCGATTTGTACTGACAGCCAGTAGAAAATGGAATCCAGTACACATTAGAATCAACATAATATTGTTTCAGTTGTACGAGAAGAAAGACAAAGCAAAGGGATTAGGTTGTACTGTCTTTTCTAGTGCTACAGCCAAATGGATTAGGTTGTCTTTTCTAGTGCTGCAGCCAAGGGATTAGGTTGCACTGTCTTTTCTAGTGCTGCAGCCAAAGGGATTAGGTTGCACTGTCTTTCCTTGTGCTGCAACCAAAGGGATTATGTCGTCTTTTCTAGTGCTGCAGAAAAAGGGATTAGGTTGTCTTTTCTAGTGCTTTAGCCCAAGGGATTTCACCCTTTTACAAGGTATTTCACCTTTTGTATAGTGTTTGCCTCCAAATGGGGGGTGGGGTTATACTACTAGATGGGCTAATGCTCGGTATTTTACGGTACATAGTTAAAATATCTTTTCTTTTAGACACTTTGAGTTTACCATGGCTCAACTCAACACTGATGGCCAGTCATAGCATAACTTGCATTCTCGCTGTTTTGCCATGGAAAAGAGAGCATTTTTCATACGTCTGGCAAAATTTCATCCACCGGACCGGCCCTTTAAGAAACGTCTTGGGGAAGACGGGGTAAAAAGCGCATGGGCGGGTAAGAAGCCCACCCCAATTATCTCATGAAATGAGGCAAATTTCAGTCTCATTTTGCCCATGAGACGAGCGTTAATGTCTAGCATTCGTCTCATGGGCAAATTTGACTGAAATGTTCTTTATTTCGTGAGATAATTGGGGTGGGCTTCTTACCCGCCCATGCGCTTTTTACCCCGTCTTCCCCTACTGTATATACTCTCTCTCTCTCTCTCTCTGGTATGAGTGTGAGTGTGTGAGTGAGAGGGCCAGGTACAAAGAAGCTATTGTAGCTGATCCTTTTTACCCTCAATAAAACATTCGTATCTCTCTCTCTCTCTCTCTCTCTCTCTCTCTCTCTCTCTCTCTCTCTCTCTCTCTCTCTCTCTCTCTCTCTCTCTCTCTCTCTCTCTCTTGCCACGTGGTGCTGCTTTCAGAGTTGTTTTTTCACTGTTTATGCATGTACACTCGAAAAAGTAGTTAATTTCGGTATTCGACTGTGTATAACCAATTATCTAACGTGACATTTGATGATAACATGTACCATCAGTCATCTTCATGGGGATATTGTGTTACCATTAGCATGCATGACATGCACAGACAGGCACAGACGCGTCAACACACGCGCACGCACACACACATTCACACACACACATTCACACACGCATGCATGCACGCATACTCACACACACACACACGCACGTATACACACGCACGCACGCATGCATGGATGCATACTCACATAAACACGCAAGTACACATCTTGTATCTTGATATGGGGAAGACGGGGTAAAAAGCGCATGGGCGGGTAAGAAGCCCACCCCAATTATCTCATGAAATAAAGAAAATTTCAGTCAAATTTGCCCATGAGACGAATGCTAAACATTAACGCTCGTCTCATGGGCAAAATGAGACTGAAATTTGCTTCATTTCATGAGATAATTGGGGTGGGCTTCTTACCCGCCCATGCGCTTTTTACCCCGTCTTCCCCTATCATTATCCACGTGCGGTTTGTTTTCACGCGTTTCTCCAACTGCGTGTTGATTTCCCCCCAATTTTTTATTTTTCATTTTATTTGCTTAATTTTCTTTCTTTTTTAAAATTGTGACGAGAGGATAAAAAAGGCTCTGTTAGCTTATTTCTTTGTTGTCAATACCTATCATTGGCTCACGTCGTTTTTTAAAACAAAGTGAGTCTATAGTATCGTACATGTTCGGTTGTGTGTGTGTGTGTGTGTGTGTGTGTGTGTGTGTGTGTGTGTGTGTGTGTGTGTGTGTGTGTGTGTTGCGTCCGTGGCCCCGACCTTTAACCTTAACTCAAACCTTAACGTTGTCATTTTCTCTAAATATAAAAGGCGTTAGAGGGTTAAAGTTAGCAGGATACTTGATTTTGACGTGAGTCTTCAAGTCACGACGATCAAAGCAGTCAGATACATTGATAAAGAACAAAATAAAGATAATCATTTGTTGCAGAGATTACTGTTGTGCAACCTTTAACCTTGACTCAGTCACACTCTTCAAACTAAAGAAGACTCTCACACTCCACTGAAACTTTAACGTTGTCATTTTCTCAAAAAAACATAACATGTTAGAGGGTTAAAGTTAGCAGGATACTTGATTTTGACGTGAGCCTTCAAGTCATGGCGATCAAAGCAGTCAGATACATCGGTAAGGAACAAAAGAAAGAAAATCATTTGTTGCAGAGATTACTGTAACTGTTGTGTTGTACCGAGTAGGAGATACATACTGGAAAGAAGACTCTCCATTAGATATACAAAAACGCTCTTTAAAAAGAAACACAAGACTTCAGGTGTGTACAAATAGGTACATTTTAACGTCGTCAACTTATATTTTCTGTAACAAATGGATGTACCGAGTGTGTGCGTTGACGGCCCGGTTGTTTAGCTTTTATTTGCGCCTTTGAGTAACGGTTGTTCGTGTTCATTTGCCCATCATCTCTGCGCATAACTTAGCCTACCGCACTTCCGGCAACAAGGCCTCGGCCTAGAGTCCATGCCTTACCTCATAATCAAGACGACGTACTTAACATTTAGCCCACATTCATTTCAGTCTTGAAAAAAAATATACGGAAAATCCAGGGTTCGTCGATTTCACTGCCTTCGACGTACGAATCCTTTGTTAGGCCTAGACGATTGATCACCATGAGCAAAGACTGTACAGGGGAAGATAAACATGGATGAGCTTGCTGGCTGTGACCTTGACCTTTGCTTTGTGGCAGAGGGGGGGGGGGGGGGGGGATTAACGAAACGAAAATAAATTATTAGGACTAATATAAAATATCTTACAGAAATGTAGATGATGTGGAACAAGTTTTCATCGCATGAACAATCAGTTTAAAACAGTAACAGATCAGGAGTATGGCCTTACGAATCACGCAACTTCAATTATTAATTTTCTAAGAGTAAGAGGCTTAGACCCACAGGCAAAGACTAGGCCTACTACAGGTGTCCGTAGACCCCCCTTACCCCGGCGGGGGTGTGTGTGGGGGGGGGGGGGGGGGGGGGGGGGGGGGATTGGTCACTATTTTTTTTCTGAAAGCTTGGTCAATATGCTTTTCAATTTTAATTTTTTGCCAAAAATAAAAATAGGGCTCCACTATGTTACATGCGCATACATATAATTAAAGTTTAAAGAAAGGGGTAGGGGTGCATAGAAATAATTTTAATTTACACAGTAAAATAAAAATTAATTCTGTTTTCAGATGCACAAGTGTCTACATAACAGTATTCTCTCTATACAGGCATGGGAATTGTCATGGGAATTCCCATGCCTGCTATAGTAATAAAAATCAGACGTGAGCCTTGCAGGCTTTGCCTCTTGTTTTCATTTGATTTGACTTTACCCACACACAAACACGCACAGACAGACACACAGACACACACACACACACACAGACAGACACACAGACACACACACACACAGACACACACACACACACACACACACACACACACACACACACGCACACACACACGCAAACACACACACACACACACACATAGACACACACACACACACACACACAGACAGACAGACACACACACGCACGCACGCATGCACGCACACGCACACACACACACACAGCGTGCATTCACCCTGTACCGTAAAGTACAGGACAGCATATACACCATTCACCCTGTACCGTAAAGTACAGGACAGCATATACGCCATTCACCTGTACCGTAAAGTACAGGACAGCATATACGCCATTCACCCTGTACCGTAAAGTACAGGACAGCATACACACCATTCACCCTGTACCGTAAAGTACAGGACAGCATAAACACCATTCACCCTGTACCGTAAAGTACAGGACAGCATATACACCATTCACCCTGTACCGTAAAGTACAGGACAGCATATACACCATTCACCCTGTACCGTAAAGTACAGGACAGCATATACACCATTCACCATGTACCGTAAAGTACAGGACAGCATATACACCATTCACCCTGTACCGTAAAGTACAGGACAGCATATACACCATTCACCCTGTACCGTAAAGTACAGGACACAAACGTCATGATAGTACAGCGTGCATTCACCCTGTACCGTAAACTACAGAACAGAATAATTATATACCATTCACTCTGGACCTAGTTTCTTGACTTGGTTGTGTGCGTCTGAAAATGGGTATGTTAAATAGCCCCCCCCCCCCCCCCCCCCCCCCCATCCCATTTACATCCCAAACAAAAAATGTATTTCTCTGTGCATTTTAAGGTGAACGTTCCGTTCGTTTCTCAAACATGTCTTCTGTTTTAAC
>CM065688.1:62186332-62198832 GCA_017654935.2 Phymorhynchus buccinoides | reverse complement strand
AAATATAATAAAGTAATACTATTCAGTACACACACAAGCACTCACACACGTGCGCGCACGCACACACACACACACACACACACACACACACACACACACACACACACACACACACACACATGCGCGCGCACGCACACACACACAAGATACAGAAATAAATGTGTTCATAAAATGTGAAAAAGGCATATAAATAAAGAAAATAATCCAGTGTTTTTGTCTGACAAGCCAGAAAAGATATATCCCTTGACCATTTTGTCAGATTGAGTCCAACAGGTCAGTTTTTAATGTTATTATAAAGACTTTTAAAAAAATCATACACATAATCTATTATTCGGCTGTTGTTTGCAAAATGTATCTATCTATGCGCATTATTAAAATTGTCACTCCGAACGCGCGTGTGTGTATGTGTGTGTGAGTATGTGTGTGTGTGTGTGTGTGTGTGTGTGTGTGTGAGAGTGTGTATGTGTGTGTGTGTATGTGTGTGTGCACGCGCGCGAGTGTGTGTGTTCCACTTATGAACGTAAACTCTCAGAGTATTAAAAAACCTGCACGTTGCCTGGGTTTCATCTACACTAATACAACTATAGTACTAATGCTATTGCTTTCTTTTCAATTGTTGCAGGTGCATTGAGTGAGTGAGTGATAGTAAGAACGATGAAGGAGGAAGAAGAACAGAGGGTTCAACGTGAGCCACGATATGGATGGGTGCTGACTGCAGGTGAGACGATGATGATGATGGTGGTGGTGATGTTGATGATGATGATGATGACGATGATGATGATGATGATAATGATGGTGATGATGATGATGATGATGATGATGACGACGATGATGATGTGTGATGATGATGATGATGATTGTGATGATGATGATGATGGTGACGATGATGGTGATGGTGATGATGGTGTTGACTGTAGGTGATGACGATGATGATGATGATGATGATGATGATGATGACGGTGGTGATGATGATGATGATGATGATGACGATGATAATGATAATGATAGATGATGATGATGATGGTGATGATGATGATGATGATGATGATGATGATGATGATGGTGACGATGATGGTGATGGTGATGATGGTGCTGACTGTAGGTGAGACGATGATGATGATGATGGTGGTGATGATGATGATGGTGATGATGATGACGACAATGATGATGACGACAATGATGATGATGATGATGATGATGATGGTGCTGACTGCAGGTGAGACGATGATGATGATGGTGGTGGTGATGTTGGAGATGATGATGACGACAATGATGATGATGATGATGATGATGATGGTGCTGACTGCAGGTGAGACGATGATGATGATGGTGGTGGTGATGTTGGAGATGATGATGACGATGATGATGATGATGATGATGGTGCTGACTGCAGGTGAGACGATGATGATGATGGGGATGATGATGATGGTGGTGATGTTGGAGATGATGATGATGATGATGACGATGATGATGACGATGATGCTGATGGTGACGATGATGATGATGATGGTGATAATGATGATGATGTTGGAGATTGTTACGATTGCAGTCAAACACGAAGACGTTCAAACGAAGATTCTTCTTTTATTCAGCTCTCAAAGTTGCAACTAACAACACTATTCTGAATTCAACTGCACTGAATCAATCACAAACTGCTAAGACATCTAACATCTCTGTGTCTCTCTCAACAGCGACTCACT
The DNA here is from genome assembly GCA_017654935.2 of Phymorhynchus buccinoides. Lineage (NCBI taxonomy): Eukaryota > Metazoa > Mollusca > Gastropoda > Neogastropoda > Raphitomidae > Phymorhynchus > Phymorhynchus buccinoides. The sequence continues at coordinate 62,197,132 of CM065688.1, read as the reverse complement.
TACTGATGAAATTATATAAGTTCTCAGCTAAATATATAAAACACAGTGGCATCCCTTTCTAGAAGATTCCTGTACATAACAGACCAATCCCCAATAAACTTCAGTCTTCTGGTACAAACTCAACATTAAGACAAGGCGAATCTGTATAAAGTTACTCCCCTTTCTAGAAAGATCCATTCTAGAAAGATCCTCAAGCTTCTTGTTCTTACCAGACAAAACTTCTTTAAATTAACGCAAAAACTAATAAATCAACGACTACAATCATGTGTTATGATTAAAAGTCTTAAAGGGAACATATAATTAATAAAAACAACAAGAACTACAAGTTATTTTACATCGCGTTTGCTTTCTACAAATGTCTCGTATGTCACCCAATTAACCACTGTAATGTAGTACGTCCCAGAAATGTTTGGAGGAATAAATCTTGTAGTCTCTGGAAACTTCCAGACAAGTCTAAAAGTAAAAACATACACGTCACATCATAACAGAGATGACGATGATGATGACGATTGTGATGATGACGAAGATGATGATGTATGCATTTATGATGTAATATATACTCTTTCCTTCCCTCCCTCCCTCTCTCTATGCGCATGTGTTTGTGTGCATGTGTGTGTGTGTGTGTGTTTTGTGTATGTGTACGTGTGTGTGTGCGTGCGTGTGTGCGTGTAAGTGCGCGTGCGCGCGCGCGTGTGTGTGTGTTTATTTCACTTGATAAACAACGAAACGTCATAGATAAGTGACTTATCTATTGTGTGATGATAGAGCTGAAAAAGTCTAATGATAACGATTATTAACATTCATTTGTATTGGTATAGTTTTAAAATACAAACTAACAAATGATATGGTATTTTCTAGTCACAGCGTCTCTGTGAAAATGGGACTGGAGAGCGCGTGGCTGCTAATGCAGCATCCTCCATTATGATGTTTCAGCGGTGTTTGCCTCCAACGCCCTGTCGGTGGGCTATTACCGGGCCTTCGGCGTGTTCTTCGTGGAGATCATCGACACCTTCCACTCCTCCGCATCCTTCACCTCCCTCATCATGGGACTGCAGGCTGGGGTCCTCTCACTGTCAGGTAGGATCACACAGACAGACAGACAGACATCTTCCACTCCTCCGCATCCTTCACCTCCCTCATCATGGGACAGCAGGCCGGGGTCCTCTCACTGTCAGGTAGGATCACACAGACAGACAGACAGACAGACAGACATCTTCCACTCCTCCACATCCTTCACCTCCCTCATCAGGGGACTGCAGGCCGGGGTCCTCTCACTGTCAGGTAGGATCACAGACAGACAGACAGACACCTTCCACTCCTCCACATCCTTCACCTCCCTCATCAGGGGACTGAAGGACCCCTCCTCTCACTGTCAGGTAGGATCACAGACAATTGATATATTTTCTCTCTCTGTCACGCATACATGATCGCGCGCGCGCGTGTGTGTGTGTGTGTGTGTGTGTGTGTGTGTGTGTGTGTGTGTGTGTGTGCGTGCGTGCGTGTGTGCGCGTGCGTGCGCGAGTCCGTGTGCGTGTGAGTGATCAATACAATATTGTTTTTTATAATTTGTCTTTTATTCCATACATGAAAATAATTAATGTTTCAGTTTTTTTTATGTTTTCTAAATTTGTTATGATATTACTACCCCCTACCCCCTTTTCCTCTCCTTTTTTCATGTTTTTTCAACTTTCTTTCATTTGGATTTGTTTTTATATTTTCGAGGGCATGGTGTAAAAAAGCTTATGCTTATCTATTAACCCTCAATAAACATTCGTATTCGTATTCTCTCTCTTTCTCTCTCTCTCTCTCTCTCTCTCTCTCTCTCTCTCTCTCTCTCTCTCTCTCTCTCTCTCTCTCTCTCTCTCTCTCTCTCTCTCTCTCTCTCTCTCTCTCTCTCTCTCTCTCTCTCTGTTTCTCCCATTCCCCTCCACTCAATGTCTGTTGTCTGACACTAGCCAGATAAGCTGTCTGGGTTTCCTGATCTACATCAGGGCCGTGCAGATCACTCACCCACAGCGGTAATTGATTATTCATTGCTTTGGATGGGCAAGGAGGCATGCTGGGCAAGCCCCTTCTCCTTCCTTCCTGGCCTACATCAGAGTGTGGGTCCAAAGTGACCCAGGAGGCCTGCTGGGCAAGCCCCTTCTCTTTCCTTCCTGGCCTACATCAGAGTGTGGGTCCAAAGTGACCCAGGAGGCCTGCTGGGCAAGCCCCTTCTCCTTCCTTCCTGGCCTACATCAGAGTGTGGGTCCAAAGTGACCCAGGAGGCCTGCTGGGCAAGCCCCTTCTCCTTCCTTCCTGGCCTACATCAGAGTGTGGGTCCAAAGTGACCCAGGAGGCCTGCTGGGCAAGCCCCTTCTCTTTCCTTCCTGGCCTACATCAGAGTGTGGGTCCAAAGTGACCCAGGAGGCCTGCTGGGCAAGCCCCTTCTCCTTCCTTCCTGGCCTACATCAGAGTGTGGGTCCAAAGTGACCCAGGAGGCCTGCTGGGCAAGCCCCTTCTCTTTCCTTCCTGGCCTACATCAGAGTGTGGGTCCAAAGTGACCCAGGAGGCCTGCTGGGCAAGCCCCTTCTCCTTCCTTCCTGGCCTACATCAGAGTGTGGGTCCAAAGTGACCCAGGAGGCCTGCTGGGCAAGCCCCTTCTCCTTCCTTCCTGGCCTACATCAGAGTGTGGGTCCAAAGTGACCCAGGAGGCCTGCTGGGCAAGCCCCTTCTCCTTCCTTCCTTGCCTATATCAGAGTGTGGGTCCAAAGTGACCCAGGAGGCCTGCTGGGCAAGCCCCTTCTCCTTCCTTCCTGGCCTACATCAGAGTGTGGGTCCAAAGTGACCCAGGAGGCCTGGTGGGCAAGCCCCTTCTCCTTCCTTCCTGGCCTACATCAGAGTGTGGGTCCAAAGTGACCCAGGAGGCCTGCTGGGCAAGCCCCTTCTCCTTCCTTCCTGGCCTACATCAGAGTGTGGGTCCAAAGTGACCCAGGAGGCCTGCTGGGCAAGCCCCTTCTCTTTCCTTCCTGGCCTACATCAGAGTGTGGGTCCAAAGTGACCCAGGAGGCCTGGTGGGCAAGCCCCTTCTCCTTCCTTCCTGGCCTACATCAGAGTGTGGGTCCAAAGTGACCCAGGAGGCCTGCTGGGCAAGCCCCTTCTCCTTCCTTCCTGGCCTACATCAGAGTGTGGGTCCAAAGTGACCCAGGAGGCCTGCTGGGCAAGCCCCTTCTCCTTCCTTCCTGGCCTATATCAGAGTGTGGGTCCAAAGTGACCCAGGAGGCCTGCTGGGCAAGCCCCTTCTCCTTCCTTCCTGGCCTATATCAGAGTGTGGGTCCAAAGTGACCCAGGAGGTCTGCTGGGCAAGCTCCTTCTCCTTCCTTCCTGGCCTATATCAGAGTGTGGGTCCAAAGTGACCCAGGAGGTCTGCTGGGCAAGCTCCTTCTCCTTCCTTCCTGGCCTATATCAGAGTGTGGGTCCAAAGTGACCCAGGAGGTCTGCTGGGCAAGCTCCTTCTCCTTCCTTCCTGGCCTATATCAGAATGTGGGTCCAAAGTGACCCAGGAGGCCTGCTGGGCAAGCCCCTTCTCCTTCCTTCCTGGCCTATATCAGAGTGTGGGTCCAAAGTGACCCAGGAGGCCTGCTGGGCAAGCCCCTTCTCCTTCCTTCCTGGCCTATATCAGAGTGTGGGTCCAAAGTGACCCAGGAGGCCTGCTGGGCAAGCCCCTTCTCCTTCCTTCCTGGCCTATATCAGAGTGTGGGTCCAAAGTGACCCAGGAGGCCTGCTGGGCAAGCCCCTTCTCCTTCCTTCCTGGCCTATATCAGAGTGTGGGTCCAAAGTGACCCAGGAGGCCTGCTGGGCAAGCCCCTTCTCCTTCCTTCCTGGCCTACATCAGAGTGTGGGTCCAAAGTGACCCAGGAGGCCTGCTGGGCAAGCCCCTTCTCCTTCCTTCCTGGCCTATATCAGAGTGTGGGTCCAAAGTGACCCAGGAGGCCTGCTGGGCAAGCCCCTTCTCCTTCCTTCCTGGCCTACATCAGAGTGTGGGTCCAAAATGACCCAGGAGGCCTGCTGGGCAAGCCCCTTCTCCTTCCTTCCTGGCCTACATCAGAGTGTGGGTCCAAAGTGACCCAGGAGGTGCGGGGCGCAAAGGAAAAGGCCACGTACTGGGAAGGTTAAGGTTCAAGTGCCCCCCTCCCTCCCCGAGAATTTGTGAGTGCATAAATGGCGTGCGTATTGAAAGGGTGAGGTGTGTGGGGGTCTGTTTGTCCATGCCTTTTTTTTATTTTTATTTTATTTTTTAAATTTATTTATCCCCTTCTTTGAAATTGTGTCAATAATGTGTATGTGAAATACTACATCCGTGGGATGAACGGCGTGAGTTGGTTGGTTTTTTTTCTTTTTTTTCTTTTCTTTTTTTCCCCCTCTCGTAATATTGTAAAGCGCTCTGAGGATGATTTTTTATCATCGAAGAGCGCTATAGAAGCTTTATTTATTTATTATTATTATTATATGAGCTGTAGAAATATTCTTAATAAATCAATAAATAAGCGGCGCCCATGCCTTCGTCTGTCCGTCCATGTGCGCGTCTTGACATCGCATTATTTAGTCAAAGGGAAGTAACTCAGTTCAGGAAGAGAGAACTCCAAACCCGCTCGGGTTTATCTCTTGTTTTCTGCTGCTGCTGCTGCTGCTGTTACTACCAACGACTATGATGATTATGATTATGTGATAATGATGATGATGATGATGATGATGATGATGATGATGATGATGATGTGATGATGATGATGTGATGATGATGATGATGATGATGTGATGATGTGATGATGATGATGTGATGATGATGATGATGATGATGATGATGATGTGATGATGATGATGTGATGTGATGATGATGATGTGATGATGATGATGTGATGGTGATGATGATGATGTGATGATGATGGTGATGATGGTGATGATGGTGATGATGGTGATGATGGTGATGATGGTGATGATGATGGTGATGATGGTGATGATGATGATGATGGTGATGATGATGATGGTGATGATGATGATGATGATGATGATGATGATGGTGGTGATCTATCCACAGCTCTGTTGGTCCACAACGTTCTGCTCCCCCTGGTGGGTGAGCGGAGGTCAGCCATACTGGGCGGGTTCCTGATGGCTTCAGGCATGATGATCACCACATTCGGAACGTCCGTCTTCTTCCTCATCTTCTCCATCTCCTTTCTCGTCGGTGAGCTGAAGGGTGTCTCACTTTATGTCTCTGTCCCTGGCTGTCTGTGTCTGTCTCTCTGTCTGTATAGCTGTCCCTGGCTGTCAGTGTCTGTCTCTCTGTCTGTATAGCTGTCCCTGGCTGTCAGTGTCTGTCTCTGTCTGTATAGCTGTCCCTGGCTGTCAGTGTCTGTCTCTCTGTCTGTATAGCTGTCCCTGTCTGTCTGTGTCTGTCTCTCTGTCTGTATAGCTGTCCCTGTCTGTCTGTGTCTGTCTCTCTGTCTGTATAGCTGTCCCTGTCTGTCTGTGTCTGTCTCTCTGTCTGTATAGCTGTCCCTGGCTGTCAGTGTCTGTCTCTCTGTCTGTATAGCTGTCCCTGGCTGTCAGTGTCTGTCTCTCTGTCTGTATAGCTGTCCCTGTCTGTCTGTGTCTGTCTCTCTGTCTGTATAGCTGTCCCTGGCTGTCTGTGTCTGTCTCTCTGTCTGTATAGCTGTCCCTGGCTGTCAGTGTCTGTCTCTCTGTCTGTATAGCTGTCCCTGGCTGTCAGTGTCTGTCTCTCTGTCTGTATAGCTGTCCCTGGCTGTCAGTGTCTGTCTCTCTGTCTGTATAGCTGTCCCTGGCTGTCAGTGTCTGTCTCTCTGTCTGTATAGCTGTCCCTGGCTGTCAGTGTCTGTCTCTGTCTGTATAGCTGTCCCTGGCTGTCAGTGTCTGTCTCTCTGTCTGTATAGCTGTCCCTGGCTGTCAGTGTCTGTCTCTCTGTCTGTATAGCTGTCCCTGGCTGTCAGTGTCTGTCTCTCTGTCTGTATAGCTGTCCCTGGCTGTCAGTGTCTGTCTCTCTGTCTGTATAGCTGTCCCTGGCTGTCAGTGTCTGTCTCTGTCTGTATAGCTGTCCCTGGCTGTCAGTGTCTGTCTCTCTGTCTGTATAGCTGTCCCTGGCTGTCAGTGTCTGTCTCTCTGTCTGTATAGCTGTCCCTGGCTGTCTCAGTGTCTGTCTCTCTGTCCCTGGCTGTCAGTGTCTGTCTCTCTGTCTGTATAGCTGTCCCTGGCTGTCAGTGTCTGTCTCTCTGTCTGTATAGCTGTCCCTGTCTCGCCGCTTCTCTCTTTCTAAGTCTCTTTCTTTGTCACTCTCTATCTGTCTGTCTGTCAGTCTATTCTGTGTTTGGTCTGTGTCATCTGTCTGTCTGTCAGTCTATTCTGTGTTTGGTCTGTGTCATCTGTCTGTCTGTCAGTCTATTCTGTGTTTGGTCTGTGTCATCTGTCTGTCTGTCAGTCTATTCTGTGTTTGGTCTGTGTCATCTGTCTGTCTGTCAGTCTATTCTGTGTTTGGTCTGTGTCATCTGTCTGTCTGTCAGTCTATTCTGTGTTTGGTCTGTGTCATCTGTCTGTCTGTCAGTCTATTCTGTGTTTGGTCTGTGTCATCTGTCTGTCTGTCAGTCTATTCTGTGTTTGGTCTGTGTCATCTGTCTGTCTGTCAGTCTATTCTGTGTTTGGTCTGTGTCATCTGTCTGTCTGTCAGTCTATTCTGTGTTTGGTCTGTGTCATCTGTCTGTCTGTCAGTCTATTCTGTGTTTGGTCTGTGTCATCTGTTTGTCTGTCAGTCTTTCTCTCTGTCTGTCATTTATCCGAGTAAACAATTGTGCACATCTCTGTGTCTTCTATATCTCTGTGTCTCTCTGTGTCTTCTATATCTCTGTGTCTCTCTGTGTCTGTGTCTTCCTCTGTTTATTTACAGCCCCTCATCTGTCATTGATTTAATATTTCCCTTTTTCCGGGGAATATAGTTTTATTTCATTGCAAAGTTCTTTATTTTTGTCATTTGGTATAGCATTTAATGACATCAATTTACATTAAACCATATTGTGTGAATGCAATTGTCTAAACACATAATTATTGTGTTCCATTTTAACTACATAAGACAACGAACACAAAAATACTCCAATATAACTATACCCTATTGAGAGTATTGTATGAAAAAGATAATTGATTTTTAGCCAACCAATGACAAAACATTCTACCGAATCCAATAGGATACAGATCATAACTGATATTTCACAGCATGCTATCTTTGATACTGTTTTGCTGTTGTTGTTAATGTTGATATTCTTGTGATGCCACTGTAAAGTAAAGTATTGTATTATATTGTATGGATTGTGTTTCATTGTACTATACGGTGAACTATTGTATGTTCAGGTCTAGGTAACGCCATGACGTACGGGCCAGGCTTCGTGCTGCTGGGAGAATACTTTGATCGGAGAAGAGCCCTGGCCATGGGTGTGGCTAACACAGGCAGCAGCGCGGGCAGCATTCTCCTGCCATTATTGGCCACACACCTCCTGGAAACCTATGGGCTGAGCGGGGCCTGGCTGCTGTATGGAGCGGTGACGCTCCACCTCTGTGTGTTCGCTTCCCTCTACAGGCCGCTGGACCCCGAACTGCTCACAGAGAGGGAGCAGTGCTGGGCTGACGAGGAGGAATCTAAACAAGCCTTGATGACAGGTGAAAAAGGGAGGAATTCTGCTCAGAATGGTGAAAATATTGCTAACGGGAATCATATCGAATGTACCAAACCTAACGGTGAAAATGGTGAAAGTATTAGGAAAGGTAACCATCACGCAACACCCATCATGGCTGCCAACACTTCCGGTGACAATTTTGAAAATGACTCCAAAGAAGCCAATGTAAATGTTGGAAGTTTGTCTATTAAAGCAAATCTCAGAATATCTTTGGCTGACATTGAATACAACCTGGAAAACAATGTGTTAAAGACGGAGCAGATATTGGTCAAACGTCTGGACGGCGCGAGCTCTTGTTCTAAGTGTCCCGGGGTTCTGTCCAGCTCAGGCACCCGAACAGGACACCACCTGGCTGAAGGCACTGACGCAGCCAAAAGTTTCCTCAGCGCAGAAAACGTCTTCGCTGGCAAAACCAAAACCACAGCCAACTGTCACGGAGTTCTGCACGGCAGAAGAAGCTCCACATTAGGAGACTTGAGATTTGCCGCTTTCCAAAACAACAGACACGTGACTCATAACGAGAGTTCAGCGATTTATCACAGCAGTTCCGCCATTCGCAACAGACCGAACGATACGGCCTTGACAGACGCCGCCATGCATTCCTCTCACCCCCACCTAGTCGTGCTCACCTCCTCCACTCACTCCCTTCACACAGATAAACCTCAACCTCCACCCTCCACATCCCCGGAACGCACCAAACCCTCCAGTTGTTGGAGCAAAATCGCCTGCGACAGAAACCTCCTGAGGAAGCCTGGTTTCTGGCTGGTGCAGGCCTACTCCTGCTTCGGGGTTGTGGGGTCCGTCGGGGCCGCGGTCTACCTGCCCTCTCTGTGCCAGGAGCGAGGCGTCAGCAAGGAAGACACCAGCGTCGTACTGACCATACTGGGCGCCATCAACCTGCTGGGCAGAGTGCTGTGCGGGGTGCTGGCGGACCGCCGGTGGATCAGGCCTTCCCACATATCCATCGTCTCTTTCCTCATCATCGCCCTTCTCTTCAACGCCCTGCCTCTGTTCCCCGGGTCCCTGGGCTCTATGGTGGGCGTGGCCGTGGTGTACGGGCTGTTCGAGGGGGCCTACTGGACCACGCTGCCGCTCATCATCATCGACCTGCTTTCTCTCAAGCATTTCTCCAGGACCTTCGGCTTCGTTCAGCTCTCACAGGGGATGTTTGCCACGTTCCTCTATCCTGTGCTGGGTCAGACTGCCTGTCTGTTTGTCTGTCTCTGTCTCTGTCTTCTTTGCTTTCTATCCTTGTTCTATATCTTTTTTCTTCCCCTTTCCTCTCTTTCACCATTTTTTTTAATAAACACTTTCCTTCTACGTTCAATGTTGACGAGAAGAAGAAGATGATGATGATGAAGAAGAAGAAGATGATGATGAAGAAGATGATGAAGAAGATGATGATGATGAAGATGATGATGAGAAGAAGATGATGATGATGATGAATAAGATGATGAGGATGATGAAGATGATAATGATGACATGCTTATTTCTCGTCTCGAACAAAATCTCTTCATGAAAGAAAACAAATAGTTGTAGTAAACGAAAACAAATCTTCTGAGTCAGTTCTTGATTTTGGCGTCCCACAAGGCTCCGTGTTAGGACCAATTTTGTTCATTCTTTATACCACCCCATTGACCCCCCTCATAGCGAAACACTCTGTCCGTCATGAAATGTATGCCGATGATACTCAACTCAATCATCGTGCTTCACCGCTAGCTCACGACCAGCTTATTCACACTCTTCAAGACTGTGTCACTGAAGTGAAAACATGGATGTCAAACAATAAGCTTAAACTAAACGATGACAAGACTGAAGCACATAGAGTGCTTCCCCCATCTGTTGACTCTAGCTCTCTGCCCTCCACCATTGCCCTTGGAGATTCCAACATCAAATTTTCTGAACATGTTCGCAACCTTGGCGCTTTCTTGGATGAAGACCTTTCCATGCAACATCATATCACTAAGATCTGCCAGGCGGCATACATCGAACTCAGACGAATCAGCTCTATACGCCCCTTTCTCACGACCGAGGCAACCAAAACGCTAGTCAGTTCATACATTTTGTCTAGATTAGATTACTGCAACTCCCTTCTACTTGGTTGCCCACAGGCGCTTCTCAAACCCTTACAACAACTTCAAAACTCTGCTGCTAGAATGGTCGACAAAGCCAAGCGTCTTCAACACACATCACCTCTACTTAAAGAGTTACATTGGCTACCCGTTCAACAAAGAATAAACTACAAAGCTGCCTGTCTCTGCTATCAGATCATATCGGGAACAGCACCGCAATACCTCTCTGAGCTTCTTGAAATTTACGTTCCATCTCGATCTCTCCGCTCAGCAAATGACAATAGGATTTTTCGAATAGAAAAATTTAAACGTGATAGGCACGGCGGTAGAGCTTTTACATCATCAGCAGTCAAACTCTGGAATTCATTGCCTTCTGCTGTCAGACATAGTCAATCTTTAGCATCGTTCAAAACTAACCTGAAAACCCATCTGTTCCAGCAGTCTTTCCAATAACACCCCCATCTCCATGTGCACGTGTGCGTGTGTGTGTGTGTACACACGCGCGTATGCGTGTGTTTGTGTGCATGCATGCGTACGTGTGTGTGTGTGTGTGTGTGTGTGATTGTGCGATGTGTGTGTGTGTGTGCGCGTGCGCGCGCGCGCGCGCGCGCGCGCGTGTGTGTGTGTGTGTGTGTGATTGTGCGATGCATGTCCGTATATTTGTATGTATGTATGTAATTTGTGTACTTTTGTATGTGTATGCATGTAATTTGTGAGTGTGTGCGCGAATGTGAGTGTGCGTGCGCCCACGGCCGCGCTTCCAAGCAGGTGTGTGTGTGTGTGCTTTGTGTGTTGTGTGTGTTCTGTGTGGGTATATCTGCTTGCATGTGTATAAGTGTATGCGTGCGCAGGAGAGATTGTGTTCGGCTAGAGGCCGGGGGGGGGGGGGGGGGGGGGGGTATGCGGGCATGTGAGTGTGTGAGAGCACGTGAGTGTTTTTGTGTATGTGAGTGCGCGCGCGCGCGTGTGTATGTGTGTGTGTGCGCGCGTGTTTGCGTGTTTGTACAAGTGTATGT
>CM065688.1:62166332-62181332 GCA_017654935.2 Phymorhynchus buccinoides | reverse complement strand
CTATGAAATAAATTGATAACAACTATGAATTCAAACTAGGGTCAGTTCTTTCCTGGCTCTTATGTCTGATAATATTTGTGTATTTTTTTCTGAAATAAAAGGGTTTTTTTCTTTTCTGGATAACCTGAAACGTATAAAGTGCAGTGTGGTTGACAACAGTGGCCTGCCAGGACATGCTAGTCACAATGACTGGTTGCTGGAAGGACAGGACAGGAAGGGAAGGGACCACACCAGAGTCCATCTGTCTTTCATTTCACACCACGGACCAGTGGCCTGCCAGGACATGCTAGTCACAATGACTGGTTGCTGGAAGGACAGGACAGGAAGGGAAGGGACCACACCAGAGTCCATCTGTCTTTCATTTCTCACCACGGACATCTTCAAACTCGGCCTTCTGTTCACGACCGTCGTTCTACTGAACCCGAAACTGACGTGCCGGTTCAGCGAACAGGAGGTGCATGCAGCACTGCAGAACCCCGTCAGTTTTCTATCCTAGCTGTCTTGTCAGTTCTCAAGTTAAACGCTCAATTGCCCCACAGTACAAACTACACCACGATCCCCTCCGTGTTGCCTCCCTTGTCGCTTCACCCCAGTCCATTAGCGCTTGGTGTACAACTTTCCGGACGACTCACCCTTCACCCCCACCCCTTCCTTTCTCCTCTACCATTCACATTGTATTTATTGGACAGTGTTCTCCAAACGGCCTCACTGACTCCTTTGTTCTTTGCCCCCCCCCCCCCCCCCTGTTATTCTGGTAGTTAGTGGTGTGCATGACACATCTTCCAGTGCCAATGTACCCCAAGGAGCCGCATTCATTCTCATCTTCTGTCTTTCTCTAGAATTGGAAAAGACAACTCTTTACGGCTTCCCTCTTACCCCCTTTCCTCTATTGAACAATGAACCCACACGTTTCAGTTCCACCAGAAATCATACAGCATTGGCACACTAAACACTACCCATCTCTTTACTCCATCCTTCAATGTGTTCCTTTTAACTGCTACTGTAACTGTAATGGTCTCCCTCTATAACGTTGTGATGAACTGCCCCTGATCTGTCACTATGTGACCTTTACCCCCTGACTGAATGGTCTCCCTCTATAACGTTGTGATGAACTGCCCCTGATCTATCACTATGTGACCTTTACCCCCTGACTGAATGGTCTCCCTCTATAGCGTTGTGATGAACTGCCCCTGATCTATCACTATGTGACCTTTACCCCCTGACTGAATGGTCTCCCTTTATAGCGTTGTGATGAACTGCCCCTGATCTATCACTATGTGACCTTTACCCCCTGACTGAATGGTCTCCCTCTATAGCGTTGTGATGAACTGCCCCTGATCTATCACTATGTGACCTTTACCCCCTGACTGAATGGTCTCCCTCTATAACGTTGTGATGAACTGCCCCTGATCTGTCACTATGTGACCTTTACCCCCTGACTGAATGGTCTCCCTCTATAGCGTTGTGATGAACTGCCCCTGATCTATCACTATGTGACCTTTACCCCCTGACTGAATGGTCTCAGGTCTTGTTCAGCACACAGCAAGCCATTCTGCTGATCCCCACTCTTTTCTCTTTCCTCCTCTACTCGTGTTGAGGCCATTTTTCTGTTACCACTCTTCAGGCCAGCTAACTAAACCACATTGTCAGAGTTCTGCTCATTGCATCCATTCCTTCCTTTCCCCTCATGTTTCAGGCAGGTCGCCATTGATCCTACTGCCCTGTCTAATGGTAACTGGCATGTCCAGCTCTCTAACAGCACCCCCCATGGAGCCTTGCCGACTGTCTAATGGTAACTGGCATGTCCAGCTCTCTAACAGCACCCCCCAGGGAGCCTTGCCGACTCTCACCCTGTTTAGTTTCTCTGTCTTTGTCCTCCTCCTAAGACACTGTTTGACCCTCCTTACCCTTTACATTGTGTTGTCGGTTGTCTACTGAGCATACTACACTAGCCCTAGCCTCTCCTGTTGTTCACACTGTGTGCTGTTTATCCGAATCTCTTGAGCCAGCTCTTCTGCACGTGCTCCATGGAACAGCGTGTGGGACCCTGGTCGATCAGGTAGGCCTGCACAGCACAGCACAGAACAGAACAGCATGGATTGCCTTACCAACCAACCAACCAACCAACCAACCAACCAACCAACCAACCAATCAATCAATCAATCAACCAGCCAATCAATCAATCAACCAATGTGTAAATCCATCCTTGAAGTATTCGACTTAGGCCATGCGGAAACCCGTGCGCAATCCATACATAAGTGAAACAAAGAAGGGAACAGATTTGCGCACGTGTCCGAATTTCCCGTAAACTTTTATCCTTCTTTCTTCCACGTACTTAGTTTTCCGTACGGAACTTACGCGTCTAATGTGAACCCGGCCTTAGACTTTGAAAATGCATAAATCCACCTAACAGAAAACCTGTTGTGTCTTCGCACGCACGCACGTACACGCGCGCGCACGCGCACGCACACGCACACGCACACACACACACGCACGCACACACACACACACACACACACACACACACACTGAACCTAAAATGGAAACATATAGTGTTTATCATGTTTTTGGATTGCGCGGGGATGCGTAACTTTTGGTGTATAGTATATATAGTAGTGTATTATGATCACTGTGTGAGAGGTTGTTATCTTCTTGTGAAGTATATAGAGGATTTTTGGGCTTGCATTGACAGCTTGAGCTGTAGTGAGTTTTTCTAATCTCTTAGCTGAAGTGAGCGTTTTTAACCTCTAACTTGTGTGATATTGGATTTGGATAAGGGTTGGTAGTGATTCTGAACAGAGTTCAGTAGTTGACTTTGGAAAGCTTTGTCAATAAGTAAAGGGCAGTATCTTAGGAACCATTGAGAGGAATGGTCCAAAGCATTGGTGGACTCCAATGTATAGTGGGGTGCTGGGAGGTGTTGGAGACACCCAGGACAGATGTCCCTGAGCCAGTACCAGCAGCGTATGCTGAAGAAATGTGGAGAGAGTGGAGGTTTCCACTGATAGGCGGTTTGGCCACTATGCTCTCTGTCGGGAGGACAGATGAGGTCTACGGAGATGTGTTTGTTTGACTGTCTAGTCATACAAGGCCTGTCATGGTGATGGGTATTGTACCGTCTATTACTCGGGAAGAGTATGTATATTGTATGTAGGAGTTAGCCTACAAAGGATCACCTAGGACTAGGAAACGATTAGTCTGGAACGGTGGAAACTGCGGGACGGAGCAGTAGATTCTTCAGGAGAACGGCAGTTATATTCTTCAGGAGAAGAATTAACTTTGGAGGGAACACAAGAAGTGTGTACGTGTCAAGGACGGGATCGTGAACGAGATCAACTAGTGGAATTTGGAACGGTATTTATTATTGAGCTCATAGTGATATAATTGTAGTTAACGGAATTACAGTATTGGCCATTGACATTTATAGTATTTAAATATTGCGTAATTAAGTGGGAGGCTTAATTGTGAATAGTATTATATTCTCTTTTGTTAGAGAGAAAGATTTCGTACATATTTGATATTGATTGTGAAAGTTACTTTATACAGAATTGATATCAGTTCCTATTATTTGTTGTAATAAATAATCTTCTTTAGTAAGAAGAGGGGAACTAAGCGAAATCTTATTGTCCCGTGTTTAATTTCTGCACCGATTGAAGGGAAAGATTGCGAGTGTGCACGGAGAAATTGTTGAGTGAAATGCGTGTGCGGGAGCGTGTTTCTACAGCATGACACACACACACACACACACATACACACACGCACGCACACGCGCACACGCACACGCACACACGCACACACACACACACACGCGCACACGCACACGCACGCACACACACACACACACACAGAGGGGGGAGGGGGAGAGAATCATATTTATATGGTCCTTCAGGTACGGGTACGGGGGACGATCATTACCATCTGCGGAGGCAATACCGCCAGGGGGCAATCACACCAGATCCCTCTCTCTCTCTCTCTCTCTCTCTCTCTCTCTCTCTCTCTCTCTCTCTCTCTCTCTCTCTCTCTCTCTCTCTCTCTCTCACTGCGCCCAACTAAGAATATCACGCGCTAAGTCCCTACCGGTTTGATTGCCCCCTGGCGGTCAAATCATCGTCCTAAGCTTAAGTTGCTCATTTCTATTATACATTTTTTGGTAAGGGGAGACCCCACCCCACCCCACATATGTCAAAATTATATGATAGCAATTGCCCTCACACTTGGTAATGAGGATCCGTGTGTTGGGGGTTTACCTGATGGACAGATACCTGAGTTTTCCTGCACTCTTTACAGCAGGCAGACGTGTCATACAGCTCTCCGCCAAACGAATACCAACAGCTGTAGCACACTCTGAGACAGACAGACAAACAGAGAGACAAACAGACAGACGGACAGACAGACAGACAAACAGAGAGACAAACAGACATAAACATAATACCTGAGTTTTCCTGCACTCTTTGCAGCAGGCAGCCGTGTCATACAGCTCTCCGCCAAACGAATACCAACAGCTGTAGCACACTCTGAGACAGACAGACAAACAGACAGACGGACAGACAGACAGACAAACAGAGAGACAAACAGACATAAACATAATACCTGAGTTTTCCTGCACTCTTTGCAGCAGGCAGCCGTGTCATACAGCTCTCCGCCAAACGAATACCAACAGCTGTAGCACACTCTGAGACAGACACACAAACAGAGAGACAAACAGACAGACAGACAGACAAACAGAGAGACAAACAGACAGACGGACAAACAGACAGACAGACGGACAGACAGACAGAAACATAATACCTGAGTTTTCCTACATCCCTTGCAGCAGGCAGCCGTGTCATACAGCTATCCG
The DNA here is from genome assembly GCA_017654935.2 of Phymorhynchus buccinoides. NCBI lineage: Eukaryota > Metazoa > Mollusca > Gastropoda > Neogastropoda > Raphitomidae > Phymorhynchus > Phymorhynchus buccinoides. The sequence goes on along the minus strand of CM065688.1, from coordinate 62,176,492 downwards.
CCAAACGAATACCAACAGCTGTAGCACACTCAGAGACAGACAGACAAACAGACAGACAGACGGACAGACCCAATACCCTAGTCTTCCTGCACTCCTTGCAGCAGGCGGCCATGTCGTAGAGGTCCCCGCCGAAGGAGTCCCAGCAGGAGAGGCATCCCCGCAGACAGGATCCCTGCAGCCCCACGGGGTAGCACTCCATGCTGGGGGGCAGCGACAGGCAGGGGCTGGGGAGGAGGACCACCAACAGCAACAGTGTGGTGGTGCTGGGGAGGAGGAGGAGGGGGGAGGAGGAGGAGGCTGAGAACATCTGCAATAGACAAAATTAATACAAGGCTGAGCAGGTGCAAAGTTCCCTCGCTTATCTGGGTTTAGTGTTCAGAAGGAAGTATGCACGCACGGACGCCGCTCGCACGGACGGATAGACGAACGGACTCAACAAAACCAGTTGTTCCCGACACTTCGCTCGGGAACAAAAAAAGACACATGTGTATGAATGACTTTTGAAGACACGTCTTCACACGTCTGTTATTGCCTCCCTTTGTGGCTCCCTGACAGCCTACACGCAAACAACTAGAAGTATAGTCAACTATCAACAAGGAAAGCTCTGGGCTATAAAGCAGAACCTGTGGAGAAACTCTAAGGAGACGCAACTCACTAGAACTGTAACCAAAGAACGTAAAGTCTGCTATGAAGATGGAGGAAACTGCAGGCCTTAAAGCAGAACATGTGCAGAAACGATAGAGAGACGCGAAGAACAAAAGCTCTGGAGATTGCATTTCATCCTATAGACAGTGTGCTTAGGTTTGCAAATGGTCAAGCCAAGTCAAGGCAAGTCAAGCATACTTTATTATCTCAGCAGATAAATTCATATAATGTGTAATAATAAATAATTAAATAAAATATATCACAAAACGACACGTGAGATTAAATTAGGAACACATTTAAAACAATCAACTACGCAAACATCAAATGTTTGTCTGTCTGTCTCTTATTGTCTGTCTGTGTGTCTCTATCTGAGCATGTGTGCGTGTGCGTGCGTGCGTGCAAGCGCGCGCGTGTGTGTGCGCGCGCGCGGGGGCGCGTTTGTATAAGCAAGGGGGTAAGTCATGTCCAGATAAACTAAGCAAAAGACCGTTTACAGTAGAAACAACTCTACCCAGGTGCCCCCACTATTTCACCCCAGGGCACCCCCCCCCCCCCACTATTTCACCCCACAGGACGTTAGGGCAGCTGGTGTGGGAGAGGATCCATCCACTTTAGTGGTGGGGGTGGTGATGGGGGTGTGTGTGTCTACCCAGGGCACCCCCCCCCCCCCACTATTTCACCCCACAGGACGTTAGGGCAGCTGGTGTGGGAGAGGATCACTTCACCTTAGTGGTGGGGGTGGTGATGGGGGGGGGGTGTCTACTCAGGGCACCCCCCCCCCCCCCCACTATTTCACCCCACAGGACGTTAGGGCAGCTGGTGTGGGAGAGGATCACTCCACCTTAGTGGTGGGGATGGTGATGGGGGGGGGGGGGGGGTGTCTACCCAGGGCACCCCCCCCCCACTATTTCACCCCACAGGACGTTAGGGCAGCTGGTGTGGGAGAGGATCCCTCCACCTTAGTGGTGGGGGTGGTGTCTATCCAGGCCCCCCCCCCCCCCCCACTATTTCACTCCACAGGACGTTAGGGCAGCTGGTGTGGGAGAAGGATCCCTCCACCTTAGTGGTGGGGGTGGTGATGGGGGGGGGGATCTACCCAGGGCACCCCCCCACTATTTCACCCCACAGGACGTTAGGGCAGCTGGTGTGGGAGAGGATCCCTTCACCTTAGTGGTGGGGGTGGTGATGGGGGGGGGGGTGTCTACCCAGGGCACCCCCCACTATTTCACCCCACAGGACGTTAGGGCAGCTGGTGTGGGAGAGGATCCCTTCACCTTAGTGGTGGGGGTGGTGATGGGGGGGGGGGGGGTGTCTACCCAGGGCCCCACTATTTCACCCCACAGGACGTTAGGGCAGCTGATGTGGGAGAGGATCCCTTCACCTTAGTGGTGGGGGTGGTGATGGGGGGGGGGTGTCTACCCAGGGCACACCCCCCCCCCCACTATTTCACCCCACAGGACGTTAGGGCAGCTGGTGTGGGAGAGGATCACTTCACCTTAGTGGTGGGGGTGGTGATGGGGGGGGGGGTCTACCCAGGGCACCCCCCCCCCCACTATTTCACCCCACATGACGTTAGGGCAGCTGGTGTGGGAGAGGATCACTTCACCTTAGTGGTGGGGGTGGTGATGGGGGTGGTGTCTACCCAGGGCACCCCCCCCCCCCCCCATTTCACCCCACAGGACGTTAGGGCAGCTGATGTGGGAGAGGATCCCTTCACCTTAGTGGTGGGGGTGGTGATGGGGGGGGGGAGTCTACCCAGGGCACCCCCCACTATTTCACCCCACAGGACGTTAGGGCAGCTGGTGTGGGAGAGGATCCCTTCACCTTAGTGGTGGGGGTGGTGATGGGGGGGGGGGGGAGTCTACCCAGGGCACCCCCCCCCCCCACTATTTCACCCCACAGGACGTTAGGGCAGCTGGTGTGGGAGAGGATCCCTTCACCTTAGTGGTGGGGGTGGTGATGGGGGGGGGGTGTCTACCCAGGGCACCCCCCCCCCCCACTATTTCACCCCACAGGACGTTAGGGCAGCTGGTGTGGGAGAGGATCACTTCACCTTAGTGGTGGGGGTGGTGATGGGGGGGGGGTGTCTACCCAGGGCACCCCCCACTATTTCACCCCACAGGACGTTAGGGCAGCTGGTGTGGGAGAGGATCCCTTCACCTTAGTGGTGGGGGTGGTGATGGGGGGGGGGGGTTGTCTACCCAGGGCACCCCCCCCCCCACTATTTCACCCCACAGGACGTTAGGGCAGCTGGTGTGGGAGAGGATCCCTTCACCTTAGTGGTGGGGGTGGTGATGGGGGGGGGTGTCTACCCAGGGCACCCCCCACTATTTCACCCCACAGGACGTTAGGGCAGCTGGTGTGGGAGAGGATCCCTTCACCTTAGTGGTGGGGGTGGTGATGGGGGGGGGGGGGGTCTACCCAGGGCCCCACTATTTCACCCCACAGGACGTTAGGGCAGCTGGTGTGGGAGAGGATCCCTTCACCTTAGTGGTGGGGGTGGTGATGGGGGGAGGGTGTCTACCCAGGGCACCCCCCACTATTTCACCCCACAGGACGTTAGGGCAACTGGTGTGGGAGAGGATCCCTCCACCTTAGTGGTGGTGGTGGTGGTGAGGGGGGGGGGGGGGGTACGCTAGTTAGAATTGTGGCGTCAGTGGGTGGGGTGGGAGTGAACATGGGGATGGGGATCGTACTCCCAGCAGTGGGTGGGGTGGGAGTGAACATGGGGATGGGGTTCGTACTCCCAGCAGTGGGTGGGGTGGGAGTGAACATGGGGATGGGGATCGTACTCCCAGCTACTCAGCTAAGGCTGGTCTTTGAAAGGGCCGATAATACAGTGAGAGCAAGAAAAGACTGAACTGGGAGGACGTTTATAAGGCGTTTGCCTTCTTGGTTTTCCAAAGCTTTGTCTGTTGGAGAGCCACAATGAAATACTGAACTGGGAGGACGTTTATAAGGAGATTGCCTACTTGGTTTTACAAAGCCTTGTCTGTTGGAGAGCCACAATGAAAGACTGAACTGGGAGTACGTTTATAAGGAGTTTGCCTTCTTGGTTTTACAAAGCCTTGTCTGTTGGAGAGCCACAATGAAAGACTGAACTGGGAGGACGTTTATAAGGAGTTTGCCTTCTTGGTTTTACAAAGCCTTGTCTGTTGGACAGCCACAATGAAAGACTGAACTGGGAGGACGTTTATAAGGAGTTTGCCTTCTTGGTTTTACAAAGCCTTGTCTGTTGGACAGCCACAATGAAAGACTGAACTGGGAGGACGTTTATAAGGAGTTTGCCTTCTTGGTTTTACAAAGCCTTGTCTGTTGGAGAGCCACAATGAAAGACTGAACTGGGAGGACGTTTATAAGGAGTTTGCCTTCTTGGTTTTACAAAGCCTTGTCTGTTGGAGAGCCACAATGAAAGACTGAACTGGGAGGACGTTTATAAGGAGTTTGCCTTCTTGGTTTTACAAAGCCTTGTCTGTTGGAGAGCCACAATGAAAGACTGAACTGGGAGGACGTTTATAAGGAGTTTGCCTTCTTGGTTTTACAAAGCCTTGTCTGTTGGAGAGCCACAATGAAAGACTGAACTGGGAGGACGTTTATAAGGAGTTTGCCTTCTTGGTTTTACAAAGCCTTGTCTGTTGGAGAGCCACAATGAAAGACTGAACTGGGAGGACGTTTATAAGGAGTTTGCCTTCTTGGTTTTACAAAGCCTTGTCTGTTGGAGAGCCACAATGAAAGACTGAACTGGGAGGACGTTTATAAGGAGTTTGCCTTCTTGGTTTTACAAAGCCTTGTCTGTTGGAGAGCCACAATGAAAGACTGAACTGGGAGGACGTTTATAAGGAGTTTGCCTTCTTGGTTTTACAAAGCCTTGTCTGTTGGACAGCCACAATGAAAGACTGAACTGGGAGGACGTTTATAAGGAGTTTGCCTTCTTGGTTTTACAAAGCCTTGTCTGTTGGAGAGCCACAATGAAAGACTGAACTGGGAGGACGTTTATAAGGAGTTTGCCTTCTTGGTTTTACAAAGCCTTGTCTGTTGGAGAGCCACAATGAAAGACTGAACTGGGAGGACGTTTATAAGGAGTTTGCCTTCTTGGTTTTACAAAGCCTTGTCTGTTGGAGAGCCACAATGAAAGACTGAACTGGGAGGACGTTTATAATGAGTTTGCCTTCTTGGTTTTACAAAGCCTTGTCTGTTGGACAGCCACAATGAAAGACTGAACTGGGAGGACGTTTATAAGGAGTTTGCCTTCTTGGTTTTACAAAGCCTTGTCTGTTGGAGAGCCACAATGAAAGACTGAACTGGGAGGACGTTTATAAGGAGTTTGCCTTCTTGGTTTTACAAAGCCTTGTCTGTTGGAGAGCCACAATGAAAGACTGAACTGGGAGGACGTTTATAAGGAGTTTGCCTTCTTGGTTTTACAAAGCCTTGTCTGTTGGAGAGCCACAATGAAAGACTGAACTGGGAGGACGTTTATAAGGAGTTTGCCTTCTTGGTTTTACAAAGCCTTGTCTGTTGGACAGCCACAATGAAAGACTGAACTGGGAGGACGTTTATAAGGAGTTTGCCTTCTTGGTTTTACAAAGCCTTGTCTGTTGGAGAGCCACAATGAAAGACTGAACTGGGAGGACGTTTATAAGGAGTTTGCCTTCTTGGTTTTACAAAGCCTTGTCTGTTGGACAGCCACAATGAAAGACTGAACTGGGAGGACGTTTATAAGGAGTTTGCCTTCTTGGTTTTACAAAGCCTTGTCTGTTGGAGAGCCACAATGAAAGACTGAACTGGGAGGACGTTTATAAGGAGTTTGCCTTCTTGGTTTTACAAAGCTTTGTCTGTTGGAGAGCCACAATGAAAGACTGAACTGGGAGGACGTTTATAAGGAGTTTGCCTTCTTGGTTTTACAAAGCCTTGTCTGTTGGACAGCCACAATGAAAGACTGAACTGGGAGGACGTTTATAAGGAGTTTGCCTTCTTGGTTTTACAAAGCCTTGTCTGTTGGAGAGCCACAATGAAAGACTGAACTGGGAGGACGTTTATAAGGAGTTTGCCTTCTTGGTTTTACAAAGCCTTGTCTGTTGGAGAGCCACAATGAAAGACTGAACTGGGAGGACGTTTATAAGGAGTTTGCCTTCTTGGTTTTACAAAGCCTTGTCTGTTGGAGAGCCACAATGAAAGACTGAACTGGGAGGACGTTTATAAGGAGTTTGCCTTCTTGGTTTTACAAAGCCTTGTCTGTTGGAGAGCCACAATGAAAGACTGAACTGGGAGGACGTTTATAAGGAGTTTGCCTTCTTGGTTTTACAAAGCCTTGTCTGTTGGAGAGCCACAATGAAAGACTGAACTGGGAGGACGTTTATAAGGAGTTTGCCTTCTTGGTTTTACAAAGCCTTGTCTGTTGGAGAGCCACAATGAAAGACTGAACTGGGAGGACGTTTATAATGAGTTTGCCTTCTTGGTTTTACAAAGCCTTGTCTGTTGGAGAGCCACAATGAAAGACTGAACTGGGAGGACGTTTATAAGGAGTTTGCCTTCTTGGTTTTACAAAGCCTTGTCTGTTGGACAGCCACAATGAAAGACTGAACTGGGAGGACGTTTATAAGGAGTTTGCCTTCTTGGTTTTACAAAGCCTTGTCTGTTGGAGAGCCACAATGAAAGACTGAACTGGGAGGACGTTTATAAGGAGTTTGCCTTCTTGGTTTTACAAAGCCTTGTCTGTTGGAGAGCCACAATGAAAGACTGAACTGGGAGGACGTTTATAAGGAGTTTGCCTTCTTGGTTTTACAAAGCCTTGTCTGTTGGAGAGCCACAATGAAAGACTGAACTGGGAGGACGTTTATAATGAGTTTGCCTTCTTGGTTTTACAAAGCCTTGTCTGTTGGACAGCCACAATGAAAGACTGAACTGGGAGGACGTTTATAAGGAGTTTGCCTTCTTGGTTTTACAAAGCCTTGTCTGTTGGAGAGCCACAATGAAAGACTGAACTGGGAGGACGTTTATAAGGAGTTTGCCTTCTTGGTTTTACAAAGCCTTGTCTGTTGGAGAGCCACAATGAAAGACTGAACTGGGAGGACGTTTATAAGGAGTTTGCCTTCTTGGTTTTACAAAGCCGTGTCTGTTGGAGAGCCACAATGAAAGACTGAACTGGGAGGACGTTTATAAGGAGTTTGCCTTCTTGGTTTTACAAAGCCTTGTCTGTTGGACAGCCACAATGAAAGACTGAACTGGGAGGACGTTTATAAGGAGTTTGCCTTCTTGGTTTTACAAAGCCTTGTCTGTTGGAGAGCCACAATGAAAGACTGAACTGGGAGGACGTTTATAAGGAGTTTGCCTTCTTGGTTTTACAAAGCCTTGTCTGTTGGACAGCCACAATGAAAGACTGAACTGGGAGGACGTTTATAAGGAGTTTGCCTTCTTGGTTTTACAAAGCCTTGTCTGTTGGAGAGCCACAATGAAAGACTGAACTGGGAGGACGTTTATAAGGAGTTTGCCTTCTTGGTTTTACAAAGCCTTGTCTGTTGGAGAGCCACAATGAAAGACTGAACTGGGAGGACGTTTATAAGGAGTTTGCCTTCTTGGTTTTACAAAGCCTTGTCTGTTGGACAGCCACAATGAAAGACTGAACTGGGAGGACGTTTATAATGAGTTTGCCTTCTTGGTTTTACAAAGCCTTGTCTGTTGGAGAGCCACAATGAAAGACTGAACTGGGAGGACGTTTATAATGAGTTTGCCTTCTTGGTTTTACAAAGCCTTGTCTGTTGGACAGCCACAATGAAAGACTGAACTGGGAGGACGTTTATAAGGAGTTTGCCTTCTTGGTTTTACAAAGCCTTGTCTGTTGGACAGCCACAATGAAAGACTGAACTGGGAGGACGTTTATAAGGAGTTTGCCTTCTTGGTTTTACAAAGCCTTGTCTGTTGGAGAGCCACAATGAAAGACTGAACTGGGAGGACGTTTATAAGGAGTTTGCCTTCTTGGTTTTACAAAGCCTTGTCTGTTGGACAGCCACAATGAAAGACTGAACTGGGAGGACGTTTATAAGGAGTTTGCCTTCTTGGTTTTACAAAGCCTTGTCTGTTGGACAGCCACAATGAAAGACTGAACTGGGAGGACGTTTATAATGAGTTTGCCTTCTTGGTTTTACAAAGCCTTGTCTGTTGGAGAGCCACAATGAAAGACTGAACTGGGAGGACGTTTATAAGGAGTTTGCCTTCTTGGTTTTACAAAGCCTTGTCTGTTGGACAGCCACAATGAAAGACTGAACTGGGAGGACGTTTATAAGGAGTTTGCCTTCTTGGTTTTACAAAGCCTTGTCTGTTGGACAGCCACAATGAAAGACTGAACTGGGAGGACGTTTATAAGGAGTTTGCCTTCTTGGTTTTACAAAGCCTTGTCTGTTGGACAGCCACAATGAAAGACTGAACTGGGAGGACGTTTATAAGGAGTTTGCCTTCTTGGTTTTACAAAGCCTTGTCTGTTGGAGAGCCACAATGAAAGACTGAACTGGGAGGACGTTTATAAGGAGTTTGCCTTCTTGGTTTTACAAAGCCTTGTCTGTTGGACAGCCACAATGAAAGACTGAACTGGGAGGACGTTTATAAGGCGTTTGCCTTCTTGGTTTTACAAAGCCTTGTCTGTTGGAGAGCCACAATGAAAGACTGAACTGGGAGGACGTTTATAAGGAGTTTGCCTTCTTGGTTTTACAAAGCCTTGTCTGTTGGAGAGCCACAATGAAAGACTGAACTGGGAGGACGTTTATAAGGAGTTTGCCTTCTTGGTTTTACAAAGCCTTGTCTGTTGGACAGCCACAATGAAAGACTGAACTGGGAGGACGTTTATAAGGAGTTTGCCTTCTTGGTTTTACAAAGCCTTGTCTGTTGGACAGCCACAATGAAAGACTGAACTGGGAGGACGTTTATAAGGAGTTTGCCTTCTTGGTTTTACAAAGCCTTGTCTGTTGGACAGCCACAATGAAAGACTGAACTGGGAGGACGTTTATAAGGAGTTTGCCTTCTTGGTTTTACAAAGCCTTGTCTGTTGGACAGCCACAATGAAAGACTGAACTGGGAGGACGTTTATAAGGAGTTTGCCTTCTTGGTTTTACAAAGCCTTGTCTGTTGGACAGCCACAATGAAAGACTGAACTGGGAGGACGTTTATAAGGAGTTTGCCTTCTTGGTTTTACAAAGCCTTGTCTGTTGGACAGCCACAATGAAACAGGGACCACCTGAATCCAATTAGTTACATCTGGGAAGTCCAGTGATGGAGAGAGAGAGAGAGAGAGAGAGAGAGAGAGAGAGAGAGAGAGAGAGAGAGAGAGAGAGAGAGAGAAGAGAGAGAGACAGAGAGAGAGAGAGAGAGAGAGACAGAGAGAGAGAGAGACACAGAGAGAGAGACACACACAGAGAGAGACAGAGAGAGAGAGAGAGAGAGAGAGAGAGAGAGAGAGAGAGAGAGAGAGAGAGAGAGAGAGACAGAGAGAGAGAGAGACAGAGAGAGAGAGAGAGAGATAGAGAGAGAGAGAGAGAGAGATAGACACACAGAGAGAGACACAGAGAGAGAGAGAGAGAGAGAGAGAGAGAGAGAGAGAGAGAGAGAGAGAGAGAGAGAGAGAGAGAGAGAGAGAGAGAGAGAGAGAGAGAGAGAGAGAAGAGAGAGAGAGAGAGAGAGAGAGAGAGAGAGAGAGAGAGAGAGAGAGAGAGAGAGAGAGAGAGACAGAGAGAGAGAGACAGAGACAGAGAGAGACAGAGAGAGATAGACAGAGACAGAGAGAGAGAGATAGACACACAGAGAGAGACAGAGAGAGAGAGAGAGAGAGAGAGAGAGAGAGAGAGAGAGAGAGAGAGAGAGAGAGAGAGAGACAGCAGAGAGAGAGAGAGGAGAGAGAGAGAGAGAGAGAGAGAGAGAGAGAGAGAGAGAGGAGAGAGAGAGAGAGAGAGAGAGAGAGAGAGAGAGAGAGAGAGAGAGAGAGAGAGAGAGAGAGAGAGAGAGAGAGAGAGATGGAGGGAGATGAGAAAAGGTTAAGGCATAAGCTTTCAACTGTTGGTCATCGCTCTTTTGCTGTTTCAGGAATCTCTCTCTCTCTCTTTCCCGTTTCTTAGGTGTTATCAGAGAGTGACAGTGCTGGTGAATGAGGGTGGATGTCTTTGTGAGTGAGAATCATGTTATTTTTGTTACTTTATTTCTTTGCATTAGAATGTTGGTAGTATGACTATCTTGTTGGTTTTAATGCATGTTTTTAATGTTGATTTTAATGTTGCTTTTGTAAAGCGCATCGAGCATAGTACTGTATGGATTTTAGCGCTATATGAAATAAAATTATTATTATTATTATTATTATTATTATTATTATTATTATTATTATTATCAAACGTGTGTGTGTCTGTTATCTTCTTGTTCGTCTCTATATAGCGTTTTTGTTTGAATGCGTTATGAATGTTTAACGTGTGTGTGTGTGCTTCGATTTGATTTCTATCCAGATTTAGCGCAAAGACGTATGTTGTTGCTGTTGTTGAATA
>CM065688.1:62148832-62161332 GCA_017654935.2 Phymorhynchus buccinoides | reverse complement strand
ACTGTACTGATGACACATCACATGCACCGTGTGACCCTGGGAGTGGAGCAGACTGTACTGATGACACATCACATGCACCGTGTGACCCTGGGAGTGGAGCAGACTGTGATGATGACACATCACATGCACCGTGTGACCCTGGGAGTGGAGCAGACTGTGCTGATGACACATCACATGCACCGTGTGACCCTGGGAGTGGAGCAGACTGTGATGATGACACATCACATGCACCGTGTGACCCTGGGAGTGGAGCAGACTGTACTGATGACACATCACATGCACCGTGTGACCCTGGGAGTGGAGCAGACTGTGCTGATGACACATCACATGCACCGTGTGACCCTGGGAGTGGAGCAGACTGTGCTGATGACACATCACATGCACCGTGTGACCCTGGGAGTGGAGCAGACTGTGCTGATGACACATCACATGCACCGTGTGACCCTGGGAGTGGAGCAGACTGTACTGATGACACATCACATGCACCGTGTGACCCTGGGAGTGGAGCAGACTGTGCTGATGACACATCACATGCACCGTGTGACCCTGGGAGTGGAGCAGACTGTGCTGATGACACATCACATGCACCGTGTGACCCTGGGAGTGGAGCAGACTGTGCTGATGACACATCACATGCACCGTGTGACCCTGGGAGTGGAGCAGACTGTGCTGATGACACATCACATGCACCGTGTGACCCTGGGAGTGGAGCAGACTGTACTGATGACACATCACATGCACCGTGTGACCCTGGGAGTGGAGCAGACTGTGCTGATGACACATCACATGCACCGTGTGACCCTGGGAGTGGAGCAGACTGTGCTGATGACACATCACATGCACCGTGTGACCCTGGGAGTGGAGCAGACTGTGCTGATGACACATCACAGACACAGAGAGAGAGAGAGAGAGCAAAGAAGAGAGACAGAGACACAGAGAGAGAGCAAAGAAGAGAGACAGAGACAGAGAGACAGAGACACAGAGAGAGAGAGAGAGAGAGAGAGAAAGAGAGAGAGAGTCAGAGAAAGAGAGAGAGAGAGATAGTGGTGGTGGTGGTGGTGGGGGGGGGGGGGGGGGGGCATAATTGTGTTCTGCCTTCCTAAAACCAGTCATGTTGAAAGTTGGACATTTTTACTGATTCTTTGTGGTGAGCTTTCTGGCTTTAATCTCGTTTGGAATATTATGTGAAATCATCAAAAACGAATCCAGTTATAGGCATTCGAACGCGTGCTCGAATACAAGCACATGTACACACGCTCACATACATGCAGACAATTACACATTCACATACATGCATAATCACACGCACAGATTACACAAATACAAACACACAGACAATTCTCTCTCTCTCTCTCTCTCTCTCTCTCTCTCTCTCTCTCTCTCTCTCTCTCTCTCTCTCTCTCTCTCTCTCTCTCTCTCTCTCTCTCTCTCTCTCTCTATTTCTCTCTCTCTCTATTAGTGATGGTGATCGCGGTGGTTATAACTGTGTCTGTTTGACTCTGTCTCTCTCCCCTACGCACAACATCTGAATGTCCTATCTTCAAGCACGTCATTCAGACGAATGGGCCTGTAACAGTTGTAAATAAAGTCGTCAACTCAGAGCAGAGTAGAATTCATGTATCTCACATATTGGTGTTGGTGCGTTGTCGCCAGTATTGGGAGCTGTCAGATGTACATGCGATAGTCATTCCTACAGGCCTGTTCTTACACCATGGATTTTACTGTATCGAATACGAATAAAGGAAATACGTCTCTAATGCACGATGGGTATGTTTTCTTCTTCTTCTTCGCCTCAGGCAGCCAACTTCATCAGGCTGAAGATTCTGCTGCACTTTGGGGGGTAGTAAGAAGACAAGAAATTAGAAAGCTGAGGAGATAGAAGTAGCCTAATGGAAAAGGAAAGTAAGCATAGAATAAAACCTAGTGTGGATCTGTCTATTATTATATTTAAAAAAAGAAAAAGGAAAACAAAAAGGTGGACCATAGCCTTTATTTCGTAGTATCTGGGCAAGACCAATCCGGCTACCGTAGCGGTCCCCGGGGGCGAACCCCGACCGGCACAGCTCCTGCCCTTCATTTACCACTACTTTGATCTATGGCCCCTAGTTTCCTGGTTTTAGTTACAGTTGAGGTGTTTGTGGAGGCCTCTTTTGAATGCCTCCAATGACTGAGAGGAGGCGACTGCTTCTGGGAGGCAGTTCCACTGTGGGATGGTGCGGGGGAAGAGTGTGGATTGTCTGTACTGTGTTCTGTGGCTTGGAATGTCGTAGGCAGCACAGTGGGACTGACGGAGGCTTTTCTTCTGTTGTGTATTTGTTGGTGAGTATTTGGTATCTATGGACAAAAGACCTATGTGGAATTTATAGAATGTGTTCAGGCGGGCTTCAGTTCTGCGGTTCTCAAGAAGGGGCCATTTCAGGGTATTCTTGAGGTCTGCTGATCTTGTTGTCGCATGGAAGTCACGGGCCACCCATCTTGCAGCTCGGCTCTGGATTTGTTCTAAGGCGTTGATGCTGCCCTTGTTGTGGGGGTCCCAGACTGGGATGGCGTATTCCAGGAGGGGGCGTACCATAGCCTTGTAGGCCTACTGCTTGAGCTTTTTATTGTTTATCTTCAGGGCCCTCCTCAGGAAGCCAAGGGTTTTGTTTGCCCTGTGCACCACTTCGTTGATGTGGGTGTCCCACTTAAGGTCAGTGGAGATAGTCACACCCAGGTATTTTGCATGGGGCACGCTCTGGAGTTGGTGTCCGTGTAGGAAGTAGGCCTTCTCCATGGTGTTTCTGCGTCTCGTCATGTGGAGAACAGAGCATTTGTGAGGGTGGAAAGCCATTCTCCATCTGTCTTCCCATGTGGCAAGCCTCTCAAGGTCCTCTTGGAGCGTGCTCTGATCACTTGAGGCTTTGATGTCCTGGTGACAGATGGTGTAATCGGCAAATAAGCGGGCAGTGGAGTGAAGACCTTCAGGGAGATCGTTAATGTACAGGAGGAAGAGTGATGGACCGAGCACGGACCCCTGTGGGACTCCAGACTGGACTGGTGCGGGGTTGGACTTCGCTCCACCAACGACGACTGCCTGTTTCCGGTCAGCTAGAAAGTTTTCGATCCACCGGCAGGTTTTCTGCGAGATTCCGTATTTCCTTAGTTTGTAGATGAGGAGGGGATGGCTGACTTTGTCAAATGCCTTGGCAAAATCCATTATCAAGAAATCCTCCTGGTGGCCTCTTTCCAGAACCTGTGAGGCCTCATCCACAAATCCAACGAGTTGACAGCGTTTTGAAAGATGGCATAATATCGTGGCGCTGCACCAACAAAAAATGTAAAGGACGACTTCGAACTGACAGTGACATGACATATCTGATCCCAGTGACAATGGAACACAACCACGACGGCGACGGTGGGGTGAATTAGTGGGTGGGGGTTGGAAATCTGTGCTCAAATTTGTAAAAAAAAACAATCCGCGTTTACGTATGCCGATTTGACGCGCTTTCGTAATATTTTTTCTAGCGCTTCTGATATGCCAATACGCGCTTTCGTAAATCTCCCCATCGGGGGCGCCCTTGACTTTATGACGTCATGTCAATGACATCATGAAGTGACGTGGTGAAATGTCCTTGACATCATGAAATGTCATTTCAACCTCAGGATTGTCCTCCTCTTTGTTAAGTGTCATTGACTTCATTTGCTGGATGTCCTTCAGCTGATTAAGTGTCCTTAACTCTGAGAGTTTCGTCAAGTGTAGGCCTTCATAACTCTGAGAGTTCCTTCAGCCAGTCGAAGGGTTGTCCATACTCTGAAGTACCCTTGACCGAGGATCGAGTTAGAGTGGGTAGAGTTAACAGTGGGACATTAGGTAGCGTTCTATCCTTGGTTATCACGCCACACAATTACAGGTGCAAAGACACTCAAGGTAGAGCTGGACGGACAATAGGCCTCTAGAGACGAACACCCCCCCCCCCCCCAACCCCCATCAACCAAGTGTTTGTGCCCTGAAATCTGTAGGACGAAGTATCAGTAAGCAAAGCAACGTTCGTTGTGAAAGTTAATTTTCCAGTTACGTTTATATCAATACAAATCTGTCTTCAGCATATGAAAATAAATCTGTTGTCAGCTTGAACATTGTTTTTTTAAATTTTTGCAAATAAATGATTTAGTTAGAATGTTTGCTCAAACAAAATAATATATTGGGTGTTTGAAATCAGACGAACAATGGAAGTAGCCTACATGCATAGTCTTTTGACAGTACAGCTGCATGTTGCTTGACCATTGACATTGCTTGGTCTCATGTGGACATGGTGAGTTGCATACTGGTAAGCTCACAGTACAGCTGCATGTTGTTTGACCATTGACATTGCTTGGTCTCATGTGGACATGGTGAGTTGCATACTGGAAAGCTCGCAAGCCAACAGACACACACGCAGACAGAAATACAGAGGGAAACTCACACGGATAAACAGACAAGTCGTTTTGCCAGACACATCTGGTCCTCTTCAACTGGAGAGGGCAGGACAAAATCAATAGTGAAACTGGAAAAGAAGCTCAGTGCCTTACTGACAGGTCCCCACAACGGTGCACGGACAAAAGCCCACCGGACAAAAGCCCCCCTCGTTATCTGGGAAAATGGACAAAAGCCCACCCAGTCTCTCTCTCTCCAGATATTGTCTCCGTCTCTCTGTCTCTCTGTGTTTCTGTGTCTCTCCAGACATTGTCCCTGTCTCTCTACGAGTATCTGTCTCTGTCTCTCTCTCTGTGTCTGCCTCTCTCTGCAGTGTCTGTCTCTGTCTCTCTCTGTCTCTCTCTGTGTCTGTCTCTCTCTCTCGGTGTCTGTCTCTGTCTCTCTCTGTCTCTCTCTGTGTCTGCCTCTCTCTGCAGTGTCTGTCTCTGTCTCTCTCTGTGTCTGCCTCTCTCTGTGTCTGCCTCTCTCTGCAGTGTCTGTCTCTGTCTCTCTGTGTGTCTGCCTCTCTCTGCAGTGTCTGTCTCTGTCTCTCTCTGTGTCTGCCTCTCTCTGCAGTGTCTGTCTCTGTCTGTCTCTGTCTCTCTCTGTGTCTGCTCTCTCTCTGCAGTGTCTCTCTCTGTCTCTCTCTGTGTCTGCCTCTCTCTGCAGTGTCTGTCTCTGTCTCTCTCTGTCTCTCTCTGTGTCTGCCTCTCTCTGCAGTGTCTGTCTCTCTCTGTCTCTCTGTGTGTGTCTGCCTCTCTCTGCAGTGTCTGTCTCTGTCTCTCTCTGTCTCTCTCTGTGTCTGCCTCTCTCTGCAGTGTCTGTCTCTGTCTCTCTCTGTCTCTCTGTGTGTCTGCCTCTCTCTGCAGTGTCTGTCTCTGTCTCTCTCTGTCTCTCTGTGTGTCTGCCTCTCTCTGCAGTGTCTCTCTCTGTCTCTCTCTGTCTCTCTGTGTCTCTGCCTCTCTCTGCAGTGTCTGTCTCTGTCTCTCTCTGTCTCTCTGTGTGTCTGCCTCTCTCTGCAGTGTCTGTCTCTGTCTCTCTCTGTCTCTCTCTGTGTCTGCCTCTCTCTGCAGTGTCTGTCTCTGTCTCTCTCTGTCTCTCTGTGTGTCTGCCTCTCTCTGCAGTGTCTGTCTCTGTTTCTCTCTCTCTCTCTCTCTGTGTCTGCCTCTCTCTGCAGTGTCTGTCTCTGTCTCTCTCTGTCTCTCTCTGTGTCTGCCTCTCTCTGCAGTGTCTGTCTCTGTCTCTCTCTGTCTCTCTCTGTGTCTGCCTCTCTCTGCAGTGTCTCTCTCTGTCTCTCTGTCTGTGTCTGCCTCTCTCTGCAGTGTCTGTCTCTGTCTCTCTCTGTCTCTCTCTGTGTCTGCCTCTCTCTGCAGTGTCTGTCTCTGTCTCTCTCTGTGTCTGCCTCTCTCTGCAGTGTCTGTCTCTGTCTCTCTCTGTGTCTGCCTCTCTCTGCAGTGTCTGTCTCTGTCTCTCTCTGTCTCTCTCTGTGTCTGCCTCTCTCTGCAGTGTCTGTCTCTCTCTGTCTCTCTGTGTGTCTGCCACTCTCTGCAGTGTCTGTCTCTGTCTCTCTCTGTCTCTCTCTGTGTCTGCCTCTCTCTGCAGTGTCTGTCTCTGTCTCTCTTTGTCTCTCTCTGTGTCTGCCTCTCTCTGCAGTGTCTGTCTCTGTCTCTCTCTGTCTCTCTCTGTCTCATATGTGCCTTCCCAGGTCGAGAGGACGTAAAGCTCAAATTTACGATACGATAGCATTAATAGTAATAGGCAAAATTGGTTTGACATGGATTGTAAAAACAACAGAACAGAGGTACGCAGATTATTAAGAGCATTTCGTACAGCTTCAAGTCAAGCTAGCAAGGACAGTCGTAACACTGATAAGGCAAAAAAGGTTCATCACGCTAACAATAATTACACACAAGCAAGAAGAGAATATAAAAAGCTTTTAGAGAGAAAGCGTAAAGAATTTAATCGAAATATTTTAGATAAGCTATGCGAGTCAATTAATAATCAAAAAGAATTTTGGACATGCATGAATAAAGTATCTTTGAAAAAGAAGCAACCTAAAAACAACATTCCCTTAGAAAATTGGTTTCAACACTTTAAAGCTCTATTAGATGTAGAGAATCAAGATGCTAACACTTTCGATATTCCAAACATGAACAATGATTTTATGAATCGTCCAATTTCTCGTGAGGAGGTAGAAATAGCTTTGAGAAAAGTAAAAAAGAAAAAAAACTGCTGGTCCTGATGGAATAATTGGAGAATTGTTGAAAAATCCTTGTGATAAAATTATAGAATTTTTTGTTAAACTCTTTAATAAGCTTTTCGACAGGGGTATTTATCCAGAAAATTGGTGTGAGTCTATAACTCTTCCATTATATAAGAAAGGTAATGTAAATAATACAAACAATTATAGGGGTATTTCGCTTTCAGACATTAGTAGTAAAGTGTTTAGTACAATTATTAACAGAAGACTACAAGAATATGTAAATTATCATAATATAACTGGTGATTACCAAGCTGGCTTTAAAGCAGGATACTCAACAGTAGATCATATGTTCACACTCATGGCATTAGTTCAAAAGCAGTTCTCCCTTAACCGCAAGCTATATGTAGCCTTTGTTGACTTCGAGAAAGCTTTCGATTCGATTAATAGAAATTTATTATGGCCTATTTTACTAAAATCAGGAATAACAGGAAAATTATTTAATTGCGTAAAAGGCATGTATAACAGTGTAAAAACAAGAGTACGATCTGGAGGGAAATTAACTAATTACATAAATTGTACCAAAGGAGTTAAGCAGGGGGACGTCTGTAGCCCAATTTTGTTTTCTTTGTTCATCAACGAACTAGCTTTAGAAGTAATAAATAAAGGAAAGCATGGCGCTAGATTTACTACAGATTATTTTGAACTATTTATCTTACTACTGGCTGACGATATAGTTTTACTCTCAGAAACACCTGTTGGACTACAGACACAATTAAATAACCTAAGTAAATCCGCAAAACAATTACAATTAAAGGTTAATCTTGATAAAAGTAATATTATTGTTTTTAGGAAAGGGGGATACTTATCAGCAAGGGAAGTATGGGTT
Organism: Phymorhynchus buccinoides; assembly: GCA_017654935.2. NCBI lineage: Eukaryota > Metazoa > Mollusca > Gastropoda > Neogastropoda > Raphitomidae > Phymorhynchus > Phymorhynchus buccinoides. The sequence goes on along the minus strand of CM065688.1, from coordinate 62,153,811 downwards.
TACAATAGCTTAACAATGCCAGTAGTAAATGTCTATAAATACTTAGGTATTCTCTTCTCTACTCGTTTGAGTTTTACAGCAGGGAAGGCTAAAAATAGTATGATTTATATTCTTAAGAAACTTAATACTTTAGATAATAATTCAATGGAGCTTTTCGTTAAGATTTTTGATATATACATTCAACCTAAATTACTTTACGGTTCTGAACTGTGGGGTCTTGACAGAAATGTGTCCTCTTACTGTGAATCTGTTCATTTGTTTAGTCTTAAAAGATTTTTGGGAATAGATGTAAAGACCCCAAATGATTTAGTATATGGCGAAACTAATAGATTTCCAATGTATATAAATTCGGCGATAAGGTGTATTCGTTATTGGTTGAAGGTATTAAAAATGATTACGGATCGTTTACCAAGGAGATCATACAATATGTTATGTGACTTAGATGTTCGTGGAAAATGTAACTGGGTGTCCAACATACGTTTCTTTCTTTATGAGCCTGGTTTTGGATATGTTTGGGAAACCCAGGGAGTTGGTCATGAAAGTGGATTTGTAAAATGTCTCCGCCAAAGATTAATTGATTGTCGATGGCAAAACTGGAATAATCATATTGGGACTAGTGACAGATTTAAGATATATAGAGGTTATAATTCTGACCATATAGTTAAAACTTATCTTACTTTAAATTTGGAAAAACATTTACGTTACGCCATGGCTAAATTTAGACTAGGTATATCCCCAATTAACGAACATTTCTATAGTTATAGAACGGTAAATGGTAATGAGCTTTTATGTCCTTTGTGTAAGAACGCAAATGAGGATGAGATTCATTTTGTCCTAGTATGTCCTGTTTTGAATGACCTCCGTAAAAGATATATACATAAAAAATATTATGTAAATGTATGCTTGTTTAGATTTTGTTTGCTGATGGCTTGTACTGAAAAAAGAACTGTTCGTAATCTCACTGAATATTTGTTTAAAGCTTTACAGTTAAGAGAATGTCTGTTATCATGAATGTTCATATTATTTTCTATCATATTTGTGCTACCGATGCATGTCTTTAAATTCTATTGTATTGTAAAATATTGTACTGCCCCTCATTCATATGGGGCTTTGGCCTTATTGGATTAAACATCTGAAGTCTGAAGTCTGAAGTCTGAAGTCTCTGTGTCTGCCTCTCTCTGCAGTGTCTGTCTCTGTCTCTCTCTGTCTCTCTCTGTGTCTGCCTCTCTCTGCAGTGTCTGTCTCTGTCTGTCTCTGTCTCTCTCTGTGTCTGCCTCTCTCTGCAGTGTCTGTCTCTCTGTGTCTCTCTGTGTCTCTCTCTGTGTCTGCCTCTCTCTGCAGTGTCTGTCTCTGTCTCTCTCTGTGTCTCTCTCTCTCTCTGTCTCTCTCTCTCTCTGTCTCTCTCTGTGTCTGCCTCTCTCTGCAGTGTCTGTCTCTGTCTCTCTCTGTGTCTGCCTCTCTCTGCAGTGTCTGTCTCTGTCTCTCTCTGTGTCTGCCTCTCTCTGCAGTGTCTGTCTCTGTCTCTCTCTGTGTCTGCCTCTCTCTGCAGTGTCTGTCTCTCTCTGTGTCTGCCTCTCTCTGCAGTGTCTGTCTCTGTCTCTCTCTGTGTCTGCCTCTCTCTGCAGTGTCTGTCTCTGTCTCTCTCTGTCTGTGTGTCTGCCTCTCTCTGCAGTGTCTGTCTCTCTCTGTCTCTCTCTGTGTCTGCCTCTCTCTGCAGTGTCTGTCTCTGTCTCTCTCTGTCTGTGTGTCTGCCTCTCTCTGCAGTGTCTGTCTCTCTCTGTCTCTCTCTGTGTCTGCCTCTCTCTGCAGTGTCTGTCTCTGTCTCTCTCTGTGTCTGTCTCTCTCTGCAGTGTCTGTCTCTCTCTGTCTCTCTCTCTGTGTCTGTCTCTCTGTGCAGTGTCTGTCTCTCTCTGTCTCTCTCTCTGTCTGCCTCTCTCTGCAGTGTCTGTCTCTGTCTCTCTCTGTCTCTCTCTGTGTCTGCCTCTCTCTGCAGTGTCTGTCTGTGTCTGCCTCTCTCTGTGTCTGCCTCTCTCTGTCTCTCTCTGTCTCTCTCTGTGTCTGCCTCTCTCTGCAGTGTCTGTCTCTGCCTCTCTCTGTGTCTGCCTCTCTCTGTCTCTCTCTGTCTCTCTCTCTGTCTGCCTCTCTCTGCAGTGTCTGTCTCTGTCTCTCTCTGTCTCTCTCTGTGTCTGCCTCTCTCTGCAGTGTCTGTCTCTGTCTCTCTCTGTGTCTGCCTCTCTCTGCAGTGTCTGTCTCTGTCTCTCTCTGTCTCTCTCTGTGTCTGCCTCTCTCTGCAGTGTCTGTCTCTGCCTCTCTCTGTGTCTGCCTCTCTCTGCAGTGTCTGTCTCTCTTTCACGGATCGGGTGGGATACATATCTGTATCCTTGTCTGTCTGTCAGTCTGTCTGTTCGACTGTCTGTCTGTCTCTGTCTCTCCCAACTCTCTCATTCTCTCTGCCCTTTCTCTGGCTGTCTGTCTCTCTGTCTCTCCATACATTGTCTCTGTCTCTCTGTCTCTGTCTCTCTCATTCCTTCTGTTGCCTATCTTTGTCTCTGCCTGTCTCTCTCCAGACTTTGTCTCTGTCTGTCTCTCTTTCACGGATCGGGTGGGATACATGTCTGTACCCTTGTCTGTCTGTCTGTCTGTCAGTCTGTCTGTCTGTCTGTCTGTCTGTCTGTCTGCCTGTCTGCCTCTCTGTCTCTCCCAATTATCTCTGCCTCTGTCTCTCTTTCTTGTAAATACTATCCCCCCTCTCTGAGAGAGACAGACACAGAGACAAAGTCTGGAGAGAGACAGACAACAGAAGGAACGAGAGAGAGAGAGAGAGAGAGAGAGAGAGAGAGAGAGAGAGAGAGAGAGAGAGAGAGACAGAGACACAGAGAGAGAGAGAGAGAGAGAGAGAGAGAGAGAGAGAAAACTTGAAAACTTGAAAACTTGAACTTTATTTTTCAAGGATAAAGATTTTAGGCAACGCCTAGTCTTCCAATCTGTCCTTGGTACATATACGAACATAGAATACAAACATGGCAAGGCATAATATTACACATACAGATTTGAACATAAAGGCAGCAAAGCAGGTGATATTATGATAAAGATAGGTTGAAATATGGATTTATAAAATTACATACGCACTTGTATAATTGTTAATACTCGTGCGGGCATACATCATGCGTGTAACCATACACGCACACACCTGCACGTGCGCGCACACGCAAGCATACATGCACATACGCACATTGATTTGTTGAAGCACGTATAAAAGAACTATTCTTTATAGAACAGGGCAAACAAATGCAGCCTATGGTATGAAACCGGTAACAAATAGCAATAAAATGCGGAACATTTTAAACATTGATTTTAGCATATATATGAGGCACATTGTTGGATAATAGTAAACACATACAATGATGTGAATACATGACACCGTAATTAGCAATATAGCGTATCGGGAGAGAGAGAGAGAGAGAGGGGGGGGGGGGAGAGAGAGAGAGAGAGAGAGAGAGAGAGAGAGAGAGAGAGAGAGAGAGAGAGAGAGAGAGAGAGAGAGAGAGAGAGGGAGAGAGAAAACTTGAAAACTTGAAAACTTAAACTTTATTTTCAAAGGATATAGATTTTAGGCAATTTTAGAGAGAGAGAGAGAGAGAGAGAGAGAGAGAGAGAGAGAGAGAGAGAGAGAGAGAGAGAGAGAGAGAGAGAGAGAGAGAGAGAGAGAGAGAGAGAGAGAGAGAGAGAGAGAGAGGCAGAGACAGCTATATATATAGAGAGAGACAGGGACAGAAAAAATGTCTGGAGAGAGGCAGAGACAGCGATAGAGAGAGACAGAGAGACAGAGACAGAGACAATGCCTGGAGTCGCCGATAGAGAGAGAGAGAGAGACACAGAGAGACAGAGACAATGCCTGGAGACACCGATGGAGAGAGACAGAGACAGAGACAATGCCTGGAGAGAGACAGAAACACTGAAATATAGAAATGCATATCATATTACTTCCGAGTGGGCTTTTGTCCGTTTTCCCGGATGACCAGGTGGGCTTTTGTCCGTTTCCCCGGAAAACCAGGTGGGCTTTTGTCCGGGATCCCCTTACAACACCAGACAAGCTGCCAGTTGCGGACAACACCTTAGATGAATATTTTACGGAAAGAAGGTCCAGTATAGTCGTTTTTGCGACGATGAGAGAGAGAGAGAGAGAGAGAGAGAGAGAGAGAGAGAGAGAGAGAGAGAGAGAGAGAGAAAACTTGAAAACTTGAAAACTTGAACTTTATTTTTCAAGGATAAAGATTTTAGGCAACGCCTAGTCTTCCAATCTGTCCTTGGTACATATACGAACATAGAATACAAACATGGCAAGGCATGATATTACACATACAGATTTGAACATAAAGGTAGCAAAGCAGGTGATATTATGATAAAGATAGGTTGAAATATGGATTTATAAAATTACATACGCACTTGTATAATTGTTAATACTCGTGCGGGCATACATCATGCGTGTAACCATAGTCACGCACACACCTGCACGTGCGCGCACACGCAAGCATACATGCACATACGCACATTGATTTGTTGAAGCACGTATAAAAGAACTATTCTTTATAGAACAGGGCAAACAAATGCAGCCTATGGTATGAAACCGGTAACAAATAGCAATGAAATGCGGAACATTTTAAACATTGATTTTACCATATATATGAGGCACATTGTTGGATAATAGTAAACACATACAATGATGTGAATACATGACACCGTAATTAGCAATATAGCGTATCGGGAGAGAGAGAGAGAGAGAGAGAGAGAGAGAGAGAGAGAGAGAGAGAGAGAGGAGAGAGAGAGAGAGAGAGAGAGAGGGGGAGAGAGAAAACTTGAAAACTTGAAAACTTAAACTTTATTTTCAAAGGATATAGATTTTAGGCAATTTTAGAGAGAGAGAGAGAGAGAGAGAGAGAGAGAGAGAGAGAGAGAGAGAGAGAGAGAGAGAGAGAGAG
>CM065688.1:62128832-62138832 GCA_017654935.2 Phymorhynchus buccinoides | reverse complement strand
TGCTTGGCTGGTGTTTGTAACATCGCTTTAATCATCATAATAATAGTGTCGGCTCACATGACACGGGGAAGACGTAGCTAGGTAGAGCACTGCTTGGCTGGTGTTTGTGACATCGCTTTAATCATCATAATAATAGTGTCGGCCCACATGACACGGGGAAGATGTAGCTAGGTAGAGCACTGCTTGGCTGGTGTTTGTAACATCGCTTTAATCATCATAATAATAGTGTCGGCTCACATGACACGGGGAAGACGTAGCTAGGTAGAGCACTGCTTGGCTGGTGTTTGTGACATCGCTTTAATTGGATTAGAAACTTGAGTAAGAGAGAGACACAGGGAAGGAGAGACAGAGAGAGAGAGAGTGTGTGTGCGTGTGAATGAGAGACTAGACTTCACAAACCAGTTTGAGAACAACGCATGCAAGAGAAGGAAAGACAAGGAATAAAGATAAGGCACAGACGGACAAAGCCGAGAAAACGAGGATATATAAGCACAACAAACGAGGGTTCCCATGGATACGGAACAACAGATCTACCACACTGATGATGTTTGTGTTACCAGGAGCAACACATAAGGACAGTATGGGACATACCTGGTAATGAGGAAGATCTTCCAATGAACACGCAACACACTTGCCTAAATTATATTATCCTTAACTTAATAACTAATTATTTAACTACTTACATATTATTCATTTCATTAACCATTTAACTTAGTCTTTCCTTTTTCTACACCACATCAATTCCACACTTCACACTTCTTATTCTATAAATCTAGCACTGTAACACTATAACCAATTAACTACTTGTAGTCTCTAATTAATAATACTTTGTCTCACTTTTAAAACTAACTGTTCCAAAATGTTTCCCCTAGTACTTTGTTACTAACCCTAACCCATTATTATTTTCTTCCTAACTAATTCTACCCTAACCCTAACCTATTTTTGTTCTTTGGCTAGCTCATTACTTTTCTACTACGACTACTCAGCTTTTCTGCTGCGGCCACTCCGCTTGACTCCTACCACTACTCTACTTGCTAGTCTAGTGGTCAGGGTCGGTATTCACGTTGAGATAGCATGAGACTTAGCATGATGCTAACTTAGAAGCTCTTCCAATGTCCTATAGGATTTAATAGGACTTTTGGAAGAGCTTCTAAGTTAGCATGATGCTAAGTCTCATGCTATCTCAACATGAATACAGGCCCAGGCCCCTAAAGTTGTTCTGCGAAGCCGGGCACCTTCATGCATATGCATGGTTCTTGCCCCTAGGGCCTCTCCTAATAAGCTAAGGAATCTGGGGGCCGTTTGCTGATCAAGAATAGCACAGTACTGATGTACTGGCTCTTGTTTTTGTTTCCACTTCTCTGGCTCTGTTCATCTGTCTTTTCAGCCTCGTCATGCTACCACCAACAATAGCTATCAATGCAATATGAGATGGTCATGAAAGTATGTGTGTGTGTGTGTGTGTGTGTGTGTGTGTGTGTGTGTGTGTGTGTGTGTGTGTGTGTGTGTGTGTGTGTGTGTGTGTGCGTGTGCGTGCGTGCGTGCGTGCGTGCGTGTGTGTGTGCGTGCGTGTGCGTGTGCGCGTGTGCGTGCGTGCGTGCGTGCGTGTGTGTGTGTCCCACCCCAAGAAGACGAAGGAGGAGGAAGAGGAAAAAAGAGAGACGAAAAACAAGAAGAAGACAGAAAGAAAGAAAGGACAAACAAAACAATGAAAGAAAGGATAGAAAAGAAAACAGAATCCTGTTTGTTTGGTTGGCGCCCATCCCTCTGGGTAGCGGAACACCACGAACGGAACAATAACACTTGGTTGTTGCTGTTTAATATGAACAAGTCACCCTTTCCATTCTCGTTGGATGACCTTACGGCACACGCCTCGGCAATAGCAGCACTTTTTATCAAGTGCCTGAGGGAATGCACCATAACGGGAACATGAACAATGAAAATAGCGAAAAATATGAACAATAACGGGAGAGTGCTTACATAGCATGCCTACAAAGAACATAAAACAAGGACATTGTGCGACTGTAGTAAGCAGAGGAAAACTAGTCGGCTGATAAAAGGCTTCAAAGAGTTGTTTTTCTTAAAGCTTATCTATTTTACTACAAATAAGCAACTTAGGCTACATATAAACAGGCCCAAACAGAAACACATTTGATCCTTTAAGCAGATTGAAAACAAACACACAGTGTGGAATCAAATCAAAGTGAAAGTGATGACAATAGAGATAGAGAGAGAGAGAGAGAGAGAGAGAGAGAGAGAGAGAGAGAGAGAGAGAGAGAGAGAGAGAGAGAGAGAGAGAGAGAGAGAGAGAGAGAGAGAGAGAGAGAGAGAGAGAGAGAGAGAGAGAGAGAGAGAGAGAGAATTGAATTGAATTGAATTGAATGAATTTTATTTATAGAGGGTAATAGAATAAGCAATAACATGCTTTTTTTATATCCAGCCCTCTGAATTTTTTTTTTACAAATATAAAAGTAGAAATGGAAAATGAAAATGAGCACAGACAAAGCAATATAAGAATGCAAAAAACAACCCTATATAGTAGCACGACAATAACAAAATCAAACCTAATATTATTAACTACACTCATTTTGAACGTGCATAAATTAAGAGTAGGCCTAAGCACATACACACGGAGAAGAAAAAAAACCCCCAAAAATAATCCTACTTTTCATACTCATCTTTAACATGCACAAATTTAGAAGTGCACAAACACATGACAAAACCAATCCTAATCATACTTTACATACTCATCTTAAAAATGTACTTATTTGATCGGACAATCATGCACGTAATAAAACCAAACCTGGCTCTACTTTACCTACTCATCTCAACATACACAATTTTAAATGTAAATATGTGTACACATAACAAAATCAAACATATTCCTATATTGCATTATTCATACTTAACAAACTTATTCATACTTAACATGTTAACATGCACAAGTTAAAAAGTAAATACACACACGTGACAAAAGCAAACCTATTCATGTTTTATAATATTAAAAACTAAGCACATACAATGACGAAATTAAGCCTAAATTACATACTCGTCTTTAACATGCACAATTTAAATTTAAACAAATACACATGACAAAATCCAGCCTAAAACCGCTGTAAATACTCATATTTAGCATGCACCAATCAAAGCATAAACACATACACATGACAAACCCCCCCACCAAATCCTATTCTACATACTCATCTTTAACGTGCACACATTTAGGAAGAAACACATAATATTATGTGACAAAATCAAACCTAATCCTATATCAGGGAGGGAGAGAGAGAGAGAGAGAGAGAGAGAGAGAGAGAGAGAGAGAGAGAGAGAGAGAGAGAGAGAGAGAGAGAGAGAGAGAGAGAGAGAGAGAGAGAGAGAGAGAGAGAGAGAGAGAGAGAGAGAGAGAGAGAGAGAGAGAGAGAGAGAGAGAGAGAGAGAGAGAGAGAGAGAGAGAGAGAGAGAGAGAGAGAGAGAGAGTTGAATTGAATGAAGTTTACATATAGAGGGTAATAGAATAAGCAAATAGCACATGCTTTTTTTTTCTTTCTTTTTTTAAAAAACATCCAGCACTCGTACAGAATTAAAATTTAAAAAAAAGACAAACAAACCAATAATTATAAAGAGCATGCAAAAGTCATACATAGTATGCTAATACAATCAGACCTAATCTTATATGCACACGCATGTTGCAGCGGACGAACATTTTTCAAGTAAAGATGATACAGTTAGCAAACATAATATAGTAAAAGTCATACACACAAGCATTCCCTACGTATTCATTTAACAGTGCACACATTTATAATTTATACTGTAAAAATTGAGTTTGCAGCATTGGATTTAGTCTGACACAATCGAGAGAGAGAGAGAGAGAGAGAGAGAGAGAGAGAGAGAGAGAGAGAGAGAGAGAGAGAGAGAGAGAGAGAGAGAGAGAGAGAGAGAGAGAGAGAGAGAGAGAGAGAGAGAGAGAGAGAGAGAGAGAGAGAGAGAGATGTCGAAGTCGAAGATGTCTCCCCGTATCATGTGGGAGGGGGAGGGGGGTTAAATGAGGCATAATGACATACATATATATATATATATATCTATCCCATAATAGAAACAATAACAACAAACACAAACAAACAAGGAAGTAATGAATGGACAAAAGTGAGAAATCAAGGGAGAGAATCAAGGCCATCGTCAAGAGGTTCAAAAACTAGCTACAAGCTTCCGTCACTTCACAAACTATTAAGCAAACGATAAACCGAGGATTTCCTACTAGAACAGTGTACATAGCCAAATCTGTAGTTTCTATGACAACGCACATGCACGCACACACGCACGCATGCACACACACACACACACGCGCGCGCGCGCGCGCGCGCGCGCGCAACACACGCCTTGAACATCCTGGAAATATTCTTATTTGTATAAGAGAGACTCAATGACTCAATGATTCAAATGTTTAATGGCGAAAGCCAAACAAGCTCATATCACCACAGTCCGAAAAGCACAATAAAATGCATGCACATAATAACACTGGCCTCCGGCCCAATCCGACAGAGAGAGAGAGAGAGAGAGAGAGAGAGAGAGAGAGAGAGAGAGAGAGAGAGAGAGAGAGAGAGAGAGAGAGAGAGAGAGAGAGAGAGAGAGAGAGAGAGAGAGAGAGAGAGAGAGAGACAGAGAGAGACAGAGAGAGAGAGAGACAGAAAGAGAGAGAGAAGAGAGAGAGAGACAGAGAGAGAGAGAGAGAGAGAGAGAGAGAGAGAGAGAGAGAGAGAGAGAGAGAGAGAGAGAGAGAGAGAGAGAGAGAGAGAGAGAGAGAGAAGAGAGAGAGAGAGAGAGAGAGAGAGAGAGAGAGAGAGAGAGAGAGAGAGAGAGAGAGAGAGAGAGGAGAGAAAGAGAGAGAGAGAGAGAGAGAGAGAGAGAGAGAGAGAGAGAGAGAGAGAGAGAGAGAGAGAGAGAGAGAGAGAGAGAGAGAGAGAGAGAGAGAGAGAGAGAGAGAGAGAGAGAGAGAGAGAGAGAGAGAGAGAGAGAGAGAGAGAGAGAGAGAGAGAGAGAGAGAGAGAGAGAGAGAGAGAGAGAGAGAGAGAGAGAGAGAGAGAGAGAGAGAGAGAGAGAGAGAGAGAGAGAGAGAGAGAGAGAGAGAGAGAGAGAGAGAGAGAGAGAGAGAGAGAGAGAGAGAGAGGGACAGAGTCAGAGAGTATGTGTAAAACAGTTCATCATGACCTTACGCTGTATTACGAAAGTCCTTTCCAAGCGACCAGAACTACCCCCCGCTGCTGGAATCACATTGGCGTTATGTTACTGTTCTTCATAGAACAATATTAGTTCCACGCCCCTTCCACGGCATAAACTCAAGGGCAAATGAAAGGCAAATGAAAGGCAACATTTTCAGATTCCATTTTGAGCGCTTAATTATGAACTATCATTACAAACTTTGTGATGAAATGGTGCTTTACCCCAATGTCCGAACGCCTATTCAATGTCAACCTATCACGCACAGCATGAACAACGCGCCGATAGGGGACCGTCTGAGATGGTAGGTGAGATTTGAATAACTGTTCAAATGTGATGTAGGCCTACTTGCACACCGTGCAGATCAGATTGAATGACATAACGGTGTTCACACTTACATTATGAATAAAACCGCGCATCCCTGTCATTTGCATTTCTGCTCACCCTTGTGATTTGCGCGAAAAAGAAATCTTAAGACATAACCCAGAAAAAGCGAATTTACACTCTGGCCTCTCAGAGGCTTGTGATGACGTCATATGGGTTTAAAATGGTATAAAAGGAACCACTGTCATTATACTCGATCACCAGTAAAAATTCAGGTTAATTGGTGCGGCAGTTCCTTAGGCAGAAGCAGCTACGTCTTGCCCCAGCAAAGCGGGGTTAAACCACCATATTGAACAGTCACGTGGTTTCTGAAAGGCTTTGCTGAAGCTGTGGATATGTCTGAAGACCATCAAGATGTTCATATTGAACAGTCACGTGGTTTCTGAAAGGCTTTGCTGAAGCTGTGGATATGTGTGAAGACCATCAAGATGTTTGCACAGTTTGCTGGCCGACGATACATTCAACACAAGCACAATAAACGCAGCTCAAGGAACAAAGAAACGCCAATGCTGCAGGGTTGCTGGGTAATCCATGAATTCCATGAAGTGTTTCATAGCATGCAACGTATCTGCCTTTCCTTCGCCTCTCTTCAATACGCCGTCGGAAAAACAAACAAACAAACAGACATCTTGAGTAAAAAACACACCTGAAAAACTGAACAAAGCTGAGTCTAAAAAGAATTGAGTTTCATTTGCGTTTCTTTTGCCCTTGAGTTTATTATGTCTGTATGTCAATCTGTCTGTGCATCCCTTTGTTTGTCTGTTTCTATGTTTGTACTTGTCTCTCTTTCTTTCTTTCTTTCTTTCATTCTTTCTTTTATTCTTTGTTTCTTCCTTTCTTTGTCTCTTTCTTTCATTCTTTCTTTCTTCCTTTCTTTCTCTCTATCTTTCATTCTTTCATTCATTCTTCCTTTCTTTCTCTCTTTCTCTCTTCCCCCCTCCCCCCCTTTCTCTTTCCTCTACTTTTCTATGTCTGTCTATCCGACTTTAACAAACAGAGAAAGGAAAAAAACTGGAATGAAAAACTCTAGAAAAGAAGAAATAAGAACAAAGAAACGAATGAGAAAGAAAGGTAGATGGAAGGAGAGAAGGAAAAGAGGAAAAAAGGAAACAGCTATACGGTAAAGCAAAAACTCAGAACGAAATGTTTTTGAAAAGGCAAAGTGAAGTGTTTTCAATACAAACAGTGTTAGACCAAAAAAAGCAAATAAACGAGAAAAATAACGAAGTTTGAAAGGTTAATACTGAGTAATAACAACACTTTGGGATCTGAACAAATATCGTGTAGCGACTGTAACACCATTATATATGGACGACACAAAACAACAAAACAAAACCCCACAACACCGAACCAAAGAAAAAAGCTGGAAACTAGAGAAAGAACGGACGCCATTGTTGTTGAGGTTCGAATGAATGAAACAATGCCAACCAACACAGGGGGAGCACTGCGTTATAAAGCCTGAAGCACGCACGCACACCCACACTCATACACACACATGCGCGCGGACACACACATACACGCGCACACACATACACATGCGTGCGCTCACATCCACACGCATAGACACACGTGTGCGTAGGCCTACATGCACACAGCTACACACACGCGCAGGCACACACGAACAGTGACTCTGTTACAACAGAGAAAGAGGGACACACACGAACAGTGACTCTGTTACAACAGAGAAAGAGGGGCACACACGAACAGTGACTCTGTTACAACAGAGAAAGAGGGGCACACACGAACAGTGACTCTGTTACAACAGAGAAAGAGGGGCACACACGAACAGTGACTCTGTTACAACAGAGAAAGAGGGGCAAACATAACAGAAAATGAGTGACCCAGAGGTAACTTGTGTAGGTCACGACATAATAACAACTGGAAGGAAAACGACACGTAGGCCTACCATTGGGCTGATGTTTAGATGCAGGAATTAGTTTCATTTACATTATGGTAAAAGGACGAGGCTTGTTATATTTCCATTGAAATAGATAGGTAGAAGTAACACTTAAACGCACATCAAAAACAATAATTTATTAGGTGAAAGAATAGCGCTGTGGGCCAACAGGCATATACTCTACTCCAACACAGTAAAACATTAGAATCGGTTCAACATTCTTAATACGGCTAACTAACAAAAATGCAAGAACACAATTGTCAAAGTAAACATAATCTTCCTGGTAAAGTTGATATTTTAAATCCATTGCATTTATGTCTAGTTATTTATGCCCGGTCTTGTCTTTAAAACCCATCCTTGACAAACTATTGAAATCTTCGTCAGCCATGTGTTGTACCACGGCCATTATATACTAAAAGAACTGCCATTCCTGGAAGCGGCTGAACCTGTTGATTAAGAAGTACCTGGCGATTGTTTTGGGCCGAGACTCCTTGAAGAAAAGCAGCGTGTTGGTTCCCAGTCAACGATTCCAGTTCTGTGCAGTGTCTGGCCATAGAGAGAGAACCCTCACCCCCACCCCCCACAGGGGCGACACACACGTGTGACTTCTACCCAACTGTCAAGACGTCCGTGAAACACCTCCGTCATCAATCATTATAGTATTGTCCTTCACTATACTAACACCTCCGTCATCAATCATTATAGTATTGTCCTTCACTATACTAACACCTCCGTCATCAATCATTATAGTATTGTCCTTCACTATGCTAACACCTCCGTCATCAATCATTATAGTATTGTCCTTCACTATACTAACACCTCCGTCATCAATCATTATAGTATTGTCCTTCACTATACTAACACCTCCGTCATCAATCATTATAGTATTGTCCTTCACTATGCTAACACCTCCGTCATCAATCATTATAGTATTGTCCTTCACTATACTAACACCTCCGTCATCAATCATTATAGTATTGTCCTTCACTATGCTAACACCTCCGTCATCAATCATTATAGTATTGTCCTTCATCATTATAGTATCACTATACTAACACCTCCGTCATCAATCATTATAGTATTGTCCTTCACTATGCTAACACCTCCGTCATCAATCATTATAGTATTGTCCTTCACTATACTAACACCTCCGTCATCAATCATTATAGTATTGTCCTTCACTATACTAACACCTCCGTCATCAATCATTATAGTATTGTCCTTCACTATGCTAACACCTCCGTCATCAATCATTATAGTATTGTCCTTCACTATGCTAACACCTCCGTCATCAATCATTATAGTATTGTCCTTCACTATACTAACACCTCCGTCATCAATCATTATAGTATTGTCCTTCACTATACTAACACCTCCGTCATCAATCATTATAGTATTGTCCTTCACTATCACTAACACCTCCGTCATCAATCATTATAGTATTGTCCTTCACTATGCTAACACCTCCGTCATCAATCATTATAGTATTGTCCTTCACTATGCTAACACCTCCGTCATCAATCATTATAGTATTGTCCTTCACTATGCTAACACCTCCGTCATCAATCATTATAGTATTGTCCTTCACTATACTAACACCTCCGTCATCAATCATTATAGTATTGTCCTTCACTATACTAACACCTCCGTCATCAATCATTATAGTATTGTCCTTCACTATACTAACACCTCCGTCATCAATCATTATAGTATTGTCCTTCACTATACTAACACCTCCGTCATCAATCATTATAGTATTGTCCTTCACTATACTAACACCTCCGTCATCAATCATTATAGTATTGTCCTTCACTATACTAACACCTCCGTCATCAATCATTATAGTATTGTCCTTCACTATACTAACACCTCCGTCATCAATCATTATAGTATTGTCCTTCACTATGCTAACACCTCCGTCATCAATCATTATAGTATTGTCCTTCACTATACTAACACCTCCGTCATCAATCATTATAGTATTGTCCTTCACTATACTAACACCTCCGTCATCAATCATTATAGTATTGTCCTTCACTATACTAACACCTCCGTCATCAATCATTATAGTATTGTCCTTCACTATACTAACACCTCCGTCATCAATCATTATAGTATTGTCCTTCACTATACTAACACCTCCGTCATCAATCATTATAGTATTGTCCTTCACTATGCTAACACCTCCGTCATCAATCATTATAGTATTGTCCTTCACTATACTAACACCTCCGTCATCAATCATTATAGTATTGTCCTTCACTATGCTAACACCTCCGTCATCAATCATTATAGTATTGTCCTTCACTATGCTAACACCTCCGTCATCAATCATTATAGTATTGTCCTTCACTATCACTAACACCTCCGTCATCAATCATTATAGTATTGTCCTTCACTATATTGTCCTTCACTATTCTAACACCTCCGTCATCAATCATTATAGTATTGTCCTTCACTATACTAACACCTCCGTCATCAATCATTATAGTATTGTCCTTCACT
>CM065688.1:62096332-62111332 GCA_017654935.2 Phymorhynchus buccinoides | reverse complement strand
TAAAAAATCTCACGTAATAAGTTTCAATGAAAAATGTAAGGAACATCTATTTAAGCCAGGGTAGGACAACAACAACAACTACAGCAACAAGAACAAGAACAACAACAACAGCAACAATCTACTATATTGTACGTCTGTGTCAATGGTTTTAGACATTCTGGAAGTCACGCTGAATTACCGTGTTTCGAGTCTAGGGACTGGAACATTCCTTAGTTGCTATTCATGATATGTCCAGGGATTGCACAGCCATTTGTGCAAAGAAGAACAGTTTATGAGTAAACTGTAAGACATCCTACACTGTAATAATGTAATATTTGTGTGTGTTTTATGAATGTTGATAACTTGTTCACTCATTCTTCTGTTAAACCCTTTCTCTAAAAACAATATGCTACGTAATGCACACAAAAAACAACAACACCCCCACGTCCCTGTGTTTCCCTCTCTCTGTGTCTCTTTATTTCTCTGTCTGTCTCTGTCTGTCTGTCTCTCTTGTTTACCTAATTGGTTTGCCTAAATTAGTTTTGTTTTATTGTTCGTCTCAAGGTTGTAAGACTACGCTTGGCCTAAAATCTTACTTCTCGTTATTCAAACATTTTCAGTCGTCAATCTTCAGTCCTCTCTCTCTCTCTCTCTCTCTCTCTCTCTCTCTCTCTCTCTCTCTCTCTCTCTCTCTCTCTCTCTCTCTCTCTCTCTCTCTCTCTCTCTCTCTCTCTCTCTCTCTCTCTCTCTCTCTCTCTCTCTCTCTCTCTCTCTCTCTCTCTCTCTGCCTCATGTCTTTGTCTGCCTATCTGTCTGTCTGTTTGTCTCTCTGCCCCCGTCTCTGTTATTGGCTGAGCAGCTACCCAATGCAGCAGATTTGTGAGTGGATGGCTGAGTGAGTTCCGAGTACTGTAATCACCCCTCAACACGCACAGTTCTCACAATGTCTCCCAGTATGCTTCAATGACAGTATAAGAACTTTCTGTCTGCTAAACTTCCAATAACTTTGTTTTAGATGGCAAAACATTTCAAAAGTTTGAACAGGCTTCAGTTGAAGCGTTCTGAAGAGGATGAAAGAGGGGAATTAGCGTAGTTGTACATAAACACCATATGATGGAGGTAGAGACATGAACACCATATGATGGAGGTAGAGACATGAACACCATATGATGGAGGTAGAGACATGAACACCATATGATGGAGGTAGAGACATGAACACCATATGATGGAGGTAGAGACATAAACACCATATGATGGAGGTAGAGACATGAACACCATATGATGGAGGTAAAGACATGAACACCATGTGATGGAGGTAGAATGACATGAACACCATATGATGGAGGTAATGACATGAACACCATATGATGGAGGTAAAGACATGAACACCATATGATGGAGGTAGAGACATGAACACCATATGATGGAGGTAAAGACATGAACACCATATGATGGAGGTAAAGACATGAACACCATATGATGGAGGTAAAGACATGAACACCATATGATGGAGGTAGAGACATGAACACCATATGATGGAGGTAGAGACATGAACACCATATGATGGAGGTAGAGACATGAACACCATATGATGGAGGTATGAACACCATATGAGACATGAACACCATGTGATGGAGGACATGAAGACATGAACACATGAATATGATGGAGGTAGAGACATGAACACCATATATGATGGAGGTAAAGACATGAACACCATATGATGGAGGTAAAGACATGAACACCATATGATGGAGGTAGAGACATGAACACCATATGATGGAGGTAGAGACATGAACACCATATGATGGAGGTAGAGACATGAACACCATATGATGGAGGTAAAGACATGAACACCATATGATGGAGGTAGAGACATAAACACCATATGATGGAGGTAGAGACATGAACACCATATGATGGAGGTAAAGACATGAACACCATGTGATGGAGGTAATGACATGAACACCATATGATGGAGGTAAAGACATGAACACCATATGATGGAGGTAAAGACATGAACACCATATGATGGAGGTAGAGACATGAACACCATATGATGGAGGTAAAGACATGAACACCATATGATGGAGGTAGAGACATGAACACCATATGATGGAGGTAGAGACATGAACACCATATGATGGAGGTAAAGACATGAACACCATGTGATGGAGGTAGACATGAACACAATATGATGGAGGTAGAGACATGAACACCATATGATGGAGGTAAAGACATGAACACCATATGATGGAGGTAAAGACATGAACACCATATGATGGAGGTAAAGACATGAACACCATATGATGGAGGTAGAGACATGAACACCATATGATGGAGGTAGAGACATGAACACCATATGATGGAGGTAAAGACATGAACACCATATGATGGAGGTAGAGACATGAACACCATATGATGGAGGTAATGACATGAACACCATATGATGGAGGTAAAGACATGAACACCATATGATGGAGGTAAAGACATGAACACCATATGATGGAGGTAAAGACATGAACACCATATGATGGAGGTAAAGACATGAACACCATATGATGGATATGATGGAGGTAATGACATGAACACCATATGATGGAGGTAAAGACATGAACACCATATGATGGAGGTAAAGACATGAACACCATATGATGGAGGTAAAGACATGAACACCATATGATGGAGGTGGAGGTAATGACATGAACACCATATGATGGAGGTAATGACATGAACACCATATGATGGAGGTAAAGACATGAACACCATATGATGGAGGTAGATGGAGGTAAGACATGAACACCATATGATGGAGGTAAAGACATGAACACCGTATGATGGAGGTAGAGACATGAACACCATATGATGGAGGTAATGACATGAACACCATATGATGGAGGTAATGACATGAACACCATATGATGGAGGTAAAGACATGAACACCATATGATGGAGGTAAAGACATGAACACCATATGATGGAGGTAATGACATGAACACCATATGATGGAGGTAAAGACATGAACACCATATGATGGAGGTAAAGACATGAACACCATATGATGGAGGTAAAGACATGAACACCATATGATGGAGGTAAGACATGAACACCATATGATGGAGGTAATGACATGAACACCATATGATGGAGGTAAAGACATGAACACCATATGATGGAGGTAATGACATGAACACCATATGATGGAGGTGGAGGTAAGACATGAACACCGTATGATGGAGGTAAAGACATGAACACCATATGATGGAGGTAAAGACATGAACACCATATGATGGAGGTAAAGACATGAACACCATATGATGGAGGTGGAGGAGACATGAACACCATATGATGGAGGTAAAGACATGAACACCATATGATGGAGGTAGAGACATGAACACCATATGATGGAGGTAGGTAAGACATGAACACCATATGATGGAGGTAAAGACATGAACACCATATGATGGAGGTAGAGACATGAACACCATATGATGGAGGTAAAGACATGAACACCATATGATGGAGGTAAAGATGGACATGAACACCATATGATGGAGGTAAAGACATGAACACCATATGATGGAGGTAGAGACATGAACACCATATGATGGAGGTAGAGACATGAACACCATATGATGGAGGTAGAGACATGAACACCATATGATGGAGGTAGAGACATGAACACAATATGATGGAGGTAAAGACATGAACACCATATGATGGAGGTAAAGACATGAACACCATATGATGGAGGTAGACATGAACACAATATGATGGAGGTAAAGACATGAACAGACAGTTTGGGTAACTTGTTTCACTGCGTAATTGGCTTCATTTGTCCATATACATGTCCACAATTTGTTTTTGTTTCAGCCTTCCTGTTAGGGGGTGGGCGGTGGAGCATTCAAACCCAAAGTACTGCAATGCGGATCGTTCATTATTGCTATCATAACTGGTTTACTGAAATGACTCACTACACCGTTTCTGAAGCAACAATCATAAACATTAGTTAAAAAGCATAAGACCGGGGCATACACATAACATTCTTGATTTGCAATTGTTACAGATGTCCCACATGTTCGCTGTAATTGTTGTTCGTGTCGTAGTTTTCCTGCAGAACATGTACGCCGTATTGTTCACCTTTGGCTAAATGCTCTCAGCGCATGCGTCAAATGTCACATCACGAAGCGCGTCACTTCCTATTCAGCGCGTGCTCTAATGTCTGTCCATGACCAAATTTGGTCATATCGATCCAAGGTAGCTCAGCGGTGGGCTGGCTAATTGCTATAGTTAATTGCTTCAATTAGAAATTGTTATTTTATCTCCAAACCTTGTATTTAACCTAGCCTCGGTGTGAAGAATTTACGCGCGTTCGCCTCATGACCAAGATGTTCATTTCTCTCTCCTGTAATGAGTTTGGGGAAACAAGGATTGATGTGGACATGGTTAATAAAATTGGCATTTAAAGCATTACATTTGTAAAGCAAATAATAATATGTGTCTTGAAACGAGCAGTTTTTCAAAGTAACTAAAATCGCCCGCAGATACAGTCTGATCTAAAAAATATAAAGGCTTAATAATGCTACAACTATTTGCGTGTATTGAATGCTTACGTTATGAACAATGTATGTTCCTCCCTCCCTCCCTCTCTGTATCTGTGTGTGACAGAGAGAAGGTGAGAGAGAGTTTGTGGAGGTGGAGAAGGAGAGGAGGGAGATGGAGAAAGAGAGAAGGGAGAAAGGAGAGAGGGAGAGAGGGAGAAAGAGAATTGAATTGAATTGAATGGAAATTTTTAATGATGATAAATGGATAAGCAACGATACTTTTTCACCATGTCCTCAACAAAAACAAGTTAACTATAATGTACATGTACAAAGCAATCAAACATTACAAGAAAACACATATACATAAAATAATACATCTCTTCATATAACAAGAGCATACACACCTCAGGCAGGGAGAGAGAGAGAGAGAGAGAGAGAGAGAGAGAGAGAGAGAGAGAGAGAGAGAGAGAGAGAGAGAGAGAGAGAGAGAGAGAGAGAGAGAGAGAGAGAGAGAGAGAGAGAGAGAGAGAGAAGAAGAGAGATAAGAGAAACAGAGACAGACAGACAGACAGACAGACATAATGATGTCAAGACAAATACCCTTTTTGTCTCGAGTAAAAGGCAGCAAAGCACAGGTGCAATATATTATTAGTCTCAGAATGAACAATCGGTTGGAAGTAAAAGAAAACCACCAAAACCCTCCAAAAAGAAACAAACAAAAGAACAAAATAAATTACTTTTCGTCTCATAAAACTTTTCAACGCTCACACACACACAAACACACACACGTGCGCACACACACATGCACGCATTCACGCTCAGGCACACACACACACACACACACACACACACACACACACACACACACACACACACACACACACACACACACACACACACACACACACACACACACACACACACACACATCTGGAAACTCTTTGACAGCAATAACCCCCCCCCCCCCCCATACACACACACAAGGGGTTATATAGCAACTTGAAGCAACAGAACACAAACTGTAACGATCTTTATTTCCAATAATATAGCAACTTGAAGCAACAGAACACAAACTGTAGCGATCTTTATTTCCAATCATATAGCAACTTGAAGCAACATAACACAAACTGTAACGATCTTTATTTCCAATAATATAGCAACTTGAAGCAACAGAACACAAACTGTAACGATCTTTATTTCCAATCATATAGCAACTTGAAGCAACAGAACACAAACTGTAACGATCTTTATTTCCAATCATATAGCAACTTGAAGCAACAGAACACAAACTGTAACGATCTTTATTTCCAATCATATAGCAACTTGAAGCAACAGAACACAAACTGTAACGATCTTTATTTCCAATAATATAGCAACTTGAAGCAACAGAACACAAACTGTAACGATCTTTATTTCCAATCATATAGCAACTTGAAGCAACAGAACACAAACTGTAACGATCTTTATTTCCAATCATATAGCAACTTGAAGCAACATAACACAAACTGTAACGATCTTTATTTCCAATAATATAGCAACTTGAAGCAACAGAACACAAACTGTAACGATCTTTATTTCCAATCATATAGCAACTTGAAGCAACAGAACACACACTGTAACAATCTTTATTTCCAATCATTCTGATGAAGTGTTCTGGTGTTGTTCTGCTGTTTGCAGCTACAATAATTATTGACCATCTGGAGTCACGGAACTTTCATTAACCTTGTAGATAGTGTGCATAGAGAAATAAAGATATACATAATCAGAAATGATGTGTGTGTGTGTGTGTGTGTGTGTGTGCGCGCGCGCGTTGCTTGCGTGCGTGCGTGCTTGCGTACGTGCGTGTATATGTGTGCTGGGTTGTGTGTGCTGGTGTGTGCCCGTGGTTGTGTGTGCTGCGCATGTGCGTGTGTATGTATGTGTGTGGTATGCGCGCACGTTTGTGTGTTTTGACAGCCGCTAGTTTGTGGGAGTAACTGCGTTTGACGGTGCTGGTGTGTGCAGGGTGTGACGGTGCTGGTGTGTGCAGGGTGTGTGCTGGGTGTGTGCTGTGTGTGTGTGTGCTGTGTGTGTGCTGTGTGTTGGTTGTGCTGTGCTGGTGTGTGCAGGGTTGTGTGTGCTGGGTGTGTGTGCTGGGTTGTGTGTGTGTGTGCTGTGTGTGTGTGGTGTTGTGTGTGCTGGGTGTGACGTGTGCTGGTGTGTGCTGGGTTGTGTGTGTGACGTTGTGTGTGCTGGTGTGTGCAGGGTTGTGTGTGCTGGTGTGTGCAGGGTTGTGTGTGCTGGTGTGTGTGCTGGGTGTGCTGGTGCTGGTGTGTGCAGGGTGTGACGGTGCTGGTGTGTGCAGGGTTGTGTGTGCTGGGTTGTGTGTGCTGGTGTGTGCTGGGTTGTGTGTGCTGGTGTGTGCAGGGTTGTGTGTGCTGGTGTGTGCAGGGTTGTGTGTGCTGGTGTGTGCAGGGTTGTGTGTGCTGGTGTGTGCAGGGTGTGACGGTGCTGGTGTGTGCAGGGTTGTGTGTGCTGGTGTGTGCAGGGTTGTGTGTGCTGGTGTGTGCAGGGTTGTGGTGTGTGTGCAGGGTGTGACGGTGCTGGTGTGTGCAGGGTGTGTGTGTGCTGGTGTGTGCAGGGTTGTGTGTGCTGGTGTGTGCAGGGTTGTGTGTGCTGGTGTGTGCAGGGTTGTGTGTGCTGGTGTGTGCAGGGTGTGTGTGTGCTGGTGTGTGCAGGGTGTGTGTGTGCTGGTGTGTGCAGGGTTGTGTGTGCTGGTGTGTGCAGGGTTGTGTGTGCTGGTGTGTGCAGGGTGTGTGTGTGCTGGTGTGTGCAGGGTGTGTGTGTGCTGGTGTGTGTGGGTGTGTGTGCTGGTGTGTGTGTGTGTGTGCTGTGTGTGTGGGTTGTGTGTGCTGGTGTGTGCAGGGTGTGACGGTGCTGGTGTGTGCAGGGTGTGACGGTGCTGGTGTGTGCAGGGTGTGACGGTGCTGGTGTGTGCAGGGTTGTGTGTGCTGGTGTGTGCAGGGTGTGTGTGCTGGTGTGTGCAGGGTTGTGTGTGCTGGTGTGTGCAGTGTGTTGTGTGTGCTGGTGTGTGCTGACGTGTGCTGGTGTGTGTGCTGGTGTGTGCAGGGTGTGCAGGGTTGTGACGGTGCTGGTGTGTGCAGGGTTGTGTGTGCTGGTGTGTGCAGGGTGTGTGTGTGCTGGTGTGTGCAGGGTGTGACGGTGCTGGTGTGTGCAGGGTTGTGTGTGCTGGTGTGTGCAGGGTTGTGTGTGCTGGTGTGTGTGTGTGTGTGTGTGTGTGCAGGGTTGTGTGTGCTGGTGTGTGCTGGGTTGTGTGTGCTGGTGTGTGTGGGTTGTGTGTGCTGGTGTGTGCTGGGTTGTGTGTGCTGGTGTGTGCAGGGTTGTGTGTGCTGGTGTGTGCTGGGTTGTGTGTGCTGGTGTGTGTGGGTGTGTGTGTGCTGGTGTGTGCAGGGTTGTGTGTGCTGGTGTGTGCAGGGTTGTGTGTGCTGGTGTGTGCAGGGTTGTGTGTGCTGGTGTGTGCAGGTGTGTGTGTGCTGGTGTGTGCAGGGTGTGTGTGTGCTGTGTGTGTGCAGTGTGTGTGTGTGTGTGTGTGTGTGTGTGTGTGTGTGTGTGTGTGTGGTGTGTGTGTGTGTGTGTGTGTGTGTGTGTGTGTGTGTGTGGTGTGTGTGAGTGAGTGTGTGTGTGTGTGTGTGTGTGTGTGTGTGTGTGTGTGTGTGTGTGTGTGTGTGTGTGTGTGTGTGTGTGTGTGTGTGTGTGTGTGTGTGTGTGTGTGTGTGTGTGTGTGTGTGTGTGTGTGTGTGTGTGTGTGTGTGTGTGTGTCCGTCCGTTTGTCAGTGCCTGCGCGCTCATGAAATGTGTCTGAAGTTGAACTAAAGACGTGATTGAGGCATTTTGATCAGTGCATCAAATCGTCAGCACAGTCTTCAGGCTGCGTCGCCTGTCACTACATCATTGAACTTCTCAGTTACAAACTTGACTCAAGGAAGCAATGCCATTGGCTAATCCTACTACTCACGTGACCCGCAAAACAGTGACGCCATTGGCTAATCCTACTATTCACGTGACCTCCAAAACAGTGACGCCATTGGCTAATCCTACTACTCACGTGACCCGCAAAACAGTGACGCCATTGCTAATCCTACTACTCACGTGACCCGAAAAGCAGTGACGCTATTGGCTAATCCTATACTCACGTGACTCGAAAATCAGTGACACCATTGGCTAATCCTACTACTCACGTGACCCAAAAAGCAGTGACGCCATTGGATGTCCTATGCTCACGTGACCTGAAAGGCAGTGACGCAATTGGCTAATCCTACTACTCACGTGACCCAAAAAGCAGTCACGCCATTGGATATCCTATACTCACGTGACCTGTAAAGCATTGGTTAATCATTTTGTCACGTGACTTGTTTTTTGGCCACTTCAACACAAATGTTAAAATCAATGGCCCCACATGATGGAGTGATGCTAAAGCCAATGGCCCCACATGATGGAGTGATGTTGAAACCAATGGCCCCACATGATGGAGTGATGTTAAAATCAATGGCCCCACATGATGGAGTGATGTTGAAACCAATGGCCCCACATGATGGAGTGATGTTGAAATCAATGGCCCCACATGATGGAGTGATGCTAAAATCAATGGCCCCACATGATGGAGTGATGTTAAAACCAATGGCCCCACATGATGGAGTGATGTTGAAACCAATGGCCCCACATGATGGAGTGATGTTAAAACCAATGGCCCCACATGATGGAGTGATGTTGAAACCAATGGCCCCACATGATGGAGTGATGTTAAAACCAATGGCCCCACATGATGGAGTGATGTTAAAACCAATGGCCCCACATGATGGAGTGATGTTAAAGCCAATGGCCCCACATGATGGAGTGATGATAAAACCAATGGCCCCACATGATGGAGTGATGTTAAAATCAATGGCCCCACATGATGGAGTGATGTTAAAATCAATGGCCCCACATGATGGAGTGATGTTAAAATCAATGGCCCCACATGATGGAGTGATGTTAAAGCCAATGGCCCCACATGATGGAGTGATGTTAAAACCAATGGCCCCACATGATGGAGTGATGTTAAAACCAATGGCCCCACATGATGGAGTGATGTTAAAACCAATGGCCCCACATGATGGAGTGATGATAAAACCAATGGCCCCACATGATGGATGGAGTGATGATAAAACCAATGGCCCCACATGATGGAGTGATGTTAAAATCAATGGCCCCACATGATGGAGTGATGTTAAAGCCAATGGCCCCACATGATGGAGTGACTCCATTTAATCAAGCATGTGTTGGCAGGAAATGAAGAGGAAACGATTTATTTTTTAATCTTTTTTAAGCTGTTAGATTAAGGAAGTATTAAAGTGGTTGCAAAGTGCGTTGTCTTTTTAAGCTTAACAGCTAAAAAGGCCAATTCCGGATGAGCTGAATTGAGGTCCTTGTGTTTCTGAATGGTGCTGTTTTCCATTCTCCAGTGGTGTTTGTTTACCAGCCATAATGCCCGCGGCTGTGTTTGAAAGAAGGAAAACAAGGAGCAGCTGGATTGGGAGGAAGGTTAGCAGAATAGCAAGAGTAGGCGGGGGGTGGGGTGGGGAGTTGGGGTGATAATAGGGGTGGGGGTGGGGGGTCAATGGAAAGAGGGACAAAAAAAAGAGATAAAAATCAAACCGAATGTGTCGCCCAGCGGCAGACCATTGCAGACCGGTCCTGGGCTTCAGTTTCCCAGTTGGAATTGTTCCTTGAATTAAAACCCTCTCATGCATGGAAACAATATTATGCAGAGAAGTCAAAGATTGGACAATAGTCCATGGTGTACTGTGCAGTCAACTGGACACGTGTGGTGGACAACAGTCCATGGTGTACTGTGCAGCCAATTGGACACGTGTGGTGGACAATAGTCCATGGTGTACTGTGCAGTCAATTGGACACGTGTGGTGGACAATAGTCCATGGTGTACTGTGCAGTCAATTGGACACGTGTGGTGGACAATAGTCCATACTGTGCAGCCAATTGGACACGTGTGGTGGACAATAGTCCATGGTGTACTGTGCAGTCAATTGGACACGTGTGGTGGACAATAGTCCATACTGTGCAGTCAATTGGACACGTGTGGTGGACAACAGTCCATACTGTGCAGCCAATTGGACACGTGTGGTGGACAACAGTCCATACTGTGCAGCCAATTGGACACGTGTGGTGGACAACAGTCCATGGTGTACTGTGCAGCCAATTGGACACGTGTGGTGGACAACAGTCCATACTGTGCAGCCAATTGGACACGTGTGGTGGACAACAGTCCATGGTGTACTGTGCAGCCAATTGGACACGTGTGGTGGACAACAGTCCATACTGTGCAGCCAATTGGACACGTGTGGTGGACAACAGTCCATACTGTGCAGCCAATTGGACACGTGTGGTGGACAACAGTCCATACTGTGCAGCCAATTGGACACGTGTGGTGGACAACAGTCCATGGTGTACTGTGCAGCCAATTGGACACGTGTGGTGGACAACAGTCCATGGTTACTGTGCAGCCAATTGGACACGTGTGGTGGACAACAGTCCATACTGTGCAGCCAATTGGACACGTGTGGTGGACAACAGTCCATACTGTGCAGCCAATTGGACACGTGTGGTGGACAACAGTCCATACTGTGCAGCCAATTGGACACGTGTGGTGGACAATAGTCCATGGTGTACTGTGCAGCCAATTGGACACGTGTGGTGGACAATAGTCCATGGTGTACTGTGCAGCCAATTGGACACGTGTGGTGGACAACAGTCCATACTGTGCAGCCAATTGGACACGTGTGGTGGACAATAGTCCATGGTGTACTGTGCAGCCAATTGGACACGTGTGGTGGACAATAGTCCATGGTGTACTGTGCAGCCAATTGGACACGTGTGGTGGACAATAGTCCATGGTGTACTGTGCAGCCAATTGGACACGTGTGGTGGACAACAGTCCATACTGTGCAGCCAATTGGACACGTGTGGTGGACAATAGTCCATGGTGTACTGTGCAGCCAATTGGACACGTGTGGTGGACAACAGTCCATGGTTACTGTGCAGCCAATTGGACACGTGTGGTGGACAACAGTCCATACTGTGCAGCCAATTGGACACGTGTGGTGGACAACAGTCCATACTGTGCAGCCAATTGGACACGTGTGGTGGACAACAGTCCATACTGTGCAGTCAATTGGACACGTGTGGTGGACAATAGTCCATACTGTGCAGTCAATTGGACACGTGTGGTGGACAATAGTCCATACTGTGCAGCCAATTGGACACGTGTGGTGGACAATAGTCCATACTGTGCAGCCAATTGGACACGTGTGGTGGACAATAGTCCATACTGTGCAGTCAATTGGACACGTGTGGTGGACAATAGTCCATACTGTGCAGTCAATTGGACACGTGTGGTGGACAACAGTCCATACTGTGCAGCCAATTGGATACGTGTGGTGGACAACAGTCCATACTGTGCAGCCAATTGGACACGTGTGGTGGACAATAGTCCATACTATGCAGCCAATTGGACACGTGTGGTGGACAACAGTCCATACTGTGCAGTCAATTGGACATGTGTGGTGGACAACAGTCCATACTGTGCAGTCAATTGAACATGTGTGGTGGACAATAGTCCATACTGTGCAGCCAATTGGACACGTGTGGTGGACAACAGTCCATACTGTGCAGTCAATTGGACATGTGTGGTGGACAATAGTCCATACTGTGCAGTCAACTGGACACGTGTGGTGGACAACAGTCCATACTGTGCAGTCAATTGGACACGTGTGGTGGACAACTGTCCCGAGAAACGCGGGTACGCAAGGGAAGAAAGGGAGGGGAGGGCGTAAAATGGAAAAAGAAATAAGAAAACGGTAAAAACAACAATAACACAAACGTTATTTCTGAAAAGTCAAACTAGAATGCTAACATTCCAGTAAGTACTTCTATAATGTAAATATCTGTGGATTCACAACTCGTTAGGTACTATTGCACTAGTATAGTGAGTTCTCCAAACAGGACTCGCCTTCCGCTTTGTGAAGCCCCTGGAGCATATCTCTGTCTGTGTGTCTGTGTGTGTGTCTGTATAATTCTTTCTCATTTTTTGCTACAGCACTCTCATAGAGTCCAGACGACTGGAGATGAGCCAGGATGCAGTGGATGGCCAGCAGTGTCCTTTGTGTCTCGCTGTGCCCTAATTGCGCTACACAACGCTTTGCTGAAACCTCCTTCTTGCACCTTGAACCACTTGATGGTTTCCTCCGCGCAGTCTGCCGGAACCAGTCTTCACATGCGTAGGTAGACAAGCCCTAATTCACCGAACGTCTATGACCCGTCGGCTACCCTCACCATAGACGATATAGTTACACGCAGACATTCCAGCGATAGAGAAGGCTGATGATGTAACTATATCGTCTGTGCCCTCACCTAGTTTGGCCGGCCAGTCGAAGCCGTTGTCCGGGGCGTGGCCGCTGTTGCCTGCAGACAGCTACGGGGAGCCCTAGGTGAGAGTTGAGTGCCAGGTGGGGACCACTGACAGACGAACTACTCCGAAGGGCACGACATGTCCCCCTGTCAGAGGTACTACCCATCCCTGAACACATGTCCCCCTGTCAGAGGTACTACCCCTCCCTGAACACATGTCCCCCTGTCAGAGGCACTAGCCCTCCCTGAACACGACATGTCCTCCTGTCAGAGGTACTAGCCCTCCCTGAACACGACATGTCCCCCTGTCAGAGGTACTACCCCTCCCTGAACACGACATGTCCCCCTGTCAGAGGTACTACCCCTCCCTGAACAGTCATGTCCCCCTGTCAGAGGTACTACCCCTCCCTGAACACATGTCCCCCTGTCAGAGGTACTAGCCCTCCCTGAACACGACATGTCCCCCTGTCAGAGGTACTACCCCTCCCTGAACACATGTCCATGTCTGTCCCCCTTTGTTCAGAGGGTACTACCCCCCTCCCTCATGTCCCCCTGTCAGAGGTACTACCCCTCCCTGAACACGACATGTCCCCCTGTCAGAGGTACTACCCCTCCCTGAACACATGTCCCCCTGTCAGAGGTACTACCCCTCCCTGAACACGACATGTCCCCCTGTCAGAGGTACTACCCCTCCCTGAACACGACATGTCCCCCTGTCAGAGGTACTACCCATCCCTGAACACATGTCCCCCTGTCAGAGGTACTACCCCTCCCTGAACACGACATGTCCCCCTGTCAGAGGTACTACCCCTCCCTGAACACATGTCCCCCTGTCAGAGGTACTACCCCTCCCTGAACACGACATGTCCCCCTGTCAGAGGTACTACCCCTCCCTGAACACGACATGTCCCCCTGTCAGAGGTACTACCCCTCCCTGAACACGACATGTCCCCCTGTCAGAGGTACTACCCCTCCCTGAACACATGTCCCCCTGTCAGAGGTACTAGCCCTCCCTGAACACCCCCCACACCCCAACAGGATGTACGAGTCACCAAGTCCATGTGTGGTGCTGAATGTTGGACAGATCATCGAAAATGAAAATCAAATTTCATCCAAAAAGACGCTCCCAAGGAAAGAAGGTACATAAGCGACTGAATGTCTCACGGCTAAATAGACCAAGCATTCGTGAAGAAATCACCGAGAAGCTGGAAGAACAGGCAGAACACATCCAGGTGATGGATGATGTGGAGAACACCTGGCAATCATTCCGTGAAGCAGTTCACAAAGCAGCCGTTGAGACCTTGGGCCCCACCCAGCACAAACATCAAGACTGGTTTGACGAAAATAATGACGACATTATGTCGCTACTAGAAGAGAAGAATCAGCTTTTCAGAGCCTGTTCAGATAAATCCGCACCAATGAAGAATGCATTCAACAAGTTCACAAGTGATGTTCAAAGGAAGCTACGTGAAATACATGACACATGGCTCAGCCAGAAAGCGGATGAGATCCAACGTTATGCTGACATGAAGGATATGGAGAACTTCTATGATTCCATCACCAAGGGAGCTGCCAAGTTCGAGGCTCACCGAATCGAGACAGCCCAGGCACGTCGTAAAGCGCAAACAAAATCGCACGAGCAGCAACAATTCTCCAACTCCAACAGATCCCCTCAACTCTCTTTCCTGTCCCCACTGTCACAAAACCTTGAAGGCCCGCATCGGACTCATCAGTCATCTTCGTACCCACCCCACATCCTGAACCCTTTGACATTGGAACTGTTGACGGATGGTCTTCATCCCTCGGGACGGAC
Source organism: Phymorhynchus buccinoides (assembly GCA_017654935.2). NCBI lineage: Eukaryota > Metazoa > Mollusca > Gastropoda > Neogastropoda > Raphitomidae > Phymorhynchus > Phymorhynchus buccinoides. The sequence goes on along the minus strand of CM065688.1, from coordinate 62,096,533 downwards.
GAACATGAGAGTGACGCCACGTTATCTGACATTGCACTGCTGTCAAGGACAGATAACTACAGGGAGGGAAACAGAAAAGAAAACAAATGCTCTCCCTTGATCACCCAGAATGGGCTCCTTTTATCTTCACTTCACTATCTAGTCACAGGCACGCACAGGCACACTCGTGTTTGTGCACATACGCGCATTTGCCGACGCACA
>CM065688.1:62088832-62091332 GCA_017654935.2 Phymorhynchus buccinoides | reverse complement strand
AACCCAACATTCTTTACCAGATGAATCCATTTCCAATAACATTTTATAAGCTTTATGGGGTATCATTTTGCTATCCATTTGTAATAACTTAAACCAATACCTTACAGCGGCCACATATGAATTTACATACAATGGATATCTGGCAAGATCTCCGTACGCCATTTTATTTGGTGTTCTTCCAGGAACACCCAAAAAATGCTTACATGCAATCATATGAATTCTTTCTAAATGTTCCAATTTGTTCAACCCCCAAATCTCAGAAGAATACAACAATATTGGTTGAATTTTGGAGTCAAAGATTTTGAAAAAAGTAGATGCTGTCAATTCCTTACACTTTTGAAAAACTTTACAAAGTTGAAAAACTGCTTTCTTCCCTTTAGTTGCAAAATGTGATGTACCTTTCTTGACACTGTTCATTGTAGTAAAGTTATATCCTAAATAACAATAGTTGCCTACAACTTCTAACATATTTCCATTGTAGAACCATTTTTCATTTTTTCCCAAGAAAGCCCCTTTCCTAAACACCATAACGTTTGTTTTATCTATATTTACGTTAAGCTTAATTCTATCACAACAAATCATTAATATATTTAATTGATTCTGGAGTCCACTAGGTGTGGTAGATAACAATGCAATATGGTCTGCAAAAAGTAAAATAAACAATTCCATAATATCTGGAAATAACTGAACTCCGTGTTTTCCATCTCTATTAGTATGGTTTTGGTAATTGGTTAATGAAGAGTGAAAATAAAGTTGGACTTAATAAACACCCTTGTCTAACTCCAACAGGAGTTTCAAACAAATCTGTAAGCTCATTATTTACACGGACGCATGCTAATAAGGAAGAATACATTGCTCTGAGAGAAGCAAGAAACTTACCTTTCACACCATTGTTTTTAATGCATTGTAAAAGTTTCTGATGTTGGACAGAATCAAAAGCTTTTTTGAAGTCAACAAAAGCTACATATAATTTTCTACCTTTCCGAGATAAACACTTCTGTATTACTGCATTCAAAGTAAATATATGATCAATTGTTGAATGTTTTCTGCGAAAACCCGCTTGGCATTCTGAAATTAAATCATTATTTTCCAACCAGTTATATAATCTTGTATTTAGTATCGAAGTATAACATTTAGATATAATGCTTAAAAGTTAAATCCCCCTGTAGTTGTCAACATTTTCTGGATCACCCTTTTTGTAGATAGGAATAATGATAGCTTTAGCCCACTCCTGAGGATAGATTCCTTTCTCAAAAATTTGGTTAAATAATTTAGTTAGGAAACTTAAAACACTCCTGCCCCCAGTTTTAAGCATTTCTGCGGATATGTCATCTAATCCTGTGGCTTTACCAGCATTTAGTTTTCCTATAGCCTGGCTTACTTCCGTTTCTGATATATTCTGATTTAGAACATGATCAGGTTCATCCAATACATTAATCTCAATATCGGTATTATCAATGTTTTCTTCAGAATTATCTTGGAATAAGTTCTTGAAGTGATTAAGCCACTCTTCTGTGTTTATGTTATTATTATTAATTCTTTCTTTTGTTCCACAACCTAACTTTCTGAGTTCGCTCCAAAATTTTGAGCTATTGTTTAAGTCCTTTGCTAAACTCTCTGCCTTTCGTTTGTTAAAAGCTCGTTTCTTAGTTTTTAATAAGTATTTATATTCTTTCCTTGCTTCAACATATATTATACGATCTTCTTCTTTTCTAGTTTTTCTGAAATAATTTAGTTTCCTTCTTGTTTCCTTTTTAATATTTTCACATTCTTCGTCAAACCATTCTGATTTCTTTTTACAATTTCTGCCACCACGGAATGTTTTCAACATACATCGACTTGATTCCTTCAGACACTGTATAAATGTCTGAAGCGCACCATCTACATCCTCCTCTAAGTCCTTTGATGCTAATGTCAATCTTCTTTGTATATCCATACCCTCTAGAGTGTTAACAAATTCGTGTTCAAAATCCTTGTTCCAAACAAGTCTTTCTGATGTTTTGTTTTGGTTTTTATCTGTTACATGATCATCATTATGTTTTTTCGCAATTGTGATATCCATGACCAGTGGCAAATGATCAGACTCTATTGCATTCTCAACAATAAGTGAAGTAACATTAATACAAGAAAAAAGTTCAACAGACATAGCAAAATAATCTACAACACTTACACCAGAAACACCAATATATGTACATGAATCATCAAAACCTGGTTCATATAGACCATCCAATATAATAGAATCAGATATATTACAAAATTCAAGTAATTGTTCTCCAAAAGTGTTGCTACATGCACTGAAGAAGAAGAAGAAGAAGAGAGAGAGAGAGAGAGAGAGAGAGAGAGAGAGAGAGAGAGAGAGAGAGAGAGAGAGAGAGAGAGAGAGAGTGAGAAAGAGAGAGAGAGAGAGAGAGAACATGCGCGTGCAAGTATGCACACATACATGCAGAAACACTCTTTTTCCTTAAAATGCTTTTAAGTGAAAAGTCGTTAAAGTGAAGAA
>CM065688.1:62081332-62083832 GCA_017654935.2 Phymorhynchus buccinoides | reverse complement strand
CAGTGAGGCCTTTTATTCTGTCAACAAAACATGGCATACAAGCTAACCTTCGTTTTGTAGGCCTACCAAGCACCAAGTCAGACATCCATCTTGGCTTCAGTCTGAGAACTTCCAGCCTTCAGACAACGTCAATCAACAGCTAGCATCTACACGCGCACCCGCCTCGCCCCCCCCCCCCCCCCCCCCCCCCACACACACTGTAGATGATAGCTAGAGAAGGTGAGATTAGCGTCCAATCGGTCAGAGAACAATCGGTCCAATCGGTCTTCAGGAACACTGTCCATAGGGGTCTTATGTGTATGTTGTGTGTGTGTGTGTGTGTGTGTGTGTGTGTAGTGTGTGTGTGTCGTGTGGGTGTGTGTGCAGTGTGTGTGTGTGCGTGCGTGCGTGCAGTGTGTACGTGTGCGTATTGTGTGTGTGTGTTGTGCTGTGTCTGGTGTGTGCGTGTGCGTTGTGTTGGTGTATGTCTTGTGTTTATGCGTGTGCGTGCGTGCGTGCGTGCGTGCGTGCGTGTGCGTGTGAGTGATGGTGTATGTGTGCGTGCTGTGCTATGTGTTTGTGTGTGTGTAGTGTATGTGTGTGTGTTTGTGGTCGTGTGTGTGTGTGTGTGTGTGTGTGTGTTCTGTGTGTGTGTGGGGTGTGTCTTGTCTCTCTGTGTGTATTGTGTAATGTTGTGTGTGCCGTGCGCATGCGCGCGTGTGTGTGTGTGTGTGTGTGCGTGTGTGCGTGCGTGCGTGCGTGTGTGTGTGTGACTGAAGGTGTGCTTGTGTGTGTGTTTCCTTTTGTGTGTGTGTGTTTGTGTGTGTTGTGTGTTGTGTGTGTGTGTGTCGTGTTGTGTGTGCTGTGATAAGTGAACAAACTCTGTGCTGTGCCACAGGTTATGCCGGACCAATATTAATACACTTGGTCCTCTGATTATTAACTTGGTGATCATTGTTTTTATGTCATTCGGAAATTAGATTGACGAATTTGATTAAGGATTGTTCTCATTTGTCTCTGTATATACATTTTTTGACTGTGTAATTTCACATATCTCTATTGACAATCTTTGTATCTACTTGTCTACTACATTTAGTATCTCATATTATACAATATTCTCTTCTTGTGTATTTGTGCGTGCCTTATTTCCACGACTTGTTATGCTTATCACGTGTGATAACTGGCCGTCTGCAGATGGCCTTAGAGTGGGTTTACTCAATATAAACCATCTACTGAATAAGTTTAGTGATGTATCAGATATTTTATTCAATTCCGGTAAACAATTTCATATATTTGGATTTGCGGAAACAAGATTATCTGAACAAATTTCTGACAATGAATTGTCTTTACCTGGCTATCATTTAATTCGTAAAGATCCATCTAAATACAGAGAAACTGGTCTAATTGTGTATGTTCATCAGAGTTTGCGTTTTAAGAAAGTTTCATCCCTCCATAATCATAACATCGAATCCATATGGATTGAATTACAATTAAAACATTCTAAACCGATTTTTATTAGCTTTATCTATAGAAATCCTGCTGAACGCTCTGATTGGATAGACAGATTTACATTAATGATGGAAGAAGCGTCGTCTTTTTCTCATGAAACACTTCTTTTGGGTGATTTTAATATAGATTTGCTAAAACCACACAAGTCTTGGTTACAAACTTATGAATCCTTTAATCTCTCGCAACTAATAGACAAACCCACAAGAATCACTCCTACATCGAAAACACTTATCGATCACATTTACACCACTTCAGTCAACACCATAATAGAAACATGCTCACCCTCGTATGGCTGTAGTGATCACTTTCCTGTCTGCTTTACATGGTCAAAGCGCGGTGTTAAAATTCCTAGGAATTCTCATAGGCTAATAACTCGTAGATCCTTTACTCATTTTGACATAGACTCTTTTCTTCTTGAACTAGCAAATTCTCCTTGGTTACTTTCTGTTTATCAGTTCAATGATCCAGATGAAGCTTTTGAAATCTGGTACCATAGTTTCCTTAATATTTATGACAAACACGCTCCTTTTAAAACAGTACGTATCAGAAATAACCCTAAAAAACCTTGGATATCAAAGAACATAGACGCTGCCATTAATGAAAGAGAGAGGTTTTTGATGTCAGGGAATGACTATGATTTAAACAAAAAAAAAAAAAAAAAAAAAAAAAAAAAAAAACAAAGAAACTTAGTTAATTCTTTAAAACGATCTGCACAAAGAACTTACTTTAAAAATCTTATTTCTTCTAGATCAGATAGCAAATCCATTTGGAAAGCAATAAATCTATTAACCAATAAAAATGTAAATGCCAGCATCTCATCCCCAAAAGACCTATCCACCGAAGACATGAATGTACACTTTTGTAACATTGCAAATTCAATTATAACGTCAGATAGATCGTCCGAAAACAATTTAGATATTCTGCACAATTTTTGTGAATCCAAGCATGTTAATGATTGCCCTAACATTCCGTTTTTGAGTGTACATGAAGTTTTCAATTATCTTAATCACTT
>CM065688.1:62066332-62073832 GCA_017654935.2 Phymorhynchus buccinoides | reverse complement strand
AGCTAACCCTCTGTGTCTGTCAATAGCTAGGTCATCAAACTATTGTAACGTTTGAAGAGGAAAATAGAAAGCTAACCCTCTGTGTCTGTCAATAGCTAGGTCATTAAACTATTGTAACGTTTGAAGAGGAAAATAGAAAGCTAACCCTCTGTGTCTGTCAATAGCTAGGTCATCAAACTATTGTAACGTTTGAAGAGGAAAATAGAAAGCTAACCCTGTGTGTCTGTCAATAGCTAGGTCATCAAACTATTGTAACGTTTGAAGAGGAAACTAGAAAGCTAACCCTCTGTGTCTGTCAATAGCTAGGTCATCAAACTATTGTAACGTTTGAAGAGGAAACTAGAAAGCTAACCCTCTGTGTCTGTCAATAGCTAGGTCATTTTCGCCTCATAAAAAATGGATGCTTCCCAACTTAGCTTCCATTTGACAGTAAGCCTCTAAAACACAGAAACTCTGATTAAACTGAAGCCGTGTTTGTGATCACCCTCAGTGGTTGGAAAACATCCAACGTTTCACCAGCAGCGTGTTGTAGGGGCCCACAGTGCAGTGAGAGCTGCGCAGTGAACGAGTGTCCGCAGTGATGGAGCATGGTGCTGCAGCGTGTTGTAGGGGCCCACAATGCAGTGAGAGCTGTGCAGTGAACGAGTGTCCGCAGTGATGGAGCATGGTGCTGCAGCGTGTTGTAGGGGCCCACAATGCAGTGAGAGCTGTGCAGTGAACGAGTGTCCGCAGTGATGGAGCATGGTGCTGCAGCGTGTTGTAGGGGCCCACAGTGCAGTGAGAGCTGCGCAGTGAACGAGTGTCCGCAGTGATGGAGCATGGTGCTGCAGCGTGTTGTAGGGGCCCACAGTGCAGTGAGAGCTGCGCAGTGAACGAGTGTCCGCAGTGATGGAGCATGGTGCTGCAGCGTGTTGTAGGGGCCCACAGTGCAGTGAGAGCTGCGCAGTGAACGAGTGTCCGCAGTGATGGAGCATGGTGCTGCAGCGTGTTGTAGGGGCCCACAATGCAGTGAGAGCTGTGCAGTGAACGAGTGTCCGCAGTGATGGAGCATGGTGCTGCAGCGTGTTGTAGGGGCCCACAGTGCAGTGAGAGCTGCGCAGTGAACGAGTGTCCGCAGTGATGGAGCATGGTGCTGCAGCGTGTTGTAGGGGCCCACAGTGCAGTGAGAGCTGCGCAGTGAACGAGTGTCCGCAGTGATGGAGCATGGTGCTGCAGCGTGTTGTAGGGGCCCACAGTGCAGTGAGAGCTGCGCAGTGAACGAGTGTCCGCAGTGATGGAGCATGGTGCTGCAGCGTGTTGTAGGGGCCCACAGTGCAGTGAGAGCTGCGCAGTGAACGAGTGTCCGCAGTGATGGAGCATGGTGCTGCAGCGTGTTGTAGGGGCCCACAGTGCAGTGACAGCTGCGCAGTGAACGAGTGTCCGCAGTGATGGAGCATGGTGCTGCAGCGCAGTCCTTGGCTGAAGACAGACTACTCTCCAACTGGAGGCATCTGCATTGAAGATTATAGCAACTCACTTTGACACAGAGACAGAGAGGACAGAAGAGTATATATAGGCAAAGACAGAGAGAAACAGAAAGAGACAGAGAAAGAGACGGAGAAAGAGGCATAGACAGAGATCAACAGATAAAAACACGCGTGGTGAAAGTAAGAGAGAGGTGCATGAAACATAAATACATTTTTAAACAAAAGGGCATATTAAAACCAACAATTACAAAATTAAGGTACAATAACACTTATTACCAACTAATTTCCCACCATCCTTCTCTCGCCCACCACTTCCTGTTCCGGGATCCGGTGTGTGTGTGCGTCACGTCACGTGAGAGTGACTGCCCTTGATGTGTCCCGTGGGATTGACAAGAGGTGAAATTGATCAGTGTCACGCGCCCTCTGGGGAGAACACAATGGAGGAAGGGGAGGGGTGTGTGTCGGAGGGCTGCGGCGGAGCTCTTTATCTGAAGTCAGCATGTCTAATACACTGGATGATCAATAAGGGCACTCTGAATCTGTGAATAATTAGCAAGAAAACGAAGTTGATTATTAGTTTTGTTGTTCTTTAACGTGCACAGGCATCAAACATGGTTTTTCTCTCTTTGGGGAAAGACATTGCACTCCGAACATAAGGTGAGCTGAAGGATGTGCAGAAACAAACTGCTGCCGTGGAGCGTCAAGCCCACACACTATCAGACCAGCACCTATTCCACACACCCCTTCCCCATGTTGATGGATGAGGGGCTACAGGAGCGTCAAGCCCACACACTATCAGACCAGCACCTATCCCCCCCCCCTTCCCCATGTTGATGGGTGAGGGACTACAGGAGCGTCAAGCCCACACACTATCAGACCAGCACCTATTCCACCCCCCCCCCTTCCCCATGTTGATGGGTGAGGGACTACAGGAGCGTCAAGTCCACACACTATCAGACCAGCACCTATTCCACCCCCCCCCCCCCCCCTTCCCCATGTTGATGGGTGAGGGACTACAGGAGCGTCAAGTCCACACACTATCAGACCAGCACCTATTCCACCCCCCCCCCTTCCCCATGTTGATGGGTGAGGGACTACAGGAGCGTCAAGCCCACACACTATCAGACCAGCACCTATTCCACCCCCCCCCCTCTTCCCCATGTTGATGGGTGAGGGACTACAGGAGCGTCAAGCCCACACACTATCAGACCAGCACCTATTCCACCCCCCCCCCCTTCCCCATGTTGATGGATGAGGGACTACAGGAGCGTCAAGTCCACACACTATCAGACCAGCACCTATTCCCCCCCCCCCCTTCCCCATGTTGATGGATGAGGGACTACAGGAGCGTCAAGCCCACACACTATCAGACCAGCACCTATCCCCCCCCCCCCCTTCCCCCATGTTGATGGATGAGGGACTACAGGAGCGTCAAGCCCACACACTATCAGACCAGCACCTATTCCCCCCCCCCTTCCCCATGTTGATGGATGAGGGGCTACAGGAGCGTCAAGCCCACACACTATCAGACCAGCACCTATTCCACCCCCCCCCCCCTTCCCCATGTTGATGGATGAGGGACTACAGGAGCGTCAAGCCCACACACTATCAGACCAGCACCTATTCCATCCCCCCCCTTCCCCATGTTGATGGATGAGGGACTACAGGAGCGTCAAGCCCACACACTATCAGACCAGCACCTATTCCACCCCCCCCCCCCCCTTCCCCATGTTGATGGGTGAGGGACTACAGGAGCGTCAAGCCCACACACTATCAGACCAGCACCTATTCCCCCCCCCCCCTTCCCCATGTTGATGGATGAGGGGCTACAGGAGCGTCAAGCCCACACACTATCAGACCAGCACCTATTCCACCCCCCCCCCTTCCCCATGTTGATGGATGAGGGACTACAGGAGCGTCAAGCCCACACACTATCAGACCAGCACCTATTCCAGACCCCCCCCCCCCCCCCTTCCCCATGTTGATGGATGAGGGACTACAGGAGCGTCAAGTCCACACACTATCAGACCAGCACCTATTCCCCCCCCCCCTTCCCCATGTTGATGGATGAGGGACTACAGGAGCGTCAAGTCCACACACTATCAGACCAGCACCTATTCCACCCCCCTCCCCCTTCCCCATGTTGATGGATGAGGGACTACAGGAGCGTCAAGTCCACACACTATCAGACCAGCACCTATTCCACACACCCCTTCGCCATGTTGATGGGTGAGGGACTACATGCTTGCCCCGAATATCGAGCCACATGCTGGTTACTGGAATCTAACACTGACAGATCAATAGACAGATGACACTCATGCGCGTGCGTGTCAATGGACGCACACACACACACACACACATGCTCGAGCGTGTTCGCGCGCACATACACATATGCACACATAGCTTGACAAACACGCATAGGAGGAAGAGAGAGAGAGAGAGAGAGAGAGAGAGAGAGAGAGAGAGAGAGAGAGAGAGAGAGAGAGAGAGAGAGAGAGAGAGAGAGAGAGAGAGAGAGAGAGAGAGAGAGAGAGAGAGAGAGAGAGAGAGAGAGAGAGAGAGAGAGAGAGAGAGAGAGAGAGAGAGAGAGTGCATGTTTGCAGTTACAAAATATTCCACGTGGATTCTCATTTGTACAGTCAACACTTTGTTACATTGCTTTAGTAGATTGGCTTAAACAAATCTTTACTATTTCCCAACAACACATATCACAGAAAGCCAACGAGAGCATCAGCAAGCTAGCGCTTATAGCGTGCTCCTGAAATATTTCATGAGAAAAATATTTGGTGAATGACAGACTGTGTAGTACAAAAATACATCATTTATACTTGATAATTGAGCAAAAGAAAAGGCAAAAAGATTTTAGCAGATTCGCTGTAAAATGGCTCGGTAGATAACCTCGGTAGGGGTTGCATGCCGACCGGGGAGACAATGGCTAACATATTTTATATAAAATGTTGGAAAATGTTATGCTACAAGTTAAAACATTGTTTAAATTTGGGAGTTCATTCTTTTCATTTTGAGGTTATCCTCTTTCGCTTTGAGTTAAACCATTATATTACACGAGTTATTTCGTTTAAGTTTTGAGTTATTTCATTAAAATTCACATTTACACTTTAGGCGCTACTTCTTTTCCCTTTTTTCTTTCTTTCTAACTCAATGGAAGTGCATTTACGTGCCTGTCTATTCTGTTATTCTTGACATTGTCCACAACACCCTTTTCTGTTACTCTTCTGGCGAGCAGTTCTTTGAGTTCAGCGGAAAACACTCTTCTGTGACATTACCGTGTATTGAAGTTTGACCTTCCAACAATGGGTTGAAGACGAATGGGAACTTTGTTCACTTGTTTATCTATGGCTGTGAAGATCGCTATGAGTTTGCCTGCTTAGTGAGTCCATTCGTACTAACAACGAACCACCGACAAGAAAGGTCAAGATGGAACATATATACAGGGGAACAAACAGCAACAGATTAGAACGAGGACACAGAAATGAACTGGAAATCTACACCAATATCCAATGAATCAGGCAGATGACACATTTAATCACCTGGTCCCTGAACATTCCAGACCCCCCCCCCCCCTCCTCTCTTTCTGTGTCTCGTTATTTCCGTCTGTCTGTCTGTCTGTCTGTCTGTTCTCTGTGGTACTCCCCTGCGCCCTCTCCTTCTCTCTCCCGCCCCATCTCTCCACATCTCTCCACATCTCTCCACATCTCTCCACATCTCTTGCTATTGTCGTCACTTTGATCTTATTGTCTGGTTGGGGTAATGCTTTGTGTTGCTTTCTGTCTTTGTTTGTGTTGCTTCACCCTGTTCTCGGTGTGATACATACTTGCGCGCGGGAACACAAGCACACACACACACACACACACACACACACACACACACACACACACACACACACACACACACACGCACACACGCACACACACACACACGCACACGCACGCGCGCACGCACGCACGCACACGCACACGCACGCACACACACACACACACACACACACACACACACACACACACACACACACACACAGTCTTCATTACTTCTGTCTTAAATCCAGCACATTTAACCATTAAAACCTCGTTCTGTCTCTGTCTGTCTATCTACCTGTCTGTCTGTCCTCACTTGAAGGAAACAAAACACAGCCCTTTGTCAATCCATCCATTGTTATTGTTGGTAAACACAGCTCTTTGTCAATCCATCCATAGTTATTGTTGGTAAACACAGCTCTTTTTCAATCCATCCATTGTTATTGTTGGTAAACACAGCTCTTTGTCAATCCATCCATTGTTATTGTTGGTAAACACAGCTCTTTGTCAATCCATCCATTGTTATTGTTGGTAAACACAGCTCTTTGTCAATCTATCCATAGTTATTGTTGGTAAACACAGCTCTTTGTCAATCCATCCATTGTTATTGTTGGTAAACACAGCTCTTTGTCAATCCATCCATAGTTATTGTTGGTAAGCACAGCTCTTTGTCAATCCATCCATTATTATTGTTGGCAAACACAGCCCTTTGTCAATCCATCCATAGTTAGTGTTGGCAAACACAGCCCATCCATTGTTATTGTTGGTGCTCTTGGTTTCAATCCATCCATTGTTATTGTTGGTTTCAATCCATCCATTGTTATTGTTGGTTTCAATCCATCCATTGTTATTGTTGGTGTTCTTGGTTTCAATCCATCCATTGTTATTGTTGGTTTCAATCCATCCATTGTTATTGTTGGCAAACACAGCCCATCCATTGTTATTGTTGGTGCTCTTGGTTTCAATCCATCCATTGTTATTGTTGGTTTCAATCCATTCATTGTTATTGTTGGTGCTCTTGGTTTCAATCCATCCATTGTTATTGTTGGTTTCAATCCATCCATTGTTATTGTTGGTGTTCTTGGTTTCAATCCATCCATTGTTATTGTTGGTTTCAATCCATCCATTGTTATTGTTGGTGCTCTTGGTTTCAATCCATCCATTGTTATTGTTGGTTTCAATCCATCCATTGTTATTGTTGGTGTTCTTGGTTTCAATCCATCCATTGTTATTGTTGGTGCTCTTGGTTTCAATCCATCCATTGTTATTGTTGGTTTCAATCCATCCATTGTTATTGTTGGTGCTCTTGGTTTCAATCCATCCATTGTTATTGTTGGTTTCAATCCATCCATTGTTATTGTTGGTTTCAATCCATACATTGTTATTGTTGGTTTCAATCCATCCATTGTTATTGTTGGTGCTCTTGGTTTCAATCCATCCATTGTTATTGTTGGTTTCAATCCATCCATTGTTATTGTTGGTGCTCTTGGTTTCAATCCATCCATTGTTATTGTTGGTTTCAATCCATCCATTGTTATTGTTGGTTTCAATCCATACATTGTTATTGTTGGTTTCAATCCATCCATTGTTATTGTTGGTGTTCTTGGTTTCAATCCATCCATTGTTATTGTTGGTTTCAATCCATCCATTGTTATTGTTGGTTTCAATCCATCCATTGTTATTGTTGGTTTCAATCCATCCATTGTTATTGTTGGCTTCAATCCATACATTGTTATTGTTGGTTTCAATCCATCCATTGTTATTGTTGGCTTCAATCCATACATTGTTATTGTTGGTTTCAATCCATCCATTGTTATTGTTGGTTTCAATCCATCCATTGTTATTGTTGGTTTCAATCCATCCATTGTTATTGTTGGTTTCAATCCATACATTGTTATTGTTGGTTTCAATCCATCCATTGTTATTGTTGGTTTCAATCCATCCATTGTTATTGTTGGTTTCAATCCATCCATTGTTATTGTTGGTTTCAATCCATACATTGTTATTGTTGGTTTCAATCCATCCATTGTTATTGTTGGCTTCAATCCATACATTGTTATTGTTGGTTTCAATCCATCCATTGTTATTGTTGGCTTCAATCCATACATTGTTATTGTTGGTTTCAATCCATCCATTGTTATTGTTGGTTTCAATCCATCCATTGTTATTGTTGGCTTCAATCCATACATTGTTATTGTTGGCTTCAATCCATCCATTGTTAT
>CM065688.1:62058832-62061332 GCA_017654935.2 Phymorhynchus buccinoides | reverse complement strand
CAGTTTAGGCTCTGTAGGCTTTTGAAGCCTTTTGCCCTCTAGATATGTTTTTTATATGTAGTATAAATTTTTATGTCACTTTTGCCCGTGAATTTCTTTGGCTATTGTGCATTGTTTAAAAAAAAGATTATTTCTCCAAATTTGTGGAGTACATAATAGTATTACATTTTTTGTCAATACGATTTTTGAACATATTTAGTGATGATGCATTTACAGTTTCATTAGAAAGATTGTTCCATGCAGTTATTACTCTGTTAGTAAAAAAGGTTTTGAGCTGAACGACTGTTATTTAGTTTTTTTGTTAGTTTGAAATCATGCCCTCGTGTTCTCTCCTCGTCAGTTAGAGTTAGTAAAGTTTTAGTTGTGTTAGGATCATAAAACTTGTTAAGAATTTTATACACCTCAATCAAATCGCCTCTTAGACGTCTGTATTCCAAACTAGGTATTCCCAAATACTTTAGTCTGTCCTCATAGTCCATATAAAATTCTGCGTTACTGGCTGTACAACCTTCGTCCCCTGACTCTGCCCTTGTTGCCATGCTACGTCATCTGTGTATAGGGATTAATCTTCCACGCACGCGAGGCTGCAGAGGAGGAAAAAGGAAGCAACGGAAGATTTCTGTCGTCTGCTCAATTCCTCGCCCTCCCCCTTCACCTACCAAACGGATGAGTATTTCTAACTTACTTACTGTTCCCGTTGCTTCGCCTACAAAAGATGCTAATTTTATTGTTGCCCAGTTTAACCCCCGTTCCGTTGGCGTCCCACAGAAACGTTCTTCTATTAATTATTTCATTGTAGAGAACGATGTTGATATTTTCTGCATCACTGAATCCTGGCTTCTGCCTTCGGGTGATGAAGCTAAATGCGCTGATCTCTCTCCCCCTGGCTACAAAACCATCTCCTATCCTCGCTCTTCACGTGGCGGAGGCATTGCCTTTGTCGTGCGTGAAAAACTGTGCCTCCATCTCACCTCTACCTCCCTCTTCCCCTTTCCACACTCCTCCTTTGAACTGGCCCAGCTCTCCGTTACTCTCCGTCAGCACTGCCTCCAGCTTTTCTGCCTCTACCGCCCCCCTCCCAACAAGAAAAACAAACTTTCGGACTCCCTCTTCCTCGACGAGTTTCCCTCTTTGCTGGAGCACTGCAACACTATCAGCGGTGTTCCAATCATCATGGGAGACTTCAACATTCATGTTGATGTTCCCACTGACCCCCTCACCCTCCGCTTCACCGCACTGCTGGATGACTTCGACCTGCACCAGGCTGTGACCTTCCCTACCCACCAGAAAGGTCACACCCTTGACCTGGTTATCGTCAGGCGTGACGACGAAGATGTCCTGCGGTCTACTGCTCCTGACTCCTTCCTGGACTTTTCTGACCATCTCTGTGTTCTTTCCTGCCTCCGTTTATCTCGCCCTTCATGCCCTCCTGTGTATGCTGAGACCAGGAAGATCTCCTCCATCGACATCACTGCCTTCATGTCTGACCTCAGGGCCAGACTTGACTCATCTCTACAGCCTTCTGCCGACCAGCTCCACCACCTCCTGACCAGTCTACTCGACCTCCACGCCCCTGTCATCCGTCGCAAGATCTCCAGTAGGCCTCCATCACCGTGGTATGCTTCTGTGGCACCTGAGGTGACTCAGGGTAAACAAGAACGCCGCCGTGCAGAGCGTCAGTGGACAAAAAAGCCATGAACAAAATTGTGTCTGACATTATAGATAAGGCCAAATGCTCTTGTTTGAATGCCCAAATTCTCGCTTGTACCACTTCACGTCAATTGTTTAGTTTAGCCAACTCCCTCCTTGGTAAACCAAAGTCCACACCTCTACCTTCTTCTATCCCTGTGTCTGAACTCCCTCAACGTTTCTCTGATTTCTTTCACAGCAAGATAGCCACCATCCGCCACAATCTTGATTCTCAATCTGCTCCACCATCAACTGACTCTGTCCCTGATCCCTCCTTTTCTGGCAGTATGTGGTCTGAGTTCCGTTCTGTTTCCACTGATGAGGTTAAGAAGATTTTGACCCGAACTCAGACTAAAACCTGTAAGCTAGACCCTCTACCTTCATCTCTCTTCTCCCAGTGTCTTGATGATCTCCTTCCTTACTTTACATCCATCATCAATGAATCTCTATGTTCAGGCCGCTTTCCAACTCATTTCAAATCTGCAGTTGTCAAACCTCTCTTAAAGAAGCCTAGTCTCGATCCTGAAAATCTAAAGAACTATCGGCCTGTCTCTAATCTTTCATTCCTTTCTAAGCTTACGGAAAAGGTGGTTCTTAAACAGCTGTCTGACCATCTTCAGGTAAATGATCTCTACTATCCAAACCAGTCTGCTTATCGAGCAGGTCACAGTACTGAGACAGCCCTCTTAAAGATAACGAACGACCTGCTCACTGCCTTGGATGAAAACAAGGTTTCTCTTCTCTCTCTCCTTGATCTTTCTGCAGCGTTTGACACTATCGACCACTCCATCCTCATTTCTAGACTTCACAC
>CM065688.1:62050799-62058332 GCA_017654935.2 Phymorhynchus buccinoides | reverse complement strand
TGCCAAACATAATTCCACAGTATACTGATTCTATTTTTACTTTTTTTTTTTTTTGCTGTCTAGAAGATTAAAGATCATGAAGCTAGAGAGCGGCGCAGGTAATACCATACCAGGCAAATAGCTGGGCCGTATCTTGTCCAGTAGCACCCGTTGAATGGGGACCACTAGTCAGTAAGCACTGAGCTTCTTTATCCAGGTTCACTATTGATTTTGGCCTGCCTTCCAGTTGAAGAGGACCAGATGTGTCTGGCCAAAACCGACTGGTCTGTATTATCCGTGTGAGTCCTCTGTATTTCTGTCTGCGTGTGTGTCTGTTGGCCTTGCGAGCTTTCCAGTATGCAACTCTACCATGTCCACCTGAGACCAAGCAATGTCAATGAGTCAAGCAACCATGCAGATGTAATATCAAAAGACTAGCATGTAGGACACTTCCATGTTCAGTCTGATTTCAAAACACCCAATTATATATCGTTTGAGCAAACATTCAACTAAATCCATTTATTTTGCAAAAATTAAAAAAACAATGTTAAAGCTGACAACAGATTTTACTTTTCATATTGCTGAAGACATGATGTTGTATTGATATAAACGTAACGGAATAAGTTAACTTTTCACAGAGAGAAATGTTGCTTTCACGATATGTGATACACGTCCTACCATTTTCAGGGCACAAACACTTGGTTGATGGGGGTGGGGGGGGAAGTTTGTAGGGTCTGCACCGCACACTAGGGAGAGTACGCCACGTCTCTTTGCCTCATCCACGTACCGGCGCAGCGCACGTGCTCTCAGACACGCTTTAGTGTTCAGTCCAGCTCTAACTGAGTGTCTTTGCACCTTTAATTGTGTGGCGTTAATAACCAAGGATAGAACGCTACCTAAGTCGCACTGTTAACTCTATCACTCTAACTCGCATCCTCGGCCAGGGGTACTCAGAGTATGGACAACCCTTCGACTGACTGAAGGAACTTATCGTTATGAAGCCTTAATACATCTTGACGAAACTTCTCAGAGTTAGAAGCTACACTTGACGAAACTCTCAGAGTATGCAGGCCTAAACTTGACGAAACTCTCAGATGTTAAGGACACAATCGCTGAAGGACATCCAGCAAATGAAGTCAATGACACTTATCAAAGAGGAGGACAATCCTGAGGTTGAAATGACATTTCATGATGTCAAGGACATTTCACCACGTCACTTCATGATGTCATCGACATGACGTCATAAAGTCAAGGGCGCCCTCGATGGGGAGATTTACGAAAGCGCGTATTGGCATATCAGAAGCGCTAGAAAAAATATTACGAAAGCGCGTCAAATCGGCATACGTAACGCGGATTTTTTTAAATTACAATTTTGAGCACAGATTTCCAACCCACCCACCCACCAAATTCACCCCACTGTCGCCGTCGTGGTTGTGTTCCATTGTAACTGGGATCAGTTATGTCATGTCACTGTCAGTTCGAAGTCGTCCTTTACATTTTTTGTTGGTGCAGCGCCACGATATTATGCCATCTTTCAAAACGCTGTCAACCCGTTGGATTTGTGGATGAGGCCTCAGAGGTTCTGGAAAGAGGCCACCAGGAGGATTTCTTGATAATGGATTTTGCCAAGGCATTTGACAAAGTCAGCCATCCCCTCCTCATCTACAAACTAAGGAAATACGGAATCTCGCAGAAAACCTGCCGGTGGATCGAAAACTTTCTAGCTGACCGGAAACAGGCAGTCGTCGTTGGTGGAGCGAAGTCCAACCCCGCACCTGTCCAGTCTGGAGTCCCACAGGGGTCAGTGCTAGGTCCATCACTCTTCCTCCTGTACATTAACGATCTCCCTGAAGGTCTTCACTCCACTGCCCGCTTATTTGCCGATGACACCATCTGTCACCAGGACATCAAAGCCTCAAGTGATCAGAGCACGCTCCAAGATGACCTTGATAGGCTTGCCACATGGGAAGACAGATGGAGAATGGCTTTCCACCCTCAAAAATGCTCTGTTCTCCACATGACGAGACGCAGAAACACCATGGAGAAGGCCTACTTCCTACACGGACACCAACTCCAGAGCGTGCCCCATGCAAAGTATCTGGGTATGACTATCTCCACTGACCTTAAGTGGGACACCCACATCAACGAAATGGTGAACAGGGTAAATAAAACCCTTGGCTTCCTGAGGAGGGCCCTGAAGATAAACAATAAAAAGCTCAAGCAGTAGGCCTACAAGGCTATGGTACGCCCCCTCCTGGAATACGCCATCCCAGTCTGGGACCCCCACAACAAAGGCAGCATCAACGCCTTAGAAAAAATCCAGAGCCGAGCTGCAAGATGGGTGGCCCGTGACTTCCATGAGACAAAAAGATCAGCAGACCTCAAGAATACCCTGAAATGGCCCCTTCTTGAGAACCGCAGAACTGAAGCCCGCCTGAACACATTCTATGAATTCCACACAGGTCTTTTGTCCATAAAAACCAAATACTCACCAACAAATACACAACAGAAGAAAAGCCTCCCGTCAGTCCCACTGTGCTGCCTACGACATTCTAAGCCACAGAACACAGTACAGACAACCCACATTCTTCCCCCGCACCATCCCACAGTGGAACTGCCTCCCAGAAGCAGTTGCCTCCTCTCAGTCATTGGAGGCATTCAAAAGAGGCCTCCACAAACACCTCCACTGTAACTAAAACCAGGGAACTAGGGGCCATAGATCAAAGTAATGGTAAATGAAGGGCAGGAGCTGTGCCGGTCGGGGTTCGCCCCCGGGGACCGCTACGGTAGCCGGGTTGGTCTTGCCCAGATACTACGAAATAAAGGCTATGGTCCAACTTTTTTTTCCCTTTTTCTTTTTTTAAATATAATAATAGACAGATCCACACTAGGTTTTATTCTATGCTTACTTTCCTTTCCATTAGGCTACTTCTATCTCCTCAGCTTTCTAATTTCTTGTCTTCTTACTACCCCCCAAAGTGCAGCAGAAATCTTCAGCCTGATGAAGTTGGCTGCCTGAGGTGAAGAAGAAGAAGAAGAAGACATACCCATCGTGCATTAGAGACTTATTTCCTTTATTCGTATTCGATACAGTCAAATCCATGGTGTCAGAACAGGCCTGTAGGAATGACTATCGCATGTACATCTGACAGCTCCCAATACTGGCGACAACGCACCAACACCAATATGTGAGATACATGAATTCTACTCTGCTCTGAGTTGACGACTTTATTTACAACTGTTACAGGCCCATTCGTCTGAATGACGTGCTTGAAGATAGGACATTCAGATGTTGTGCGTAGGGGAGAGAGACAGAGTCAAACAGACACACTTATAACCACCGCGATCACCATCACTAATAGAGAGAGAGAGAAATAGGAGAGAGAGAGAGAGAGAGAGAGAGAGAGAGATGGAGAGAGAGAGAGAGAGAGAGAGAGAGAGAGAGAGAGAGAGAGAGAGAGAGAGAGAGAATTGTCTGTGTGTGTTTGTATTTGTGTAATCTGTGCGTGTGATTATGCATGTATGTGAATGTGTAATTGTCTGCATGTATGTGAGCGTGTGTACATGTGCTTGTATTCGAGCACGCGTTCGAATGCCTATAACTGGATTCGTTTTTCATGATTTCACATAATATTCCAAACGAGATTAAAGCCAGAAAGCTCACCACAAAGAATCAGTAAAAATGTCCAACTTTCAACATGACTGGTTTTAGGAAGGCAGAACACAATTATGCCCCCCCCCCCCCCACCACCACCACCACCCCCCACCTCTCTCTCTCTCTTTCTCTCTGACTCTCTCTCTCTCTCTTCTCTGTGGTCTCTCTCTCTCTCTCTCTCTCTCTCTCTCTCTCTCTCTCTCTCTGTGTATCTGTCTCTCTGTCTCTGTCTCTCTTCTTTGCTCTCTCTCTGTCTCTGTCTCTCTTCTTTGCTCTCTCTCTGTCTCTGTCTCTCTTCTTTGCTCTCTCTGTGTCTGTGATGTGTCATCAGCACAGTCTGCTCCACTCCCAGGGTCACACGGTGCATGTGATGTGTCATCAGTACAGTCTGCTCCACTCCCAGGGTCACACGGTGCATGTGATGTGTCATCAGCACAGTCTGCTCCACTCCCAGGGTCACACGGTGCATGTGATGTGTCATCAGCACAGACTGCTCCACTCCCAGGGTCACACGGTGCATGTGATGTGTCATCAGTACAGTCTGCTCCACTCCCAGGGTCACACGGTGCATGTGATGTGTCATCAGTACAGTCTGCTCCACTCCCAGGGTCACACGGTGCATGTGATGTGTCATCAGCACAGTCTGCTCCACTCCCAGGGTCACACGGTGCATGTGATGTGTCATCAGTACAGTCTGCTCCACTCCCAGGGTCACACGGTGCATGTGATGTGTCATCAGTACAGTCTGCTCCACTCCCAGGGTCACACGGTGCATGTGATGTGTCATCAGCACAGTCTGCTCCACTCCCAGGGTCACACGGTGCATGTGATGTGTCATCAGTACAGTCTGCTCCACTCCCAGGGTCACACGGTGCATGTGATGTGTCATCAGTACAGTCTGCTCCACTCCCAGGGTCACACGGTGCATGTGATGTGTCATCAGCACAGTCTGCTCCACTCCCAGGGTCACACGGTGCATGTGATGTGTCATCAGTACAGTCTGCTCCACTCCCAGGGTCACACGGTGCATGTGATGTGTCATCAGCACAGTCTGCTCCACTCCCAGGGTCACACGGTGCATGTGATGTGTCATCAGCACAGTCTGCTCCACTCCCAGGGTCACACGGTGCATGTGATGTGTCATCAGCACAGTCTGCTCCACTCCCAGGGTCACACGGTGCATGTGATGTGTCATCAGTACAGTCTGCTCCACTCCCAGGGTCACACGGTGCATGTGATGTGTCATCATCACAGTCTGCTCCACTCCCAGGGTCACACGGTGCATGTGATGTGTCATCAGCACAGTCTGCTCCACTCCCAGGGTCACACGGTGCATGTGATGTGTCATCAGCACAGTCTGCTCCACTCCTTGGGTCACACGGTGCATGTGATGTGTCATCAGCACAGTCTGCTCCACTCCCAGGGTCACACGGTGCATGTGATGTGTCATCAGCACAGTCTGCTCCACTCCCAGGGTCACACGGTGCATGTGATGTGTCATCAGCATAGTCTGCTCCACTCCCAGGGTCACACGGTGCATGTGATGTGTCATCAGCACAGTCTGCTCCACTCCCAGGGTCACACGGTGCATGTGATGTGTCATCAGCACAGTCTGCTCCACTCCCAGGGTCACACGGTGCATGTGATGTGTCATCAGCACAGTCTGCTCCACTCCCAGGGTCACACGGTGCATGTGATGTGTCATCAGCACAGTCTGCTCCACTCCCAGGGTCACACGGTGCATGTGATGTGTCATCAGCACAGACTGCTCCACTCCCAGGGTCACACGGTGCATGTGATGTGTCATCAGCACAGTCTGCTCCACTCCTTGGGTCACACGGTGCATGTGATGTGTCATCAGTACAGTCTGCTCCACTCCCACAGGTCACACGG
This sequence comes from Phymorhynchus buccinoides, assembly GCA_017654935.2. NCBI lineage: Eukaryota > Metazoa > Mollusca > Gastropoda > Neogastropoda > Raphitomidae > Phymorhynchus > Phymorhynchus buccinoides. The sequence goes on along the minus strand of CM065688.1, from coordinate 62,052,805 downwards.
TGCATGTGATGTGTCATCAGCACAGTCTGCTCCACTCCCAGGGTCACACGGTGCATGTGATGTGTCATCAGCACAGTCTGCTCCACTCCCAGGGTCACACGGTGCATGTGATGTGTCATCAGCACAGTCTGCTCCACTCCTTGGGTCACACGGTGCATGTGATGTGTCATCAGTACAGTCTGCTCCACTCCCAGGGTCACACGGTGCATGTGATGTGTCATCAGCATAGTCTGCTCCACTCCCAGGGTCACACGGTGCATGTGATGTGTCATCAGTACAGTCTGCTCCACTCCCAGGGTCACACGGTGCATGTGATGTGTCATCAGTACAGTCTGCTCCACTCCCAGGGTCACACGGTGCATGTGATGTGTCATCAGGACAGTCTGCTCCACTCCCAGGGTCACACGGTGCATGTGATGTGTCATCAGTACAGTCTGCTCCACTCCCAGGGTCACACGGTGCATGTGATGTGTCATCAGCACAGTCTGCTCCACTCCCAGGGTCACACGGTGCATGTGATGTGTCATCAGTACAGTCTGCTCCACTCCCAGGGTCACACGGTGCATGTGATGTGTCATCAGCACAGTCTGCTCCACTCCTTGGGTCACACGGTGCATGTGATGTGTCATCAGTACAGTCTGCTCCACTCCCAGGGTCACACGGTGCATGTGATGTGTCATCAGCACAGTCTGCTCCACTCCTTGGGTCACACGGTGCATGTGATGTGTCATCAGCACAGTCTGCTCCACTCCCAGGGTCACACGGTGCATGTGATGTGTCATCAGTACAGTCTGCTCCACTCCCAGGGTCACACGGTGCATGTGATGTGTCATCAGCACAGTCTGCTCCACTCCCAGGGTCACACGGTGCATGTGATGTGTCATCAGCACAGTCTGCTCCACTCCCAGGGTCACACGGTGCATGTGATGTGTCATCAGTACAGTCTGCTCCACTCCCAGGGTCACACGGTGCATGTGATGTGTCATCAGTACAGTCTGCTCCACTCCCAGGGTCACACGGTGCATGTGATGTGTCATCAGCACAGTCTGCTCCACTCCCAGGGTCACACGGTGCATGTGATGTGTCATCAGTACAGTCTGCTCCACTCCCAGGGTCACACGGTGCATGTGATGTGTCATCAGCACAGACTGCTCCACTCCCAGGGTCACACGGTGCATGTGATGTGTCATCAGTACAGTCTGCTCCACTCCCAGGGTCACACGGTGCATGTGATGTGTCATCAGCACAGTCTGCTCCACTCCCAGGGTCACACGGTGCATGTGATGTGTCATCAGTACAGTCTGCTCCACTCCCAGGGTCACACGGTGCATGTGATGTGTCATCAGCATAGTCTGCTCCACTCCCAGGGTCACACGGTGCATGTGATGTGTCATCAGTACAGTCTGCTCCACTCCCAGGGTCACACGGTGCATGTGATGTGTCATCATCACAGTCTGCTCCACTCCCAGGGTCACACGGTGCATGTGATGTGTCATCATCACAGTCTGCTCCACTCCCAGGGTCACACGGTGCATGTGATGTGTCATCAGCACAGTCTGCTCCACTCCCAGGGTCACACGGTGCATGTGATGTGTCATCAGTACAGTCTGCTCCACTCCCAGGGTCACACGGTGCATGTGATGTGTCATCAGTACAGTCTGCTCCACTCCCAGGGTCACACGGTGCATGTGATGTGTCATCAGCACAGTCTGCTCCACTCCCAGGGTCACACGGTGCATGTGATGTGTCATCATCACAGTCTGCTCCACTCCCAGGGTCACACGGTGCATGTGATGTGTCATCAGTACAGTCTGCTCCACTCCCAGGGTCACACGGTGCATGTGATGTGTCATCAGTACAGTCTGCTCCACTCCCAGGGTCACACGGTGCATGTGATGTGTCATCAGCACAGTCTGCTCCACTCCCAGGGTCACACGGTGCATGTGATGTGTCATCAGCACAGTCTGCTCCACTCCCAGGGTCACACGGTGCATGTGATGTGTCAT
>CM065688.1:62029856-62042799 GCA_017654935.2 Phymorhynchus buccinoides | reverse complement strand
GACTAACATAGATTCGCTCCCCTTGAACTGCTGGTCTCGGATTCTGCGACCTGAACAAGCCGGAGGTGTGGCTGCGAGTTGGGACTCGGAATGAGCGGCGTGGGAGCAACGCCACTGTACGGCCCAGAAGATGGGACAGCAAAAAAAAGAAAAAGAATATATCTTTTATGTGCGTGCCAAGGGATTAATAAATCGGTTCCTTAAATCCAGATACAACGCATATGTAAACAAAAAATGATGCTCGTTTTCAATCTGACATAAACACAGTACACAGTTTCTGCTTGCAGAGTGATTATCATATCGGTACAAATTATTATGAATTGGTAACACCCAGACGCAGCTGGGTAAGTGCAACCCTAAAACAGTAAACGCCAATGTCTCCGCTTCAAATACTGATTTGAATTAACCATGCAGATTATATCGATCTTTCCCATTGGTAGATGCATGCCAGTCCTGTATAAACATGTCAACTAACCTCTGCTTAAAAGATTTTAAGAACATTTTAGCATCTCCCACTCCCTGATACATCCATGCAAACTGGAAACCAGTGGCACAAAGAATTAGTCTGATTTTTGTCACCCAACAAACCTTTCCATTTTCATTCATGTTGTAGAGCATTCTGTATGCTTGATTTGATTTGGTAGTCTATTATCTTGAAGTTGAATCAAACGAAACCAATATTTAAGACATCTTATGTAACTATTGACATACAGTGGAGATCTACCGAGTTCAAAGAAGACTAATTTATTTGGTGTGCACATAGGAACCCCAAAATCGTTTACATGCTAGGAGATGTACTCTTTCTATGTTCTCTAATTTTGTGTGACCCCATATTTCGGAACTGTACATAAGAATTGGGAGAACATTTGCGTCAAACATTTTAACGAAAGTTTTTCTGGTCATTTCTTTACATTTTTGAAATATTCTGCACAGAAAATGGACAGCTGTTTTAGCTTTGCTGACTGAAGGGTCAGTACCCTGTTTACTGCTAAGTGTGGTTGAAAAAGTGTATCCAAGATAATTATATCTGTTTACTGCACAGAAAATGGACAGCTGTTTTAGCTTTGCTGACTGAAGGGTCAGTACCCTGCTTACTGCTAAGTGTGGTTGAAAAAGTGTATCCAAGATAGTTATATCTGTTTACTGCACAGAAAATGGACAGCTGTTTTAGCTTTGCTGACTGAAGGGTCAGTACCCTGCTTACTGCTAAGTGTGGTTGAAAAAGTGTATCCAAGATAGTTATAACTGTTTACTGCACAGAAAAAGGACAGCTGTTTTAGCTTTGCTGACTGAAGGGTCAGTACCCTGCTTACTGCTAAGTGTGGTTGAAAAAGTGTATCCAAGATAGTTATATCTGTTTACTGCACAGAAAAAGGACAGCTGTTTTAGCTTTGCTGACTGAAGGGTCAGTACCCTGCTTACTGCTAAGTGTGGTTGAAAAAGTGTATCCAAGATAGTTATAACTGTTTACTGCACAGAAAAAGGACAGCTGTTTTAGCTTTGCTGACTGAAGGGTCAGTACCCTGTTTACTGCTAAGTGTGGTTGAAAAAGTGTATCCAAGATAGTTATAACTGTTTACTGCACAGAAAAAGGACAGCTGTTTTAGCTTTGCTGACTGAAGGGTCAGTACCCTGTTTACTGCTAAGTGTGGTTGAAAAAGTGTATCCAAGATAGTTATATCTGTTTACTGCACAGAAAAAGGACAGCTGTTTTAGCTTTGCTGACTGAAGGGTCAGTACCCTGTTTACTGCTAAGTGTGGTTGAAAAAGTGTATCCAAGATAGTTATATCTGTTTACTGCACAGAAAATGGACAGCTGTTTTAGCTTTGCTGACTGAAGGGTCAGTACCCTGTTGACTGCTAAGTGTGGTTGAAAAAGTGTATCCAAGATAGTTATATCTGTTTACTGCACAGAAAATGGACAGCTGTTTTAGCTTTGCTGACTGAAGGGTCAGTACCCTGTTTACTGCTAAGTGTGGTTGAAAAAGTGTATCCAAGATAGTTATATCTGTTTACTGCACAGAAAATGGACAGCTGTTTTAGCTTTGCTGACTGAAGGGTCAGTACCCTGTTTACTGCTAAGTGTGGTTGAAAAAGTGTATCCAAGATAGTTATAACTGTTTACTGCACAGAAAAAGGACAGCTGTTTTAGCTTTGCTGACTGAAGGGTCAGTACCCTGTTTACTGCTAAGTGTGGTTGAAAAAGTGTATCCAAGATAGTTATATCTGTTTACTGCACAGAAAATGGACAGCTGTTTTAGCTTTGCTGACTGAAGGGTCAGTACCCTGTTTACTGCTAAGTGTGGTTGAAAAAGTGTATCCAAGATAGTTATATCTGTTTACTGCACAGAAAATGGACAGCTCTTTTAGCTTTGCTGACTGAAGGGTCAGTACCCTGTTTACTGCTAAGTGTGGTTGAAAAAGTGTATCCAAGATAGTTATATCTGTTTACTGCACAGAAAATGGACAGCTCTTTTAGCTTTGCTGACTGAAGGGTCAGTACCCTGTTTACTGCTAAGTGTGGTTGAAAAAGTGTATCCAAGATAGTTATATCTGTTTACTGCACAGAAAATGGACAGCTGTTTTAGCTTTGCTGACTGAAGGGTCAGTACCCTGTTTACTGCTAAGGGTGGTTGAAAAAGTGTATCCAAGATAGTTATATCTGTTTACTGCACAGAAAATGGACAGCTGTTTTAGCTTTGCTGACTGAAGGGTCAGTACCCTGTTTACTACTAAATGTGGTTGAAAAAGTGTATCCAAGATAGTTATATCTGTTTACTGCACAGAAAATGGACAGCTGTTTTAGCTTTGCTGACTGAAGGGTCAGTACCCTGTTTACTGCTAAGTGTGGTTGAAAAAGTGTATCCAAGATAGTTATATCTGTTTACTGCACAGAAAATGGACAGCTGTTTTAGCTTTGCTGACTGAAGGGTCAGTACCCTGTTTACTGCTAAGTGTGGTTGAAAAAGTGTATCCAAGATAGTTATATCTGTTTACTGCACAGAAAATGGACAGCTCTTTTAGCTTTGCTGACTGAAGGGTCAGTACCCTGTTTACTGCTAAGTGTGGTTGAAAAAGTGTATCCAAGATAGTTATATCTGTTTACTGCACAGAAAAATGGACAGCTCTTTTAGCTTTGCTGACTGAAGGGTCAGTACCCTGTTTACTGCTAAGTGTGGTTGAAAAAGTGTATCCAAGATAGTTATATCTGTTTACTGCACAGAAAATGGACAGCTGTTTTAGCTTTGCTGACTGAAGGGTCAGTACCCTGTTTACTGCTAAGGGTGGTTGAAAAAGTGTATCCAAGATAGTTATATCTGTTTACTGCACAGAAAATGGACAGCTGTTTTAGCTTTGCTGACTGAAGGGTCAGTACCCTGTTTACTACTAAATGTGGTTGAAAAAGTGTATCCAAGATAGTTATATCTGTTTACTGCACAGAAAATGGACAGCTGTTTTAGCTTTGCTGACTGAAGGGTCAGTACCCTGTTTACTACTAAATGTGGTTGAAAAAGTGTATCCAAGATAGTTATATCTGTTTACTGCACAGAAAAAGGACAGCTGTTTTAGCTTTGCTGACTGAAGGGTCAGTACCCTGTTTACTACTAAATGTGGTTGAAAAAGTGTATCCAAGATAGTTATATCTGTTTACTGCACAGAAAATGGACAGCTGTTTTAGCTTTGCTGACTGAAGGGTCAGTACCCTGTTTACTACTAAATGTGGTTGAAAAAGTGTATCCAAGATAGTTATATCTGTTTACTGCACAGAAAATGGACAGCTGTTTTAGCTTTGCTGACTGAAGGGTCAGTACCCTGTTTACTGCTAAGTGTGGTTGAAAAAGTGTATCCAAGATAGTTATACCTGTTTACTATTTCTACCTCATGGTTGTCATAAAGCCACTTTTCATGTTTGGAAAGATAGCCGCCTTTCCTAGACACCATTACCTTTGTTTTCTCTCTATTAACTTTGAGTCTTAATCTTTCACAGCATGACTTTAAGACATTCAGTTGATGTTGTAACCCTGAAGGTGTTGATGCTAATAAGCCGATATCGTCAGCGAAGAGAAGAATAAAAAGTTTTAATATATCAGGTAAGAGTAGTATTCCGTGTTTGCCTGTAATTGAGATATGAATAGCGATTTCGTTGATAAAAAGAGAAAAAAACGTTGGACTGAGTCCACACCCTTGACGAACACCTCGTGGACAATGAAAAAACTCTGAGTATTTATTGTTTGCTCTTACACATGATAGTAGTGAGTCATGCATGGCTGTTAATATACAGAAACAATTACCTTTAATACCCTAACTGTAGATTGCTTCCAATAATTTCGTATGATCAATAGAGTCAAACGCTTTTCTGAAATCTATGAAAGCAATGTACAACTTCTGTCCTTTTTTACTCAAACACTTTTGAGCTACTGCATATAAATTGAACATTTGATCTGTTGTTGAGTAATTTCTGCGAAAACCTGCTTGACTTTCAGATATTTTGTTGTTGTCCTCTAACCACGTGTACAGCCTAGAATTCAGAATGGATGTAAAACATTTACTAACAACACTTAGCAGAGATACTCCCCTGTAATTGTCAGTTAAATGTATATCGCCCTTCTTGTGAGTTGGCACTATTATGGCTTTAGCCCATTCCTTTGGGTAAGAGCCTGACGCAAAGATGAAGTTAAAAAGTGTTGCTAGAAAAGCTACCCCACGCTGACCACTTATTTTCATCATTTCTATTGTGACTCCATCAATTCCACAAGACTTACCATTATTAAGCTTTCGTATTGCAACTTCAACCTCATCTGTTGTTATTACCCTGTTAAGAGGATTATCAGGTTCCTGTGTTAATTCATGCTGAAAATCAACATTTTGGGCCCTGTCCATTTGAGCTTCTCTACTTTGAAAGACATTCTGAAAATGATGGCTCCATTCTGAAATATCAATTTTGTCACTAGTTAAGGACTTATTCCCCCCTCCTAAACTCTTTAATTCTTTCCAAAGGGAAGATGAATTATGTAGATTATTTGCCAAGGTATTAGCTTTGTTTCTCCTAAATGTTTGCCTCTTTATATCTTTAGTATTTTTATAGCTTGTTTTTGCTTCAGCATATTCCATCCTATCATTATAATCCCTTGTACCGCGGAATACAAACAATTTACTTGAAGATTTCATCTTAGCAGAGGAACATTCTTTATCAAACCAAGGGGCGTTTCTGAATTGTCTTTGAACCTTACTTTTCCCTAACATGCATTTGCATGCTGGTTTAAGGCAGAATGCAAAGTCACGTAGAGCTCCTTCCATATCCTGATTCAATTTAGCTTCGGCGTTCTCGAAACTAGTTTTAGATTAGTCAGTTTCCATAAACTCCCTATCAAGATGTTCTTTTTCACAATCCCAAACATTTTTTTCAATTGTCTTGTTCATGTCTTGATTGTCATTTTCATGAAGCTTAAGATCAGTTCCTTGAGGCAATGTTCTGTTCATTGTTACTGGCAAGTGATCAGAGTCGGTAAGATTATTTACACGCAATGATGAGACAGGCAACAGAAAAAACAACAATTCACATGACATTATATGATAATCAATTGTACTGGCACCTTGAGATGCAACAAACGTATAACTACCATCAAACCCATACTCTTTCAGTCCGTTCAGAACAACACATTCATACACATTGCATAGCGCGATCAACTGTTCCCAAAAATTGTTAGTTTGTTGATCAGATGAGATTCTATGGAAATTTGTACATTCATTTAAACAAACATCATCAATGTTATCACCAAACTCTGTGCAATTTAAAGAAGCAGTTCTGGCATTGAAATCGCCGCATAATAACATACAACAATCATTAACTTTATTGTACACGTGTAGTAAACAGTTTTCAATAAGTTCCAACCCAAACCCATTTCGCGAAGACTTCCAGAAATTGGAAGCTTGAGGAGGTATATATACTGCAAAAGTAAATGACTTTGAGAGAGAGAGAGAGAGAGAGAGAGAGAGAGAGAGAGAGAGAGAGAGAGAGAGAGAGAGAGAGAGAGAGAGAGAGAGAGTAGATGAGAGAGAGAGAGAGAGAGAGAGAGAGAGAGAGAGAGAGAGAGAGAGAGAGAGAGAGAGAGAGAGAGAGAGAGACACAGATAGAAAAAAAGAGACAACGATAGAGAGAAGATGAATGGCAGAGTAATAGCATCTCTCTCTCTCTCCTCTCTCTCTCTCTCTCTCTCTCTCTCTCTCCTCTCTCTCTCTTCTCTCCTCTCTCTCTCTCTCTCTGACCCTGACCGGGCAAATGTAAAAATTTAACTTTAACCGAATCAACCGATGCTCAACTTAGCCACTCCTCCCTGAAGGCTTGTAATAATGTCTACACCCTAACCCCCCTCCCCACTCCCCCTCTCTTTAACCGAATCAACTGATGCTCAACTTAGCCACTCCTCCCTGAAGGCTTGTAGCAATGTCTACAAAAACCCTAACCCCACACCCCACACCCCAACCTCTCCGTCCTGCCCCCTATCTCTTTCTTCTACCTACCTCTTCGACCGCTTGCTTTTTTCTTTCCCCCCCCCCCCCCCCCCCCCCATTCGCTTTTCTCACACACACCAACCCCACCCCACCCCCCTCCCTCCCCTCCCGTCATGCTGATTGTCTTTGGGTCGTTGTCGACAACAGCGCGGGTATCCTTTTACCCAAATCCCGCCCAAATGACCCAGCACTTGGCGGTATCCTTTCACCGGAATCTTTCCCAATTGAGGCCAATTGTCCCCAGTCTGGGGTTGGTCCCCAAGCGACGTCACTGAGAGGGGACATCACTCTAGGCGAAGACACCAGGAGGGGAAACAACTCGTGTGCGCCATTAGACCATCATCCGGGTAGTCAGTAGGGAACTGTATGGAATAATTGAAGCGTCAAAACATCATAGTGCATAATGTGTCACAAGAATAGCGGTGTTTTCTTCACATAATTGATATGAAAAAAACATTTCGTTATGAAGAACCAATTGATTAATGATCAGGTTTTCTATTACTTGTGTGTCTAATTGGCTGGTTGTTAGGCAAACTATTGTTTTGCATACGATAGTCAAAAGAAACCGCATTTTCAAAAAAGTCACAATTAGTGAATTACACTAACGATTTATTTTAATACATGTGTTAGAATTATATCGATAGTACTTGCATCGTATATATTTTTATGAAGAAACCCCCCCTGAGTATCTTGATAATTTTTAATAATAATATAATAATAGGGGATACTTATATAGCGTGATACCCCACATTGGGCTCATCGCGCTTTACAACAGTATAAAGGCATTGCAAAACATAAAAAGGTTCAACATATATGAATTGCACAAAAACCTATTATTATGTAGAAAAACGGAGAAAACTCTGACAAAACGGTTTTGTATTAATGAACCATCGAATGTGGGGTTTCATTTCTTAGGGTGGATTCCTTTGTCCCAAACATTGTACAGAGTGAACAGGAAAGGACGGGGGTCCCCAAGGGACAACCTTCATACCTTCAAATTGGACATCTATTTTAGGCATACACTTCTAAGAGATAAACCGCCCATGAAGAAAATGCGAGGTTTCTCCTCATTTGTTTTTCCAGCAGTATCGATCTCTTACAGACAAGAGAGGAGTAACTGCAATAGTCTCCATCACTATCATCCATGTAGTCAGAAAGGCACATCTCATTCATGAGGAGTAACTGCAATAGTCTCCATCACTATCATCCATGTAGTCAGAAAGGCACATCTCATTCATGAGGAGTAACTGCAATGGTCTCCATCACTATCATCCATGTAGTCAGAAAGGCACATCTCATTCATGAGGAGTAACTGCAATAGTCTCCATCACTATCATCCACGTAGTCAGAAAGGCACATCTCATTCATGAGGTTGAACACATGGGGTCTGAGCACTGTACCTTGGGCGAGGTTTCTCCTCATTTGTTTTTCCAGCAGTATCGATCTCTTACAGATAAGAGAGGAGTAACTGCAATAGTCTCCATCACTATCATCCATGTAGTCAGAAAGGCACATCTCATTCATGAGGAGTAACTGCAATAGTCTCCATCACTATCATCCACGTAGTCAGAAAGGCACATCTCATTCATGAGGTTGAACACATGGGGTCTGAGCACTGTACCTTGGGGCATTCCCTAGTACTTGTGATCCTGGGTCTCCAGAGAATCCCAGATAACGATCCCAGAATAACGATCCCAGGTAATTCCCCATATAGTGATCCCAGTCGCGGGCTGGGTTCGTCTTTGGCTTTCTTCCTGTTCTTCCCAGTTACAGCACTGTCGTCTGTGGTTTGTAGCAGTTAGCTGAATTGTACTAGTCCAGAATGCTCTCTTTGTCTGTCTGTCTGTCTGCCTCTCTCTCCCTTCCCCCCTCTTTCTCCTTCCTCTCTCGCTGTCTGTTTCTGTCCATTTGACTCTATCGGTCTCTGTTTGTCTGTCTGTCTGTCTCTGCCTTTGACTCTGTCCCTGTATCTCTCTCTCTCTGTCTGTCTTTCTCTAGCTCTCTCTGTCTCCCTCTCTCTCTCTCTCTCTCTCTCTCTCTCTCTCTCTCTCTCTCTCTCTCTCTCTCTCTCTCTCTCTCTCTCTCTCTCTCTCTCTCTCTCTGTCAGTCTACCTCTCCCACCCTCGGCCCATCTTTTCTTCATGAAAGTTACGACCAAACCCCGCTTCAATCAATTATTAAAATATCAACTGTAAAATCTAAACTTCAACTACAATGTCTTTAAAACATACCCCTTATGATTTGTGATATGACGCACAGTGTGCCGTCCAATTTCTGTCGTCCTTGAATAAAGGCCACACGATGCAACAGAGCTATCTCTGTTAAAGTTCTCAACGTCACGCTTAAATGTTTGTATTTTATTTCAGAATAATTGCACAAGTTAATGATCTCCAGTTGCTATCTTACTTAGCTGTCATCAAAGAAAAATCATCAAAACGTGTGAGCAGTTTTGAGTCATGTTTTAACAAACCAACAATTAAACATATATAGTAAAATTATTTAAAACGTTTTTGTCCCTATATCTTTGAAACGAACATTAAAACCCAAACCAGTTAGATTAACTTGGTATCTTGATCTATGTTCTAAAAACATAAAGAGTGCTGGCTTAGTTGTCCCTCCTTATTAGGGAGGCAATGGCACAACCCAGCCAAGGACACCTGTTTCGACTCTACGGAATCTCATCAGCTCGGCACTGGATGGGGGGTCTTAGCCTACCAAGGTTTTGTTGTTGTTGAGTGGAGGTTTTGCGTCCTCATGGCGGAAAGCCTTTAGGGATAAGTTGTTGTGGTGCTGCCAAGCTGGAACTACTCTCACCCGAACAAGAAGCTTGTGACACAAAAGGAAATGTTTCTTCCTATTGGTAAAAGGCTAAAAACCCCACAACCCAGCACTCAGGTCAATTAGAAATGATAAAAATCTTAAGTAAGAGTGTGAACATAACAATGTTCCAAAATTAACAATATGAAAACATAATAAGCGGCACGACCAGAGAGGGCCGGCAACTGAAATAGTATCCAAAGGGATAAAAATATATATGAAAAAAATCTCAGTTTACTGCTGGCACCGTTCCTCCAGCCTACAGGACTCAAATGTTAGAGCATTTGAAATGCAATAATAGTGAAATTGTTTCTTTTTTTAAGCGGTGCCAGCAGTAAACTGATATTTTGTTATATCTATTTTTATCACGATCTTTTTGTCTTCTTTTTTTTTTTCGTACCCAAGGTCATTCTGTACCCAAGGTCATTCTGATCGCAGTCTCTACATAATCGTTCTTCATGGGGTATTCCAAATCTTCTGCCAATTTCTATCATGAGTTTATGATTACCACACCGAAACCATATTAGAGGTTATATATAAACATCAGGCAACATTTCAATATATCTTTTACACACACACACACACACGCCACACGCACACGCACACGCACACGCACACGCACACACACACGCGCAGCAAACACACACACACACACACACACACACGCACGCACACACACGCACGCACGCACGCACGCACGCACGCACGCACGCACGCACGCACGACACACACACACACACACACGCACACGCACACCACACACACGCACACGCACACACGCACACGCACACACACACACACACACACACACACACACACACACACACACACACACACATGTCCATCAGGATGAGGACCACGAGGAAGCAGGCAGCGGACACAAGACGACCCATGATGTCAGTTAGTGACGTCAGCTGGTGTTGGCCAATCACGTTGACTATGAAACAGAGACGGTAGTCAGATAGTAGGCCTAATCAATTCAAAGAAATCCAATCCAATCAAAACATCTTTGCTATTTCTAGAAGAGATATTGTATTCCTGTTCCAGAATGAGAGCACAGCTATTGACATTAAACATGACACAACATATCAACTGAAGTTAACGGCCACCTGTACGCTATCCTTTATGTGCTATGTAATTCCCTTCCCTCTGCCATTCAGTTATGCCATTCCATTTCACGATACAAAAAGATGGTGCGGGCAAACATAATTTACAGCCCTGCTTAAATCCTGTGGGATATTGAACTCATACTGTATAACTTATCTATTGCCTTGCGTACAACTACATGTTATATGTATGCTATATGTCAAATGAATGTCTACATCTCAGTTTTATGCTTTGTTTATTGGTTTGCCTTTTAACTACTTGCTAAATATGTTTGGAGCGATGTTGCTTTCACCTCCTACTTGTCATCAATTATTTGTTTCACTATGGTTGTTTCTGTTGTTTAGTTTTTTTGTTTTTTGCTATGTTCTTTTTATTTTATATTATATATATAAACAATGTATGTACATATATATGTGTGTATGAGAGAGAGAGAGAGAGAGAGAGAGAGAGAGAGAGAGAGAGAGAGAGAGAGAGAGAGAGAGAGAGAGAGAGAAGCGAAGAGAGAGAGAGAGAGAGAGAGAGGAGAGAGAGAGAGAGAGAGAGATAAAGAGAGAGAGAGAGAGAGAGAGAGAGAGAGAGAGAGAGAGAGAGAGAGAGAGAGAGAGAGAGAGAGAAGAGAGAGAGAGAGAGAGAGAGAGAGAGAGAGAGAGAGAGAGAGAGAGAGAGAGAGAGCAGACATAGACGTTGAATCTTTATTTAATGTCTTTTCACATAGATCGTGATTTTAGACAGCATGCAAACATTTTTTTTTGGAGGGAAAAAAAAGAAGGTAAAATAACATGCATAAGAACGACATATTAAAAAAAGTAAAGAAAACCTCTACAGTAGTCTTCCAATAGTTGAGGACAGCATTGCTTTTGCAATTACAGTAATGTCAATTTCTGCGTCATTTAAAATATCCTTGGTATTATCATACTTACGAAAAAAGTCCATATTGATCATTCGATATTTAGAGAGCAATACTGGGCATTCTAATAGTAAGTGATGAATTGATAATTTATCACTACAAAGACAGTTAGTTTCCAAGTATTTAGTTTTCCATGAATTGAGTCGTATCTTGTACACTAAACTAACTATCGATCTACTGTGCATAAAAAAATGTTAGATCTAAAGTCAGATGAGTTGATGTAAGTAGATTTTTCCAATAAACAGTAAATTTCATGTGTTGATAATGGCAGTTTCTCATTAGAAACCAAGTTAGAGTTATTAAAGGCCCCTCTTTTGGCAGCTCTATCAGCAACTTCATTCCAAAAGAGTCCACAATGAGATGGCACCCAGCAAAAATCAATACCAATACCTTTTGCAACAATACAATGAATCAACTTTTTAATTTCAAAGACAATGTCGTTACGAGTTTTACTGTTACTTTGGCTTAGAGTTTGTAAAACTGATTTTGAATCCACACAAACTAAAATGTTATAAATTGAATATGGTAGATCATAAACAAATTCTAAAGCTCGCATTATTGCATATAATTCAGAAGTAAATATTGAAATGCCTTTGCCTAAATAGTATGACTTTTCTATTCTAAGTGATGGAATAACAAAACCTGCTCCACTGTCTGACGTTTCTAAGACTGAACCATCAGTGTACATTTTTAGATGATTTGAATATTTTGAATCTAAATGAAGTCGAACGTCAGAAACTAATTGATTAACTTCTTCATCTTTTTTGTAACTGGTATATTCTATATCAAATTTTGCCTTTCTTTGTTCCCATGGTGGCATTAGTGGTATAATAGGCATGGCTGAGATTGTGGATATCTACCTTACTTCTACTTATAACGTCTTCAGTGAAATTCTTGATTGGCTGAAGAAACGTTATATTTTTTGCTCGCTTTGGATAATCTGTCTCTGAGTCTGTGAATATTTCCTCCTTTATATTGTTGTCAATAGAGAGACCTCTTACTATATATTTTGAGGCAGATAACTTTCTATATTCAGCTAATGATATATATGTTCTAAGAGTGTTAGAGTGCATAGGAATACCAAGTGCTAGTTTAATAGCTTTACTGTCTATGCTTTGTAACTTATTTAAAAGAGTGTTTGATGCACTGAAATAAACCTCTTGCCCATAGGATAGTACTGATCGAACTAAAGAATTTGCAAGATGTAGTAATGTTTTGGTATTTTGACTCCATGATTGTTTATTTATAATTTTCAGAAAATTAAGTCTTTTTCTCGCTTTTGAAATCAAATACTCAATATGAACTGTCCAATTTAATTTTGATGTCAAATATACACCTAAGAACTTAACTGAATGCTTATAAGCAAGAATGTTTCCATCCAATACTAACTGAGGTAGAGTTTTAGGATTTTCACCATTATTGAAAAGCATAAGATAAGGGTTTTTTTCTTTTGATAACATCAATCCATTTTCTTTCATATATTGATTTAAATTATCAAGTTCTCTTTGGTATATGTTCTGAACATGATTAACTGATCTTTTGTTAGTATGTTTTCTTAAAGATGTGTTGACCCAAATAGCTATATCATCTGCGTATTGC
>CM065688.1:62022356-62024856 GCA_017654935.2 Phymorhynchus buccinoides | reverse complement strand
ACCATTACTAGAAAACATTAATTGTGTTGGTTTTTTTCCTGAAAGTTCTAGCCCATTTTCCTTCATATAGTTGTTTAACTTATCTAATTCGACTTGATAAAGTTTTTGAACATGTGTTATGATTCTCGTATTTGTTTGTTTTCTAATATTCGTATTCATCCATTCTGCAATAGCATCAGCATATTGCACTAAATGGATATTGTTAGATGGAACTTTTGGAAGATCATGTATAATAATAGTGAAAAGAATTGGAGCAATAATAGACCATTGAGGAATTCCAATATCAATATTCTTAAATGATGAATAACATGTACCAATTCTAGTACAAATAGATCTCCCGGACAGGAAACATTTAACAAATTGAAACATTGCCCCCACTGATTCCAACATTTTTCAGCTTATAAAGCAATCGTGCATGCCATACACTATCGTATGCTTTTCGAATATCAAAACATGTAGCCAGCGTACTCTTTCTTCGCGAAAATTGTTTTTTAATATGACTAGAAATTTTGACAAGATGATCAGTCGTGAATTTTCCTGTCTAAAACCTGTTTGGTTATTACTAATTAAAATTAGGGATTACATTATGGGTTTTTTACAGAAATGTAGAATACGATTTTCAACTATTTTTTTGTAATATCTTACCAGCTTGAGATGTTAATGCTATTGGTCGATAACTACCCATTGCAGACCTTGGTTTACCTTGCTTTGGCACTGGTAATACAACTGACCTCTTCCAGACAGTAGGGAGAGTTCCATTAAACCAACAGTTTTGGTCAAATGAGTTAAGTAATTGCTTCCAAGTGAAAGGCCAATGGCAGAGCAACTGCTATAAAATGCCATCGATGCCAACAGCAGTGGTATTGCACGAAAGGGACTCTAGTGATTCACTACATTATTTAAATGTAATGCATGAATTTACGTAATGATTTTCATCCGGAATTGGTTCACAATTTAAAAAAATCTCTTCTTCTTCTCCGTAACTTCTTATGTCAGAAGTAGGCCTAAGACTTGATGATAAATTATTTTTTTTGAACTCTTCAACAAAGACCTGCTTTTTCTAGTGATGTTGGACCATTGTTGTTTTCTAATTCTATTGGATACGATGGTAAGTGACAGCTGTTCTTTAATTCCTTGACTTCCTTCCAGACTTTATGTAGGTCCCTTGACATGGATATCTCTGATTGGCAAAAGTCAAACAAATAGATCCATTTCGCTTTTTTTGCTACGACCCTGTTACTGTGATTTTTAGCACGTTTCATTTCAATAAAGTTTTCCTCAGTTCTGTCCTTTAGCCATGTTTTATAAGTCTTCTTTTTATTTGTTACTGCCTCTGCACATTCTTCATTCCACCAGCCATTTCCTCTGTATTTATTATCATTATAGTATTTGCGTTTTGGCATTGATTTTTCAGCGGCAGACAATACAGCTTTTCTGAAATTTTCATAAAATACATCAGTGTCTTCATGTTTAATCGCATTATGATCTATTGATTAAAAGAGTTGACTCATAGAGACTCCAATCTGCACTATTGGATAAACATTTAGGGATTATATCTTCAACTTCTTCTTCATCATCAATGATCAGTTCATTTAATTTAACCTTTTCACCGCCAGCCATATTTCAGCCCAAAAACTTCAATTACAATTACCTGGCTAAATTTATCCGAGAGAACAAAATCCATCTGTAGTATTGGGGATTCTTCTGTGACATATCTAAAATAAGGTCTATCCTTACTATGACAAAACTAAGACAATAGGGTCTTTAGATACTAGACCCCAATTTGATGCCTTTTAGTGACATAGGTGTCAAATCACTGTGGTGCTAAAATGCGACTTTGGCGGTGAAAGGGTTAATAACGGAAAATGATCACTCCCTAACGTATCTTCCTCTGCTATCCAACTAGCATTTACCGATAAATAGGATATATTAATGCTAAATCGATGGAAGTTGGCCTGTGACTTGAAACATCAGGCACTCTAGTTATGCTGCCATCATTCATTAAAACTAATTTGGAATCTACAATGTTTTCAACTAAGCGATTACAGGTCGTAGCCTAACAGAGCAATCTGGTTCCCAAAATGGAGACTGCGCATTGAAGTCTCCCATTATGACCCAGTTTTGATGTGAAGAAGGAAGGTGTCTTATCCTGCCTTTCTCTCTCTCTCTGTCTCTCTCTCTCTCTCTCTCTCTCTCTCTCTCTCTCTCTCTCTCTCTCTCTCTCTCTCTCTCTCTCTCTCTCTCTCTCTCTCTCTCTCTCTCTCTCTCTCTCTCTCTCTCTCTCTCTCCTCTCTCTCTCTCTCTCTCTCTCTCTCGCCCAATCAATCACTCACTACCTGAGAGAACGAGGAGAACAGCAAGTTGCTGTCGTTCATTGTTGTAAACATCGTAAACAGTATTTAGGCAAAACGAGACTGCTTATTGGTTAGTCTATGAAACGAGAGTTGGCGAATCGCGCGTAGGCGAATAGAAGCGCACCGCAAAATTACGTTGTTCAAAG
>CM065688.1:62004856-62007356 GCA_017654935.2 Phymorhynchus buccinoides | reverse complement strand
GTGTGAATGCACTCCTACACACCCGTGTTAATATTTAATATTTCACATGGACCTGCCATCACGTTAGCCTCGGTTATGTCACTGTCCATAAATGAGAAACCCCCACATATTGCAACACACAAAGTGGCCAACTCGCCCTTTAAAATACGAACTGTTTGAAACAAATTCCCCAAGTCTACAGATGAGGACGATGATAGATTGAAGCAGCCGGGCCCTCATTCATTCATTCATTCTTTCATCATTCATTCATTCATTCATTCATTCATTCATTCATTTAATCCATCCATTCATTAATTCATGTCATCCAGGCTGGAGAGTAAGACAGACACAGACCAGAGCATGTGTGTCTAGTATAGTATATCCACAGGCTCTGCACAGACAGAGGAAAGTAGCGACATGTCATCCAGGCTGGAGAGTAAGACAGACACAGACCAGAGCATGTGTGTCTAGTATAGTATATCCACAGGCTCTGCACTGACAGAGGAAAGTAGCGACATGTCATCCAGGCTGGAGAGTAAGACAGACACAGACCAGAGCATGTGTGTCTAGTATAGTATATCCACAGGCTCTGCACTGACAGAGGAAAGTAGCGACATGTCATCCAGGCTGGAGAGTAAGACAGACACAGACCAGAGCATGTGTGTCTAGTATAGTATATCCACAGGCTCTGCACTGACAGAGGAAAGTAGCGACATGTCATCCAGGCTGGAGAGTAAGACAGACACAGACCAGAGCATGTGTGTCTAGTATAGTATATCCACAGGCTCTGCACTGACAGAGGAAAGTAGCGACATGTCATCCAGGCTGGAGAGTAAGACAGACACAGACCAGAGCATGTGTGTCTAGTATAGTATATCCACAGGCTCTGCACAGACAGAGGAAAGTAGCGACATGTCATCCAGGCTGGAGAGTAAGACAGACACAGACCAGAGCATGTGTGTCTAGTATAGTATATCCACAGGCTCTGCACTGACAGAGGAAAGTAGCGACATGTCATCCAGGCTGGAGAGTAAGACAGACACAGACCAGAGCATGTGTGTCTAGTATAGTATATCCACAGGCTCTGCACTGACAGAGGAAAGTAGCGACATGTCTACAATGAAAAGATATACATTATTCATTCCTTATATTTTTTTCTTATTTCCTTCCTTTTTTCTTCCTTTCCTTCCCCTTTTCTCCCCCCCCCCCCCTTCATTGGTGAGTTTATTCCTGGCAGACTCCAGACGGGGACGGAGGTAGTCCCACAGACAGACAGGGACAGACAGAAGGAACTGTTAAAGACTTCATCATTTTGTTTGTCATCTTGACCAGACCTGGCAGTCACCATTGTCATCAACTTCATCAGTAAAGCTGTACGGAGCGGGCAGGAGCAGCACACTGAAGGCCGTGCAGTTGAGGGACGTGCTTTGTTCGTCCTCTCTATTCGTTCATTCTTTCTTTCTTCCTTCCTTCCTTTCAGACCGAGGATGGGGACGGAGATGGACAGAGGGCGGCAGCTGTACGGAGCGGGCAGGAGCAGCAGACTGAAGGCCCTACAGCTGAGGGACGTGCTTCAGGCGTCCAGCGTGCTCAGAGATGGAGAGTACAACCTGAACAGACAGCAGCAGACCTGGAACACCTCCTTCAAAACAGACTTCCCGGTAAGCGTCTGTCTCTGTCTCTCTGTTTGTCTCTTTCTCTTTCCCTCTGGTTGTCTCTTTCTCTTTCCATCTGGTTGTCTCTGTCTCTTTCCCTCTGGTTGTCTCTGTCTCTTTCCCTTTGTTTGTCTCTGTCTCTTTCCCTCTGTTTGTCTCTTTCTCTTTCCCTCTGGTTGTCTCTTTCTCTTTCCCTCTGGTTGTCTCTTTCTCTTTCCCTCTGGTTGTCTCTGTCTCTTTCCCTCTGTTTGTCTCTGTCTCTTTCCCTCTGTTTGTCTCTTTCTCTTTCCCTCTGGTTGTCTCTTTCTCTTTCCATCTGGTTGTCTCTGTCTCTTTCCCTCTGGTTGTCTCTGTCTCTTTCCCTCTGTTTGTCTCTGTCTCTTTCCCTCTGTTTGTCTCTTTCTCTTTCCCTCTGGTTGTCTCTTTCTCTTTCCCTCTGGTTGTCTCTTTCTCTTTCCCTCTGTTTGTCTCTGTCTCTTTCCCTCTGTTTGTCTCTTCTCTCTGTTCCATCTGGTTGTCTCTGTCTCTTTCTCTCTGTTTTGTCTCTCTTTCTCTCTGTTTGTCTCTGTCTCTTTCTCTCTGTTTGTCTCTGTCTCTTTCTCTCTGTTTGTCTCTGTCTCGTTCTCTGTTTGTCTCTGTCTCTGTCTCTCTGTTTGTCTCTGTCTCTGTCTCTCTGTTTGTCTCTTTCTCTTTCCCTCTGGTTGTCTCTGTCTCTTTCCCTCTGGTTGTCTCTGTCTCTTTCCCTCTGTTTGTCTCTGTCTTGTTCTCTCTCAGTCACCAACTAGCATCCACAATGAGCGAAGCTGGTCTTCCTTTGGGTTCTTTGTATGTGTTCTTTGGGTCCATTTCTTTCTTCCTTCATTTGT
>CM065688.1:61992356-61999856 GCA_017654935.2 Phymorhynchus buccinoides | reverse complement strand
GTAGTAGTGTCATTGATTATTTTATTGTTTCCCATGATTTAACTAGTTATTGTGATTTGCGTGTTGATGATTGTTTGTATTCCTGGCACTTACCTGTGACTTTACGTTTTAAAACCAACACTGAAAGAGTGAGGGAAGAACCTGCTGTGCATGCAGAGGAAAAAGTGGGTATGGTCTCATGAGTTTATGCAGCACTATAAAGATGAAGTATGTTCTAGTAATTTCAGTGACATTTTGCAGAAAGCTATGTTTCTTATCACGGTTAATGTTAATGAATGCATTGCAACTTTTGTGACTGGTTTGTATGGGGCGGCAGCCTGCATGGTAAGAATGGTGGGTAAAAAGGGACGAAATCAGGATGATTGGTTTGATGAGGATTGTAAAAGGAAGAAACGGGTAGTTAAAAGACGGCTTAGGTCTTATCAACGCTCAAAAACGAATCTCGTTGAAAGGAGATTGATATATGTTAAAGAGTTGAAAGAGTATAAAGACTTGTTAAAGATGAAAAAGTTGAAATATGACGAAAATAGGCTACAAAAACTGAAGGACTCAATTCATGATCAAAAATCTTTCTGGTCAACAATAAGATCTATTAATAGAAAGAACCTTGTATATAATGAAATATTGATAGATCTGTGGCATAAACACTTTTTTGGTGTTTTTCACGATTTGGGTGATGATTCAGAAACAACTGAGTCAGAAGATGATTTGAGTGTTGATACACCTGAGCCGTTGTTTGATGATCCCATCACAGAAGATGAAGTTTTAGATAGTATTACAAAACTTAAGTTGGGTAAAAGCAGTGGACCCGATAGAATTATAGCCGAAATGCTTGTACAAGCTAAGGATGTTATTAGTGATTTTTTGGTAAACCTTTTTAATGAGCTGTTTAGTAAAGGGATTTTTCCAGAGGAATGGTCCAAATCAATAATAGTGCCTATTCACAAGAAGGAGGATGCGAACAATCCGGATAATTATCGGGGGGTATCCTTAACTAGTATATTAGGAAAAGTATACACTAACATTCTGAATAAACGACTAGTGGCATGGGTTAATAAAGAAGAAAAGATAATGGAAGAGCAGGCAGGGTTTAGAAAGGATTATAGTACCGTGGACCACATCTTTACACTATTTACTATTGTTCAGAAGCATTTATTAAACCATTCAAAATTCTATGTAGCCTTTGTAGACTTTAAGAAGGCTTTTGACTCGGTCAACAGAAATAAATTATGGGATGTTCTAAGACGATCTGGTGTAAGTGGAAAATTGTATAAATCTTTGAGAGCAGTATATGATACTGTAACAGCAAGTGTACGTGATAAAGGCTTATATTCAGAATACTTTGAGTGTCCAAGGGGTGTAAAACAAGGATGCATTCTCAGTCCCCAACTATTTTCTTTCTTTATAAATGAACTAGCCATAGAGATATCTAAAAAGGGGAAACATGGGGTGCAATTTATTTCGGGTGCTATTGAGTTCTTTCTACTGATTTTTGCTGACGACGTTATCCTTTTTTCTGATTCTGTGGTGGGATTGCAACATCAGATAAATCTATTAAAACAGGAAGCAGATAGATTAGACCTAAAAGTTAATTTAGAAAAAACAAATGTAATGGTTTTTAGGAAGGGTGGCTATTTGTCTGCACGTGAGAAATGGTGGTACGGAGCTAATGAAATTGCAGTTACAAACTCGTACAAATATCTTGGAATCATTTTTACTACCAAATTGAGTTTAAGTATAGGGTGGTCAGAAATGTGTCGAAAAGGGAAAAGGGGTGTGATTGAAATATGTCGCTGCATGAGGAAACTAAATTCAATTGATCCTTCATTGTTTTGGAAACTGTTTGATACACAAATCCAGCCTATTCTAACATATGGTGCAGAAGTTTGGGGTATCTATGTAAATGAGCAGATGGAAAATGTACATAATTTTGCCATAAAGCGTTTTTTGAATGTGCCTCTACATGCATCTAATAAAATGTGTCATGGTGAAACCGGTCGCTTTCCATTATATATCATAACTGTAGTTAAATGTGTGAAATACTGGCTCAGGCTGCTACGGTTACCAATTACAAGAGTGAATAAACAAGCGTATTGTATGGCACTAAATCAGTTAGATCGTGGTCGTCAAAATTGGGCATTCGAGGTTAAAAAAGTTATCTCTGTAAATGGCTTTGGCATTGTGTGGATGACACAAAATGTTGGGGTTGAGTCTTCTTTTCTAGCAGAATTTAGAGATAGACTGATTACATCCCACATGCAGAATTGGCACAGTAATTTAGAAGAGAGTAATAAATATGATTTCTACCACTCTTTTAAAGATCTTTTTCAAGCTGAGCACTATCTTAAAATAATAACATGTAAGCGGCATAGAGATTTATTTGCTCGATTTCGAACTAGAAGTATGGGCCTCAATGCCAATAAAAGATGGTTTCTAAACTCTGAAGTCGACTTGATTTGCCCAATGTGTTCCAAAGAAACTGAAGATGAACATCATTTTATATTTCGATGTCAAGAGTACAGTAAATTTAGAAATGATTGTGTTGTTTTCAATTCTCACTTTGGTCAAACCTATAATCTTACTGCTATTTTGTCGTGTGAGAGAGAAGATATTCTGACCTCATTTGCTAAATATGTGGCGGATGCATTTCATTGTAGAGAGAAAAAACTTGAAACATTAACTTAAAATGTTATCGTGAAAATTATGTTTGATAAGAAAAGTATTCATTTAATTGCAATTGTTGGATGGATGGTCGCATTTCTTATAAGTTTTCTATATATTAATTGTTTTGTTACCTTATTATTTACAATGTATTTAGTTTTTTGTGTGTTAACTCTATTATATTGTGCTTCTTAATTTATCTACATAATTGCGCATGTACCCCCTTGGCATAAGGGTTGTAAAACTATTGTCAATAAATAATTGTCATTGTCATTGTCATTGTCATTGTCATTGTCTCTCTCTCTTCCTCTCTCTCTCTTCCTCTCTCTCTCTTCCCTCCTCTCCTCTCTCTCTCTGTCTCTCTCTCTCTGTATCTTCCATTAGACTATAAGTTTTACTTCAACAAAGCTATTTTCATGTACAAAATTGTGAATAAACTGACACCGGCCTATCTATGCAAACGATTTCTTATTACTAACATTCGTAACAAAAGTATAATTTATATTCCTCCCCCCAGAACAAACCTGTTTATGACCTCCCTTACATACTCCGGTAGCAAACTATGGAATGATTTGGAAAATTGCAATAAAAACCTAATAAGTGTCTCATCCTTTAAAAGAACATATCACAAACACCTCTTAGAAACGTTTTAAGCTATTAATTTCCTTGAAATATTCGCTGTTTGCTTAGAAATAATAATGACTTTACGTAAATATAATGTTTCTCTATAACTTAGGCTTATTAGTGTATTGTATTGTATCATTGATCATGAGCGTATTTGCACCTGTGTGTTCGAACACACCACAAGAGACTAGGTATGTATGTTTTGGTATAGTTATAGGATATACTGTATGTTTTTGTGTGTGTGCGAGTACGTGAACGAGCTGTTTGTTTGAGCTTGAATGTTCCCCATGTTCTGCAATGTACTGTGAACATGCCTGTTGTTATTTACTGTGAACATGCCTGTTGTTATTTACTGTGAACATGCCTGTTGTTATTTTCTATTCTTTTTATGCATTTTATGCTTTATTTTTGTTTTCCTGTTCTTGTTATTTGACTTTTCTGTTTCCCCTCGAGGGCATGGTGTAAAGAAGCTTGAGCTTATCCGCTTACCCTCATTAAGCATTCGTATTCAAACATTCGTATTCGTATTTGTATTCGTATTCTCTCTCTCTCTCTCTCTCTCTCTCTCTCTCTCTCTCTCTCTCTCTCTCTCTCTCTCTCTCTCTCTCTCTCTCTCTCTCTCTCTCTCTCTCTCTCTCTCTCTCTCTCTCTCTCTCTCTCTCTCTCTCTCTCTCTCTCTCTCTCTCTCTCTCTCTCTCTCTCTCTCTCTCTCTCTCTCTGTATGTGTGTGTGTGCTCGCGCGCGCGTGTGTGTGTTTGTGTTTGTTTGTGTATGTGTGTGTGCATGTGTGCGTGCTGTCGTGCAATCGGGCGTGCGCACGTGTGTGTGCGTGCGTGTGTGCGTAACATGTGTGCGTGCGTGGATGTGTATGCACGTGTGTTTGTGCAAGCATATACGTAGCTGCAACAGTGGGACTGCACAACCTTGTATTGCATTCAAGACCGCTACAAACCTATACTCTTTTTCCGATTTCAGTCGGGCAAATGACAATGATCCATTTTAATGATGTCCAGGTGAACCATCATTTCCACCTGGATAATGACCTAATTAATCGGCGTGTTAATGACTGATGTGTGTTAATGACTGATGTGTGTTAATGACTGATGTGTGTTAATGACTGATGTGTGTTAATGACTGAGGTGTGTTAATGACCACCTGTTAATGACTGATGTGTGTTAATGACTGATGTGTGTTAATGACTGATGTGTGTTAATGACTGATGTGTGTTAATGACTGATGTGTGTTAATGACTGATGTGTGTTAATGACTGATGTGTGTTAATGACTGATGTGTGTTAATGACTGATGTGTGTTAATGACTGATGACTGAGGTGTGTTAATGACTGTGTGTTAATGACTGATGTGTGTTAATGACTGATGTGTGTTAATGACTGATGTGTGTTAATGACTGAGGTGTGTTAATGACTGATGTGTGTTAATGACTGATGTGTGTTAATGACTGATGTGTGTTAATGACTGATGTGTGTTAATGACTGATGTGTGTTAATGACTGATGTGTGTTAATGACTGATGTGTGTTAATGACTGAGGTGTGTTAATGACTGAGGTGTGTTAATGACTGAGGTGTGTTAATGACTGATGTGTGTTAATGACTGAGGTGTGTTAATGACTGAGGTGTGTTAATGACTGAGGTGTGTTAATGACTGATGTGTGTTAATGACTGATGTGTGTTAATGACTGAGGTGTGTTAATGACTGATGTGTGTTAATGACTGATGTGTGTTAATGACTGATGTGTGTTAATGACTGATGTGTGTTAATGACTGATGTGTGTTAATGACTGATGTGTGTTAATGACTGATGTGTGTTAATGACTGATGTGTGTTAATGACTGATGTGTGTTAATGACTGATGTGTGTTAATGACTGATGTGTGTTAATGACTGAGGTGTGTTAATGACTGATGTGTGTTAATGACTGATGTGTGTTAATGACTGAGGTGTGTTAATGACTGAGTGTGTGACTGAGGTGTGTTAATGACTGATGTGTGTTAATGACTGAGGTGTGTTAATGACTGATGTGTGTTAATGACTGATGTGTGTTAATGACTGAGGTGTGTTAATGACTGATGTGTGTTAATGACTGATGTGTGTTAATGACTGATGTGTGTTAATGACTGATGTGTGTTAATGACTGATGTGTGTTAATGACTGATGTGTGTTAATGACTGATGTGTGTTAATGACTGATGTGTGTTAATGACTGATGTGTGTTAATTGAATGACTGATGTGTGTTAATGACTGATGTGTGTTAATGACTGATGTGTGTTAATGACTGATGTGTGT
Organism: Phymorhynchus buccinoides; assembly: GCA_017654935.2. Taxonomy (NCBI): domain Eukaryota; kingdom Metazoa; phylum Mollusca; class Gastropoda; order Neogastropoda; family Raphitomidae; genus Phymorhynchus; species Phymorhynchus buccinoides. The sequence continues at coordinate 61,994,269 of CM065688.1, read as the reverse complement.
TAATGACTGATGTGTGTTAATGACTGAGGTGTGTTAATGACTGATGTGTGTTAATGACTGATGTGTGTTAATGACTGAGGTGTGTTAATGACTGATGTGTGTTAATGACTGATGTGTGTTAATGACTGATGTGTGTTAATGACTGATGTGTGTTAATGACTGAGGTGTGTTAATGACTGAGGTGTGTTAATGACTGATGTATGTTAATGACTGTGTGTTAATGACTGATGTGTGTTAATGACTGATGTGTGTTAATGACTGGTGTGTTAATGACTGATGTGTGTTAATGACTGATGTGTGTTAATGACTGATGTGTGTTAATGACTGATGTGTGTTAATGACTGATGTGTGTTAATGACTGATGTGTGTTAATGACTGATGTGTGTTAATGACTGATGTGTGTTAATGACTGATGTGTGTTAATGACTGATGTGTGTTAATGACTGATGTGTGTTAATGACTGAGGTGTGTTAATGACTGATGTGTGTTAATGACTGATGTGTGTTAATGACTGAGGTGTGTTAATGACTGATGTGTGTTAATGACTGATGTGTGTTAATGACTGATGTGTGTTAATGACTGATGTGTTAATGACTGATGTGTGTTAATGACTGAGGTGTGTTAATGACTGTGTGTTAATGACTGATGTGTGTTAATGACTGAGGTGTGTTAATGACTGATGTGTGTTAATGACTGAGGTGTGTTAATGACTGATGTGTGGTAATGACTGAGGTGTGTTAATGACTGATGTGTGTTAATGACTGAGGTGTGTTAATGACTGATGTGTGTTAATTAATGACTGATGTGTGTTAATGACTGATGTGTGTTAATGACTGATGTGTGTTAATGACTGATGTGTGTTAATGACTGAGGTGTGTTAATGACTGAGGTGTGTTAATGACTGATGTGTGTTAATGACTGATGTGTGTTAATGACTGAGGTGTGTTAATGACTGAGGTGTGTTAATGACTTAATGACTGACTGAGGTGTGTTATGATGAGGATGCTGATGACTGAGGTGTGTTAATGACTGAGGTGTGTTAATGACTGATGTGTGTTAATGACTGAGGTGTGCTAATGACTGAGGTGTTAATGACTGATGTGTGTTAATGACTGAGGTGTGTTAATGACTGATGTGTGTTAATGACTGAGGTGTGCTGAGGTGTGGTAATGACTGATGTGTGTTAATGACTGACTGAGGTGTGTTAATGACTGAGGTGTGCTAATGACTGATGTGTGTTAATGACTGAGGTGTGGTAATGACTGAGGTGTGCTAATGACTGAGGTGTGTTAATGACTGATGTGTGTTAATGACTGATGTGTGTTAATGACTGAGGTGTGTTAATGACTGAGGTGTGTTAATGACTGAGGTGTGTTAATGACTGAGGTGTGTTAATGACTGAGGTGTGTTAATGACTGATGTGTGTTAATGACTGATGTGTGTTAATGACTGATGTGTGTTAATGACTGAGGTGTGTTAATGACTGAGGTGTGTTAATGACTGATGTGTGTTAATGACTGATGTGTGTTAATGACTGATGTGTGTTAATGACTGATGTGTGTTAATGACTGATGTGTGTTAATGACTGATGTGTGTTAATGACTGATGTGTGTTAATGACTGATGTGTGTTAATGACTGATGTGTGTTAATGACTGATGTGTGTTAATGACTGAGGTGTGTTAATGACTGAGGTGTGTTAATGACTGATGTGTGGTAATGACTGAGGTGTTAATGACTGAGGTGTGTTAATGACTGAGGTGTGGTAATGACTGAGGTGTGTTAATGACTGAGGTGTGGTAATGACTGAGGTGTGTTAATGACTGATGTGTGTTAATGACTGATGTGTGTTAATGACTGATGTGTTAATGTGTGTTAATGACTGATGTGTGTTAATGACTGATGTGTGTTAATG
>CM065688.1:61990060-61991856 GCA_017654935.2 Phymorhynchus buccinoides | reverse complement strand
TTGACTTTAAAAGAATTAATTTTATGGCTCGTTTGTGTAAACGACTTATCTGTTTCAGATTTGTTTCACTGCTGTTGTCCCAAAGAGTTGATGCGTAATTTATAAGAGATAAGATGTGCGCATGAAATAATGTTTTTCGAGAGTTCAGATTTTTGTTGTTGGGATTTTTGCAAGTTGATATATTCTTTTTGAAATGCGTTTGCCAAGATTAGATATATGTTCAGACCATAATAAATCGTTATCGACAATAACACCTAAGACGTTATGCGAAGTTACTTTTTCTATCTTTTGACCCTGAATGTACAACGGTGGGAATGGAGTTATCATTTTCTGTCCTTTTTGTCGTGTAGTAACATACATGCATTTTGTTTTTGTAGCATTTAGGGACATATGGTTATGTTTCAGTCCAATTTGTTAAATTTTCTATATTTTTCTGTAGATCATTTACCAATTCATTAGGATTACTATTACATGACTGCAGAGATGAGTCATCAGCAAACATTTCTGAAGAACAATTTAAATATAGCGGTAGGTCGTTGATGTGTGTGTGTGTGTGTGTGTGTGTGTGTGTGTGTGTGTGTGTGTGTGTGTGTGTGTGTGTGTGTGTGTGTGTGTGTATGTGTGTGTGTGTGTGTGTGTGTGTGTGTGTGTGTGTGTGTGTGTGTGTGTGTGTGTGTGTGTGTGTGTGTGTGTGTGTGTGTGTGTGTGTGTGTGTGTGTGTGTGTGTGTGTGTGTTGTGTTATTAATTTTGTTAAAAAAACTAATCAAATTATCCGACTAAAGGTTGACAGAATGGTTTCATAATGTCACAAAGAGGACCCCGTCCTGTTGTCCTCATTCATTCAATGAAATACAGCGTGAAAACGCTAGACCAACCAGCCGCACGGCAGCAGTTTCGGGTCCAGTGATCATACAGGAACAAACACAAATCCCTGAAACTAAAGTCCGATCAAACAGTCTACACCTGCACTTTACAATACCCCTGCGCCAGCGAGGATCTCAACCGTATCCCACGCACTACAGCTGGAGAGAAGCAGGTGCGCAGCAGCTTTTTGGGCTTCAGTGACTTTCACCCTTGACCAAAGAAGTTCATTTTCACATTTGACCTAGATATTCTAAATGCCTATCCGTATACACAATCTGAGCCTCGATTTAGTGTTATCAGTCCTTTTGTCAAGTAACCCTAGCCTTTTACAATTTTTACTGGCAATAAAAAACACACACACAACAACCACACAAACAAACATCAACAACAACAAATTGTCGGTGCAATTTTGTCACTTGTCAGGATGCGCAAAACATGTACATGGGTCCTAGAAGACACTCACTGAGAATGCATGCATATGGCTTACCGTCCTGTTCACATTTGTTTGTTGAAACAGACATGCTTAGAGGCTTTAAGATAACCTTCCTCTCATCCCCACCCCACTCTACTTCGCTCCACACACACACACACACACACACACACACACACACACACACACACACACACACACACACACACACACACACACACACACACACACCACACCACCACCACCACCACCACCACCACCACAACCAACAACAACAACAACAACAACATACAGTATTCATACGGCGCTGAATCTTGATATAAATCAAATCAAAGCGCACACACACGTTAGCATTCATAGCGCATTCAATCAAAAACGCAATACAAAGCGAACACACGGATAACATAAATGGAATATAGCAGAAACAGACCTAATGGCAAGAGAGAGAAGAGAAAGAGAGCGGAGCTTTAATGACTGGGGAACATGTGGGTTTTGAGGTTA
>CM065688.1:61975060-61985060 GCA_017654935.2 Phymorhynchus buccinoides | reverse complement strand
TTGCTATTGACTTCATTGGAGAACACATCACTGTTTCAACCTCTTGCTATTGACTCCATTGGATAACACGTCACTGTTTCAACCTCTTGCTATTGACTTCATTGGAGAACACATCACTGTTTCAACCTCTTGCTATTGCCTCCATTGGATTTGCTAAGTGGTTGACCATAGCATGGACTCGGGGCCAAGGGCACAGTGAGAGCTGCACCAGAACTCCATGGTGTTTAGCAAGGCAAAGATCAAGGCAAAGTGTAGTCTGTAGTTCATGAAGGAGTGGGGCTCTCAAACTGATGATGTTTAGCAAGGCAAAGATCAAGGCAAAGTGTAGTCTGTAGTTCATGAAGGAGCATGGTTCTCAAACTGATGATGTTTAGCAAGGCAAAGATCAAGGCAAAGTGTAGTCTGTAGTTCATGAAGGAGCATGGTTCTCAAACTGATGATGTTTAGCAAGGCAAAGATCAAGGCAAAGTGTAGTCTGTAGTTCATGAAGGAGCATGGTTCTCAAACTGATGATGTTTAGCAAGGCAAAGATCAAGGCAAAGTGTAGTCTGTAGTTCATGAAGGAGCATGGTTCTCAAACTGATGGTGTTTAGCAAGGCAAAGATCAAATCAAATCAAATCAATCAAATCAAATCAAATCATCTTTATTATCTCATAACTGAGAAATTGCAGCCAGGTGCACATAAGAAAAACAGCAACAATAAACACATTTATCAACAACAACAAAAAAACAACAACAATAAACACATTTATCAACAATTAAAGAATATAAACTAATAACTAATAACACTGCAATATTGTAGTTAACAAACTGGACGAATACGAATACAAATTCAATCCCAAGGAGATGGACAGGCTGCTCAGCAAAACAATCACTCAATGCAGTGCATTAAGAGTTCAACAGATGAATTGATCTTGGTAAGAAAGTTTTCTGTGCTCTTATTTTCAGTTTTAGAGTTCTGTATCGACGGCCCGATGGTAATACTTCATAGTATTTTGCCAGAACATGACTGTTATCATTAAGAATTTTCCTGGCTTTCTTGACTACTTGTCTGTCATACAACTCTTGCATACCACTCTGCCTTGCACCCACAACTTTACTGCACACATTCACCATATCACTCAACACACGCTTACTTTTTACACTCAAGCTTCCATACCAACAGATAAATGACACAGTAAGAACAGATTCAATGCAACATCGGTAGTAGGTTTGAAGAATATCTGAACAGACACCAATATTCCTTAGCCTCTGTAAACAAAAGATCCTGGACTGACTCTTCTTATGTATATGCTCAATGTGTTTATCAAAAGTAAGTTTCTTGTCTAAAACTGTGCCTAGGTATTTGTACTCATCAATTCTTTCAACCGTTTCACCATCAATTTCCAAATGTGGCACTGGCACTGGGTTTCTACGAAAATCTACAAGCAGTTCTTTTGTTTTAACAACATTTAAATCCAGATAATTATCTTTGCACCATGAACAAAACCTTTTGACTTCACTGAAGTACACAGAATCAGAGTTTGACAAATCTTCGATGGCAGAATCATCTGAGTATTTAATGACAGGTGTTTCTTCAGTGCCTCTACAGTCGTTTGTGTACAATGTAAAAAGAACTGGGGACAAAACTGTTCCTTGGGGGGCACCTGTAGAAGTCGAACGTTCTGAGGAGATTGCAGATTGAAAGCGGACAGACTGAGTTCTATTGCGTAGGAAATTGGTTATCCAGAGAATGAGCTTGGGGTTAACATTCAGGTCTAGTAGTTTCTGGGCCAGTAAATGGGGCTGTATTGTATTGAAGGCAGAGGAGAAATCGATGAATAAAATACGAACAAAAGAGTTGGGGGTATTTAAGTGAAGAAAGGCATTGTGAAGAAGGGTCAGTAAGGCATCGTCTGTTCCTCTACACCGTTTGTAGGCAAACTGAAAGGGGTCAAGGAGTAGGTTAGTAAAAGAAAGAAGGCGATGAAGGACGATCTTTTCAAAACATTTCATGGCAATAGACGTTAAGGCAACAGGGCGGTAATCGTTCAGTGTGGCAGGGTTCTTTTTCTTAGGGACAGGAGTAACTGTAGAATGTTTCCAGATACATGGTACAACACAATCACGTAAAGACCAGTTAAATAGAGAGCAAAACACACCACACAATTGAGAACAGCATGCTTTCAACAATCTTCCACACACATTATCTGGTCCCACAGCTTTCCTCACATTTAGTTTCTGAAATATGGACTGAACATCTCTTTCTTGAACCTCAAATTCATGATCTTCATTTGCATTGATAATTTTTTCTCTTAACTGTGACAAGGCAAAGTGTAGTCTGTAGTTCATGAAGGAGCATGGTTCTCAAACTCGGAGGCATGGTCCTCTTTGTGCTGCTGCTCAGGGCAGTAATTGACCTTTGGGGACCTTCCCTAACACCAGAATAGCTGTCCCCTCTGATGTTTGGAAGTTGTAGTTGGACATGACTGACCGGCACACGCACGCGCACGCGCACACACACACACACACACACATACACACACACACACACACACACACACACACACACACACACACACACACACACCACACGCACGCACACGCACACGCACACACGCACGCACGCACACACGCACGCGCACGCACACGCACGCACACACACACGCACACAACACACACACACACACACACACACATTCACACGCGCACCCGCACACGCACACACACACACACACACGCACGCATGCACACGCACGCACACACACGCACACACACACACACACACACACGAACACGCACACGCACACACACACACACACACTCGCACGCACGCACACACACACACACACGCACACACACTCACACACGCACACACACACACACGTGTCTGTCTTCATGTCTGTCTTCATGTCTGTCTCTCTTCATTTCTCTCTCTTTCTCTCTCTCTCTCTCTCTCTCTCTCTCTCTCTCTCTCTCTCTCTCTCTCTCTCTCTCTCTCTCTCTCTCTCTCTCTCTCTCTCTCTCTCTCTCTCTCTCTCTCTCTCTCTCTCACGTATGTAAGCCTGTGTGTCTGTGTGTGTTTCTGCGTGTACCTGTAAGTGAATGGATGGGCAAGGGTTGTTGATTCTTTATAGTTTACTTTTGTCTTTATTTATTGCTTTGCTTCTTGATGTTTGTTGTTTTCATAGACCCTGTCTTTGATTTTGTTCATGAGGGCACGGTGTGCAAACAAGCACATTATGCTTATCTGTTTATCATCAATATAAAAATCGAGTTCGAGTTCTCTCTGTCTCCTTCTCTCCCCCATAATATATTATTGTGTGTGTGTGTGTGTGTGTGTGTGTGTGTGTGTGTGTTTGTGTGTGTGTGTGTGTGTGTGTGTGTGTGTGTGTGTGTGTGTGTGTGTGTGTGTGAAAATGATCTTGCCCAGGAACCATCCCCACTCTTCTGGTGATAGGCAGTGGGTGACTGAGGTTAAGGATGCTTCTCAAGGCCAACTGAGCCGCTGAGGCTGCAATGCCAACGCATGCCAGTACTTTAGTGGGAAAGTTTGCAAGAATGTTTACAGGAGGCTTTACAAGAATGTTCACAAGAGTTTACAAGAATGTTTACAAGAATGTTCACAAGAATGTCTACAATAGGATGTACATTGTTCGCATTCCTGCAGCAAACCATGTGTCATGCATTTGTCACTCTCACGGTGGCATTGGCCCACAGTCTAGGATAAAGCCAACCAATGATAAATATGTGTATCAGGCTTCGAAGGGGCTTGGAAACTGTTATTGGACCCATTTGCCACAGTGTCCTGTCTTCGTCCACACTCTTCGGGCCTCAGTGGGGAGACACCAGTCTGGTCCAGGACTGCATGTTCCTTCAGTTCCCTTCAACACTTCTCCGCTTTTCTTCATCATCATCCTCCTCCTTCTCATCCTACTCCTCCTTCTTCTCCTCCTCCTCCTCATTGTCGATGTCGTCGTCATAGACGTCGTTGCCAATGTCATAATAATCATCTCATCATCATCATCATCATCATTATCGTCGCCGTTATTATTGTCGTAGTTGTTGTTATCAATCAGTCGTCAATCAGTTGTGGTCATTGTTCTCATTATCATCTTTGATTATTATTTTAATTGTGCTGCTGGGAAAGTCACCGACATAAAATGTTCCGGTTTGTTGTTGTTCCTCTACACATTAACCCTTTCACCGCCAGCCGTATTTGAGCCACACATTTCCATTAAACTTACTTGGCTACAGACATTTGTTTGTCTGCAATATTGTGGGATTTCTCTGCAACTCATTTCGAATAGGCTCCATCTTTACTGCTCACATTTAGGAACACTATATCATTGAATAACAGACCGTGATTTCAAGAGTTTTAATGACATGGGTGTTAAATCAATGTGGTGCAAAAATGCGACATTGGCGGTGAAAGGGTTAAGTCACTGTGTTGTCGGTGGAAGGGATAACTATTAGGCTAATCCTCACAAAGAGCCATCATTCAAAAAAGTAACCGTTTTGTAACACTGACCGAGGTAAGGGGTGGTGTGACGTCATCAGATATCAGCCTCAGAGATAAAGCTGTGCGCACCTGGCCAGGCGCTAATGAGCTGACAACATTAATGATGTGACAATGGTTAATTGATGGGATCATGATTAACGGCTATTGCGACACTCCTAGTTTGGGTGTGTGGGTTTCTTGTATTCATAACTCTCACAATCCTTTCTCATCATTTATGGCATTAATAAGAAAGAACGGTTAAGTTTGATAAGTTGGGTTAATGTAGTTTTGCTTACGTTAATATAAATACCTTATTATTTGTAAATAAACCAAATAACAACACACACGCGCGCGCACTCACGCACGCACGCACGCACGCACACACACACTTGTGTCTCCTTTACCATGATTTTCTTAACCTAATTCTCCAGAAAGGCTAGAAAGGGGGATAACTAGGAAAGACTACAAGAGGACTTAACGGATAAAATACGAAAACGAAATACTGCACAAGTTTCAAATAACATTGCATTACATTGAAATGTTCGGAATCAGACAGGGAGGGATGTTTGGGTTAGATGTAAAAAGAGAGACTTCAAACTTCAAACTTCAAATACTGTACAAGCATAAGAATTTAGGCTGGGCCTAGTCTCAGAGAGAGAGAGAGAGAGAGAGAGAGAGAGAGAGAGAGAGAGAGAGAGAGAGAGAGAGAGAGAGAGAGAGAGAGAGAGAGAGAGAGAGAGAGAGAGAGAGAGAGAGAGAGAGAGAGAGAGAGAGAGAGACAGAGAGAGAGAGAGAGAGAGAGAGAGAGAGAGAGCAGAGAGAGAGAGAGAGAGAGAGAGAGAGAGAGAGAGAGAGAGAGGAGGAGACAATTGGGTAGAGATAGACTGTGAGAAAAAGAGAGCGAGAGAAACACAGGAAGAGGGTAAATCGTGAAAAAGAAGAGAGATTGAGTGACATAAAATATGTCTGTGTGCATCTACACGTGTATGTAAGAGACAGACAGAGAGAGAGAACACAGCCACAGTCCACAGACGGGGAAAACACAGAGAGGCAATCTGAAGGAAATAGTGTGTAAAATGTGGAAGGTGCTTCAAACGATAAACAAACAACAAAGAACTGGGAGAAGAAATATAAAGATTCTTCCAAACTCTGGGTGGTGGTGGGTGCTAAAAATGGACAAATCGAACACACATACACATAAAATAATAAAATTATACACATCATACACAGACACACAAACACACGCACACATAAAACACACACACACACACACACACACACACACACACACACACATACACACACGCGCGCGCGCGCACACACACACATTCACACACGCGCACACACACACCACACACACACACACACACACACACACACACACACACACACACACACACCACACACACACACACACACACACGCGCGCGCGCACGCACACGCACACACGCACACACACACGCACACGCACACACACACACACACACACACACACACACACACACACACACAACAACAACACACACACACACACACATTTACTACACTTAAAAAGCTAAACACCTGTAAAGGTTTAGTATGTCTGTTAAAATCTCTCTCTCTCTCTCTCTCTCTCTCTCTCTCACTCTCTCTCTCTCTCTCTCTCTCTCTCTCTCTCTCTCTCTCTCTCTCTCTCTCTCCTCTCTCTCTCTCTCTCTCTTCTCTCTCTCTCTCTCTCTCCTCTCTCTCTCTCTCTCTGTGTATGCGGCTATATCAAATAGCATCTAGAAAAGACGAGACAAGCAATCAATATCAGAGCACCCCCCCTTCTAATAAATCAAAGTAGAGTGACATAAGTGCAGGCACACATGCACATGGATCTCATACAAACGGTAGTTACAGTCCTAACTGGCTACAGATATGGCGATTCAGGAGCCAAACCAAATAAAAGACTAAATGAACAGGCTTTACCTTTTCCATGTTAGTGCCATGCTTGTAAATAATGTATGTGGTGGGTTTTCCTCCTTTGACATGCAGTAGGAATGTGGGACACGTAAGATAATATCAGCATCTCTCTCTCTCTCTCTCTCTTCTCTCTCAATCTCTCTCTCTCTCTCTCTCTCTCTCTCTCTCTCTCTCTCTCTCTCTCTCTCTCTCTCTCTCTCTTTCTCTCTCTCTCTCTCTGTCTCTCTCTGTCTGTCTCTCTCTCTTCTCTCTCTCTCTCTCTCTCTCTCTCTCTCTCCTCTCTCTCTCTCTCTCTCTCTCTCTCTCTCTCTCTCTCTGTCTCTCTGTCTCTCTGTCTCTCTGTCTCTCTCTCTCTCTCTCTCCTCTCTCTCTCTCTGCAATCTCTCTCTCTCTCTCTCTCTCTCTCTCTCTCTCTCTTTTCTCTCTCTCTCTCTCTGTCTCTCTGTCTGTCTCTCTCTCTCTCTCTCTCTCTCTCTCTCTCTCTCTCTCTCTCTCTCTCTCTCTCCTCTCTCTCTCTCTCTCTCTCTCTCTCTCTCTCTCTCTCTCTGTCTCTCTGTCTCTCTGTCTCTCTCTCTCTCTCTCTCTCTCTCTCTCTCTCTCTCCTCTCTCTCTCTCCTCTCTCTCTCTCTCTCTCTCTCTCTCTCTCTCTCTCTCTCTCTCCCCTCCCTCTCTCTCTCTCTCATATTCCCATGTTATCATATGTTTTTTTTTGCCATCAGCTATGTCTAGATTCTTATAAATAAATCTCTCTCTCTCTCTCTCTCTCTCTCTCTCTCTCTCTCTCTCTCTCTCTCTCTCTCTCTCTCTCTCTCTCTCTCTCTCTCTCTCTCTCCCTCTCTCATATTCCCATGTTATCATATGTTTTTTTGTTTTTTGTGGGGTTTTTTTCTTCCTTAAAATTGGGTTTATTCTGAAAAATTGTCATTGTCTCAAAATGGTTTCCCTTTTTTCGTACTCAATTTAAACTACCAATTCAAGTTCACCATTGTTAAGTATTATCCATGTTTGCTTTAAATCCCATTTTTGATTTCTTTTTTCAATTATTTCATGTGCCAATTTTTGTTCCATTTTCTTGACTTGATTGTTTTATGTCAAATTTTCTTTGCTTGATGCATGGTATGAATGTGTGAGTGAGAGGGCAAGGTGTAAAGAAGCTATTGTAGCTTATCCTTTTTACCCTCAATAAAACATTCGTATTCGTATTCGTATTCGTATTCTCTCTCTCTCTCTCTCTCTCTCTCTCTCTCTCTCTCTCTCTCTCTCTCTCTCTCTCTCTCTCTCTCTCTCTCTCTCTCTCTCTCTCTCTCTCTCTCTCTCTCTCTCTCTCTCTCTCGTTTTGTTGTGTTTAATAGCAAAAAAGTGTACGGTATCATTTACGAGAACATAAACATGTCTTTGCAATGCGCAATTGGTTCGGAATGTGGCTCCTAGCTTCCTGGTTTAGACCAAAGAAAATCTCTTGTTATCTCAATTCCTTAAAACCCTAGATTTTCCTATTTTTTTTATTTTTATTTAAACAAATCTTACATATACACATGTTCAAGCGCACACCCCTTTGCGCACATAAATAAGCACACACACACGCACATGCAAGCACACGCGCATGCACACACACACACATACACACACGCGCACGCACATTCACACGCATAATAATAATAATAATAATAATAATAATAATAATAATAATAATAATAATAATAATAATAATATAATAATAATAATAATATAATAATAATAATAATAATAATAATAATAATAATAATAATAATAATAATAATAATGGGAATTTATATAGCGCTCTTTCTCACATGAGCTCAGTGCGCTTTACATTGATTAACAAGAACATTAAAGGCAAACAAATAATGAATCATTAGAAAGTAAAATAAACACGATGATTGCAGAGAGAGAGAGAGAGAGAGAGAGAGAGAGAGAAGAGAGAGAGAGAGAGAGAGAGAGAGAGAGAGAGAGAGAGAGAGAGAGAGAGAGAGAGAGAGAGAGAGAGAGAGAGAGAGAGAGAGAGAGAGAGAGAGAGAGAGAGAGAGAGAGAGAGAGAGAGAGAGAGAGAGAGAGAGAGAAGAGAGAGAGAGAGAGAGAGAGAGAGAGAGAGAGAGAGAGAGAGAGAGAGAGAGAGAGAGAGAGAGAGAGAGAGAGAGAGAGAGAGAGAGAGAGAGAGAGAGAGAGAGAGAGAGAGAGAGAGAGAGAGAGAGAGAGAGAGAGAGAGAGAGAGAGAGAGAGAGAGAGAGAGAGAGAGAGAGAGAGAGAGAGAGAGAGAGAGAGAGAGAGAGAGAGAGAGAGAGAGAGAGAGAGAGAGAGAGAGAGAGGGGGGGGGGGAGCAAAAGTATTCCAGTATCCAATAACTGATGTAATGATCTCATCATTATACTTGGTTCGCGCTATTTGCAGTATTCCAAAACTGACACCAGCGATCTCTAGTCATCTAGATATATCATTTTCTTTTTGCAAACATTAATCCACTTTCACCATTTTAATCGAACTTTTAAAGCATGTTACGTCAATTGTTTAAATCAACATTCTCAGATGAATATTGATGTTAAAGTTTCATTTGAAGCGACAGACGCCAGTGACCACACATAGAACTGCAGTTGTCGGCTGTCATGGAAAAGAGGCTTTAGGCCATGGACATAAAGCACTGCTAGCTGGAAGGGGTTAACTTCACTGCTGGCTGGAAGGGGTTAACTTCACTGCTGGCTGGAAGGGGTTAACTTCACTGCAGGCTGGAAGGGGTTAACTTCGCTGCAGGCTGGAAGGAGTTAACTTCACTGCAGGCTGGAAAGGGGTTAACTTCACTGCTGGCTGGAAGGGGTTAACTTCACTGCTGGCTGGAAGGGGTTAACTTCACTGCTGGCTGGAAGGGGTTAACTTCACTGCAGGCTGGAAGGAGTTAACTTCACTGCAGGCTGGAAGGGGTTAACTTCACTGCTGGCTGGAAGGGGTTAACTTCACTGCAGGCTGGAAGGGGCTAACTTCACTGAAGGCTGGAAAGAGTTAACTGCACTGCAGGCTGGAAAGAGTTAACTTCACTGAAGGCTGGAAGGGGCTAACTTCACTGAAGGCTGGAAAGAGTTAACTTCACTGCAGGCTGGAAAGAGTTAACTTCACTGAAGGCTGGAAGGGGCTTAACTTCACTGAAGGCTGGAAGGAGTTAACTTCACTGCAGGCTGGAAAGAGTTAACTTCACTGAAGGCTGGAAGGGGCTAACTTCACTGAAGGCTGGAAAGAGTTAACTGCACTGCAGGCTGGAAAGAGTTAACTTCACTGAAGGCTGGAAGGGGCTAACTTCACTGAAGGCTGGAAAGAGTTAACTTCACTGAAGGCTGGAAGGGATTAACTTCACTGCAGGCTGGAAGGGGTTAACTTCACTGCAGGCTGGAAGGGGTTAACTTCACTGCTGGCTGGAAGTGGTTAACTTCACTGCTGGCTGGAAGGGGTTAACTTCATCGCTGGCTGTTAACTTCACTGCTGGCTGGAAGTGGTTAAATTCATCGCTGGCTGTTAACTTCACTGCTGGCTGGAAGTGGTTAACTTCATCGCTGGCTGTTAACTTCACTGCT
>CM065688.1:61960060-61970060 GCA_017654935.2 Phymorhynchus buccinoides | reverse complement strand
ATTAGTCTGATTTTTGTCACCCAACAAACCTTTTCATTTTTATTCATGTTGTAGAGCATTCTGTATGCTTGATTTGATTTGGTAGTCTATTATCTTGAAATTGAATCAAACGAAACCAATATTTAAGACATCTTATGTAACTATTGACATACAGTGGAGATCTACCGAGTTCAAAGAAGACTAATTTATTTGGTGTGCACATAGGAACCCCAAAATCGTTTACATGCTAGGAGATGTACTCTTTCTATGTTCTCTAATTTTGTGTGACCCCATATTTCGGAACTGTACATAAGAATTGGGAGAACATTTGCGTCAAACATTTTAACGAAAGTTTTTCTGGTCATTTCTTTACATTTTTGAAATATTCTGCACAGAAAATGGACAGCTGTTTTAGCTTTGCTGACTGAAGGGTCAGTACCCTGTTTACTGCTAAGTGTGGTTCAAAAAGTGTATCCAAGATAGTTATATCTGTTTACTGCACAGAAAAAGGACAGCTGTTTTAGCTTTGCTGACTGAAGGGTCAGTACCCTGTTTACTGCTAAGTGTGGTTCAAAAAGTGTATCCAAGATAGTTATATCTGTTTACTGCACAGAAAATGGACAGCTGTTTTAGCTTTGCTGACTGAAGGGTCAGTACCCTGTTGACTGCTAAGTGTGGTTGAAAAAGTGTATCCAAGATAGTTATATCTGTTTACTGCACAGAAAATGGACAGCTGTTTTAGCTTTGCTGACTGAAGGGTCAGTACCCTGTTTACTGCTAAGTGTGGTTGAAAAAGTGTATCCAAGATAGTTATATCTGTTTACTGCACAGAAAATGGACAGCTGTTTTAGCTTTGCTGACTGAAGGGTCAGTACCCTGTTTACTGCTAAGTGTGGTTGAAAAAGTGTATCCAAGATAGTTATATCTGTTTACTGCACAGAAAAAGGACAGCTGTTTTAGCTTTGCTGACTGAAGGGTCAGTACCCTGTTTACTGCTAAGTGTGGTTGAAAAAGTGTATCCAAGATAGTTATATCTGTTTACTGCACAGAAAATGGACAGCTGTTTTAGCTTTGCTGACTGAAGGGTCAGTACCCTGTTTACTGCTAAGTGTGGTTGAAAAAGTGTATCCAAGATAGTTATATCTGTTTACTGCACAGAAAATGGACAGCTGTTTTAGCTTTGCTGACTGAAGGGTCAGTACCCTGTTTACTGCTAAGTGTGGTTGAAAAAGTGTATCCAAGATAGTTATATCTGTTTACTGCACAGAAAATGGACAGCTGTTTTAGCTTTGCTGACTGAAGGGTCAGTACCCTGTTTACTGCTAAGTGTGGTTGAAAAAGTGTATCCAAGATAGTTATACCTGTTTACTATTTCTACCTCATGGTTGTCATAAAGCCACTTTTCATGTTTGGAAAGATAGCCGCCTTTCCTAGACACCATTACCTTTGTTTTCTCTCTATTAACTTTGAGTCTTAATCTTTCACAGCATGACTTTAAGACATTCAGTTGATGTTGTAACCCTGAAGGTGTTGATGCTAATAAGCCGATATCGTCAGCGAAGAGAAGAATAAAAAGTTTTAATATATCAGGTAAGAGTAGTATTCCGTGTTTGCCTGTAATTGAGATATGAATAGCGATTTCGTTGATAAAAAGAGAAAAAAACGTTGGACTGAGTCCACACCCTTGACGAACACCTCGTGGACAATGAAAAAACTCTGAGTATTTATTGTTTGCTCTTACACATGATAGTAGTGAGTCATGCATGGCTGTTAATATACAGAAACAATTACCTTTAATACCCTAACTGTAGATTGCTTCCAATAATTTCGTATGATCAATAGAGTCAAACGCTTTTCTGAAATCTATGAAGCAATGTACAACTTCTGTCCTTTTTTACTCAAACACTTTTGAGCTACTGCATATAAATTGAACATTTGATCTGTTGTTGAGTAATTTCTGCGAAAACCTGCTTGACTTTCAGATATTTTGTTGTTGTCCTCTAACCACGTGTACAGCCTAGAATTCAGAATGGATGTAAAACATTTACTAACAACACTTAGCAGAGATACTCCCCTGTAATTGTCAGTTAAATGTATATCGCCCTTCTTGTGAGTTGGCACTATTATGGCTTTAGTCCATTCCTTTGGGTAAGAGCCTGACGCAAAGATGAAGTTAAAAAGTGTTGCTAGAAAAGCTACCCCACGCTGACCACTTATTTTCATCATTTCTATTGTGACTCCATCAATTCCACAAGACTTACCATTATTAAGCTTTCGTATTGCAACTTCAACCTCATCTGTTGTTATTACCCTGTTAAGAGGATTATCAGGTTCCTGTGTTCATTCATGCTGAAAATCAACATTTTGGGCCCTGTCCATTTGAGCTTCTCTACTTTGAAAGGCATTCTGAAAATGATGGCTCCATTCTGAAATATCAATTTTGTCACTAGTTAAGGACTTATTCCCCCCTCCTAAACTCTTTAATTCTTTCCAAAGGGAAGATGAATGATGTAGATTATTTGCCAAGGTATTAGCTTTGTTTCTCCTAAATGTTTGCCTCTTTATATCTTTAGTATTTTTATAGCTTGTTTTTGCTTCAACACATTCCATCCTATCATTATAATCCCTTGTACCGCGGAATACAAACAATTTACTTGAAGATTTCATCTTAGCAGAGGAACATTCTTTATCAAACCAAGGGGCGTTTCTGAATTGTCTTTGAACCTTACTTTTCCCTAACATGCATTTGCATGCTGGTTTAAGGCAGAATGCAAAGTCACGTAGAGCTCCTTCCATATCCTGATTCAATTTAGCTTCGGCGTTCTCGAAACTAGTTTTAAATTAGTCAGTTTCCATAAACTCCCTAACAAGATGTTCTTTTTCACAATCCCAAACATTTTTTTCAATTGTCTTGTTCATGTCTTGATTGTCATTTTCATGAAGCTTAAGATCAGTTCCTTGAGGCAATGTTCTGTTCATTGTTACTGGCAAGTGATCAGAGTCGGTAAGATTATTTACACGCAATGATGAGACAGGCAACAGAAAAAACAACAATTCACATGACATTATATGATAATCAATTGTACTGGCACCTTGAGATGCAACAAACGTATAACTACCATCAAACCCATACTCTTTCAGTCCGTTCAGAACAACACATTCATACACATTGCATAGCGCGATCAACTGTTCCCAAAAATTGTTAGTTTGTTGATCAGATGAGATTCTATGGAAATTTGTACATTCATTTAAACAAACATCATCAATGTTATCACCAAACTCTGTGCAATTTAAAGAAGCAGTTCTGGCATTGAAATCGCCGCATAATAACATACAACAATCATTAACTTTATTGTACACGTGTAGTAAACAGTTTTCAATAAGTTCCAACCCAAACCCATTTCGCGAAGACTTCCAGAAATTGGAAGCTTGAGGAGGTATATATACTGCAAAGTAAATGACTTTGAGAGAGAGAGAGAGAGAGAGAGAGAGAGAGAGAGAGAGAGAGAGAGAGAGAGAGAGAGAGAGAGAGAGAGAGAGAGAGAGAGAGAGAGAGAGAGAGAGAGAGAGAGAGAGAGAGAGAGAGAGAGAGAGAGACAGACAGACACACAGATAGAAAGAAAGAAAGACAACGATAGAGAGAAGATGAATGGCAGAGTAATAGCATCTCTCTCTCTCTCTCTCTCTCTCTCTCTCTCTCTCTCTCTCTCTCTCTCTGACCCTGACCCGGCAAATGTAAAATTTAACTTTAACCGAATCAACCGATGCTCAACTTAGCCACTCCTCCCTGAAGGCTTGTAATAATGTCTACACCCTAACCCCCCTCCCCACTCCCCCTCTCTTTAACCGAATCAACTGATGCTCAACTTAGCCACTCCTCCTGAAAGGCTTGTAGCAATGTCTACACCCTAACCCCACACCCCCACTCCCCCTCTCTTTCTACCCTCCCCCCCCCCCCCATTCGCTTTTCTCACACACCACCCCCCAACCCCACCCCACCCCCTCCCTCCCCTCCCGTCATGCTGATTGTCTTTGGGTCGTTGTCGACAACAGCGCGGGTATCCTTTTACCCAAATCCCGCCCAAATGACCCAGCACTTGGCGGTATCCTTTCACCGGAATCTTTCCCAATTGAGGCCAATTGTCCCCAGTCTGGGGTTGGTCCCCAAGCGACGTCACTGAGAGGGGACATCACTCTAGGCGAAGACACCAGGAGGGGAAACAACTCGTGTGCGCCATTAGACCATCATCCGGGTAGTCAGCAGGGAACTGTATGGAATAATTGAAGCGTCAAAACATCATAGTGCATAATGTGTCACAAGAATAGCGGTGTTTTCTTCACATAATTGATATGAAAAAAACATTTCGTTATGAAGAACCAATTGATTAATGATCAGGTTTTCTATTACTTGTGTGTCTAATTGGCTGGTTGTTAGGCAAACTATTGTTTTGCATACTATAGTCAAAAGAAACCGCATTTTCAAAAAAGTCACAATTAGTGAATTACACTAACGATTTATTTTAATACATGTGTTAGAATTATATCGATAGTACTTGCATCGTATATATTTTTATGAAGAAACCCCCCCTGAGTATCTTGATACTTTTTAATAATAATATAATAATAGGGGATACTTATATAGCGCGATACCCCACATTGGGCTCATCGCGCTTTACAACAGTATAAAGGCATTACAAATCATAAAAAGGTTCAACATATATGAATTGCACAAAAACCTATTATTATGTAGAAAAACGGAGAAAACTCTGACAAAACGGTTTTGTATTAATGAACCATCGAATGTGGGGTTTCATTTCTTAGGGTGGATTCCTTTGTCCCAAACATTGTACAGAGTGAACAGGAAAGGACGGGGGTCCCCAAGGGACAACCTTCATACCTTCAAATTGGACATCTATTTTAGGCATACACTTCTAAGAGATAAACCGCCCATGAAGAAAATGCGAGGTTTCTCCTCATTTGTTTTTCCAGCAGTATCGATCTCTTACAGACAAGAGAGGAGTAACTGCAATAGTCTCCATCACTATCATCCATGTAGTCAGAAAGGCACATCTCATTCATGAGGAGTAACTGCAATAGTCTCCATCACTATCATCCATGTAGTCAGAAAGGCACATCTCATTCATGAGGAGTAACTGCAATGGTCTCCATCACTATCATCCATGTAGTCAGAAAGGCACATCTCATTCATGAGGAGTAACTGCAATAGTCTCCATCACTATCATCCACGTAGTCAGAAAGGCACATCTCATTCATGAGGAGTAACTGCAATAGTCTCCATCACTATCATCCACGTAGTCAGAAAGGCACATCTCATTCATGAGGTTGAACACATGGGGTCTGAGCACTGTACCTTGGGCGAGGTTTCTCCTCATTTGTTTTTCCAGCAGTATCGATCTCTTACAGATAAGAGAGGAGTAACTGCAATAGTCTCCATCACTATCATCCACGTAGTCAGAAAGGCACATCTCATTCATGAGGAGTAACTGCAATAGTCTCCATCACTATCATCCACGTAGTCAGAAAGGCACATCTCATTCATGAGGTTGAACACATGGGGTCTGAGCACTGTACCTTGGGGCATTCCCTAGTACTTGTGATCCTGGGTCTCCAGAGAATCCCAGATAACGATCCCAGAATAACGATCCCAGGTAATTCCCCATACAGTGATCCCAGTCGCGGGCTGGGTTCGTCTTTGGCTTTCTTCCTGTTCTTCCCAGTTACAGCACTGTCGTCTGTGGTTTGTAGCAGTTAGCTGAATTGTACTAGTCCAGAATGCTCTCTTTGTCTGTCTGTCTGTCTGTTTGTTTGTCTGTCTGTCTGTCTGCCTCTCTCTCCTTCCTCTCTCGCTGTCTGTTTCTGTCAATTTGACTCTATCGGTCTCTGTTTGTCTGTCTGTCTGTCTCTGCCTTTGACTCTGTCCCTGTATCTCTCTCTCTGTGTCTGTCTTTCTCTAGCTCTCTGTTGCCTCTCTCTCTCTCTCTCTCTCTCTCTCTCTCTCTCTCTCTCTCTCTCTCTCTCTCTCTCTCTCTCTCTCTCTCTCTCTCTCTCTCTCTCTCTGTCAGTCTACCTCTCCCACCCTCGGCCCATCTTTTCTTCATGAAAGTTACGACCAAACCCCGCTTCAATCAATTATACAAGCTTTCTGCTCTTACCTTTGCTGTCATGTCTGGCTCTGCTCCTACTTACCTGTCTGATCTACTTCATACTTACATTCCATCTCGTCAGCTTCGTTCTTCTTCTGATTCTCGTATTCTACAGCCTCCCTCAATTAAAACGAAAACTTATGGCGAGAGATCCTTTTCTTTTCAGGCCCCAGCTACTTGGAACAAACTCCCTCTGTCTCTCAGACATTCCAACTCCCTGTCAGTTTTCAAAACCAACCTGAAAACCCATCTATTCTCTGAACACTACTGTCCACCATGATCGGATTGTGAGAATGAAAGCGTGTGTGGATGATGAATGGCATGGGAAAGTTGGGAGACAGAAAGTGTGTGTGTGTGCATGCGCGCGCTGGCATGTGCTTATGCACGTGTGTGGAGATGTGTGTGTGTTTGTGTCTGTGTGTATGTATGTATGTACGAACGTACGTACGTATGTATGTATGTATGTATGTATGTATGTGTGCATGCGCGTGTAAATGATATGCTATGTTCGTCAGTGTGTGTGCTTGTGTGCGTGCGGGCATGGGTATTGATGTGATTTGATTAAATGTATTTTTTGTAAAGCGCCATGAGCAGCTAGCCTGGAATGTGCGCTATATAAGTTTTCTTCATTATTATTATTATTATTATTATTAAAATATCAACTGTAAAATCTAAACTTCAACTACAATGTCTTTAAAACATACCCCTTATGATTTGTGATATGACGCACAGTGTGCCGTCCAATTTCTGTCGTCCTTGAATAAAGGCCACACGATGCAACAGAGCTATCTCTGTTAAAGTTCTCAACGTCACGCTTAAATGTTTGTATTTTATTTCAGAATAATTGCACAAGTTAATGATCTCCAGTTGCTATCTTACTTAGCTGTCATCAAAGAAAAATCATCAAAACGTGTGAGCAGTTTTGAGTCATGTTTTAACAAACCAACAATTAAACATATATAGTAAAATTATTTAAAACGTTTTTGTCCCTATATCTTTGAAACGAACATTAAAACCCAAACCAGTTAGATTAACTTGGTATCTTGATCTATGTTCTAAAAACATAAAGAGTGCTGGTTTAGTTGTCCCTCCTTATTAGGGAGGCAATGGCACGACCCAGCCAAGGACACCTGTTTCGACTCTACGGAATCTCATCAGCTCGGCACTGGATGGGGGGTCTTAGCCTACCAAGGTTGTTGTTGTTGAGTGGAGGTTTTGCGTCCTCATGGCGGAAAGCCTTTAGGGATAAGTTGTTGTGGTGCTGCCAAGCTGGAACTACTCTCACCCGAACAAGAAGCTTGTGACACAAAGGAAAGGTTTCTTCCTATTGGTAAAAGGCTAAAAACCCCACAACCCAGCACTCAGGTCAATTAGAAATGATAAAAATCTTAAGTAAGAGTGTGAACATAACAATGTTCCAAAATTAACAATATGAAAACATAATAAGCGGCACGACCAGAGAGGGCCAGAGAGGACCAGAGAGGGCCAGAGAGGACCAGAGAGGGCCAGAGAGGGCCAGAGAGGGCCAGAGAGGACCAGAGAGGGCCAGAGAGGGCCAGAGAGGGCCAGAGAGGGCCAGAGAGGGCCAGAGAGGGCCAGAGAGGACCAGAGAGGGCCAGAGAGGGCCAGAGAGGGCCAGAGAGGACCAGAGAGGGCCAGAGAGGACCAGAGAGGGCCAGAGAGGACCAGAGAGGGCCAGAGAGGACCAGAGAGGGCCAGAGAGGACCAGAGAGGGCCGGAGAGGACCAGAGAGGGCCAGAGAGGACCAGAGAGGGCCAGAGAGGGCCGGCAACTGAAATAGTATCCAAAGGGATAAAAGTAGATATGACAAAAATCTCAGTTTACTGCTGGCACCGTTCCTCCAGCCTACATGACTCAAACGTTAGAGCATTTGAAATGCAATAATAGTGAAATTGTTTCTTTTTTTAAGCGGTGCCAGCAGTAAACTGATATTTTGTTATATCTATTTTTATCACGATCTTTTTGTCTTCTTTTTTTTTTTCGTACCCAAGGTCATTCTGATCGCAGTCTCTACATAATCGTTCTTCATGGGGTAAGTATTCCAAATCTTCTGCCAATTTCTATCATGAGTTTATGATTACCACACCGAAACCATATTAGAGGTTATATATAAACATCAGGCAACATTTCAATATATCTTTACACACACACACACACACGCACACGCACACGCACACGCACACGCACGCACGCGCGCAAACACACACACACACACACACACACACGCACGCACACACGCACGCACGCACGCACGCACGCACGCACGCACGCACGCACGCACACGCACACGCACGCACGCACGCACGCACGCACACACACACACACACACACACACACACACACACACACACACACACACACACACACACACACACACACACACACATATGCACACACACACACACACACATGTCCATCAGGATGAGGACCACGAGGAAGCAGGCAGCGGACACAAGACGACCCATGATGTCAGTTAGTGACGTCAGCTGGTGTTGGCCAATCACGTTGACTATGAAACAGAGACGGTAGTCAGATAGTAGGCCTAATCAATTCAAAGAAATCCAATCCAATCAAAACATCTTTGCTATTTCTAGAAGAGATATTGTATTCCTGTTCCAGAATGAGAGCACAGCTATTGACATTAAACATGACACAACATATCAACTGAAGTTAACGGCCACCTGCACGCTATCCTTTATGTGCTATGTAATTCCCTTCCCTCTGCCATTCAGTTATGCCCTTCCATCTCACGATACAAAAAGATGGTGCGGGCAAACATAATGTACAGCCCTGCTTAAATCCTGTGTGATATTGAACTCATACTGTATAACTTATCTATTGCCTTGCGTACAACTACATGTTATATGTATGCTATATGTCAAATGAATGTCTACATCTCAGTTTTATGCTTTGTTTATTGGTTTGCCTTTAAACTACTTGTTAAATATGTTTGGATTGATGTTGCTTTCACCTCCTACTTGTCATCAATTATTTGTTTCACTATGGTTGTTTCTGTTGTTTAGTTTTTTTGTTTTTTGCTATGTTCTTTTTATTTTATATTATATATATAAACAATGTATGTACATATATATGTGTGTATGAGAGAGAGAGAGAGAGAGAGAGAGAGAGAGAGAGAGAGAGAGAGAGAGAGAGAGAGAGAGAAGCGAAAGAGAGAGAGAGAGAGAGAGAGAGAGAGAGAGAGAGAGAGAGAGATTAGAGAGAGAGAAGAGAGAGAGAGAGAGAGAGAGAGAGAGAGAGAGAGAGAGAGAGATGAGAGAGAGAGAGAGAGAGAGAGAGAGAGAGAGAGAGAGAGAGAGAGAGAGAGAGAGAGAGAGAGAGAGAGAGAGAGAGAGCAGACATAGACGTTGAATCTTTAATTTAATGTCTTTTCACATAGATCGTGATTTTAGACAGCATGCAAACTTTTTTTGGAGGGAAAAAAAAGAAGATAAAATAACATGCATAAGAACGACATATTAAAAAAAGTAAAGAAAACCTCTACAGTAGTCTTCCAATAGTTGAGGACAGCATTGCTTTTGCAATTACAGTAATGTCAATTTCTGCGTCATTTAAAATATCCTTGGTATTATCATACTTACGAAAAAAAAGTCCATATTGATTATTTGATATTTAGAGAGCAATACTGGGCATTCTAATAGTAAGTGATGAATTGATAATTTATCACTACAAAGACAGTTAGCTTCCAAGTATTTAGTTTTCCATGAATTGAGTCGTATCTTGTACACTAAACTAACTATCGATCTACTGTGCATAAAAATGTTAGATCTAAAGTCAGATGAGTTGATGTAAGTAGATTTTTCCAATAAACAGTAAAT
>CM065688.1:61947560-61952560 GCA_017654935.2 Phymorhynchus buccinoides | reverse complement strand
TCACTAAATTCTTCAAATGTAATGCATGAATTTACGTAATGATTTTCATCTGGAATTGAAATACATAAATAATAAATAATTAATAATGCTTATATAGCGCATAATCTTGCAAAGCAACTCAATGCGCTTTTCACTCACCATTCGTACAAACATTTCTAACAAACTGGCCCACGCATCCTCACCATACATCTCTATGAAAATGAATACATATTAGAGAATGCATTGCATATAATCAGTGTCTTCATGTTTAATCGCATTATGATCTATTGATAAAAGAGTTGACTCATAGAGACTCCAATCTGCACTATTGTATAAACATTTAGGGATTATATCTTCAACTTCTTCTTCATCATCAATGATCAATTCATTTAATTTAACCCTTTCACCGCCAGCCATATTTCAGCCCCAAAAAATCAATTAAAATTACCTGGGTAAATTGATCCGAGAGAGCACAATCCATCTGCAGTATTGGGGATTCTTCTGTGACATACCTAAATAAGGTCTACCCTTACTTCCCACTGGGTAGAGAACACAATCCATCTGCAGTATTGGGGATTCTTCTGTGACATACCTAAATAAGGTCTACCCTTACTTCCCACTGGGTAGAGAACACAATCCATCTGCAGTATTGTGGATTCTTCTGTGACATATCTAAAATAAGGTCTACCCTTAGTTCCCAAAACTAAGACAACAGGGTCTTTAGATACTAGACCCCAATTTGATGCCTTTTAGTGACATAGATGTCAAATCACCGTGGTGCTAAAATGCGACTTTGGCGGTGAAAGGGTTAATAACGGAAAATGATCACTCCCTAACGTATCTTCCTCTGCTATCCAACTAGCATTTACCGATAAATAGGATATATTAATGTGTGATGTTCGCCAAAATTGGTGAACTCCCCGGGCTCACAACATACACACGCAAATCTGACTCCACCCAAAGATGTATACTCAACACCAAGAAGTTAAGGTTCACCAATCAATCATTTAATTTATTGAAGTCATGGTAATAAGTTAACCTCTCGGTTAGTGTTAATTACGTATTTATATCAAAAAGGATCATCAGAAATTCAGGCCAAATCCGTTACCTTCAATCCAATCGAGCAATCCATGTCAGGCATTACTCACCCAAAAATTCACCACAAAACGTAGCTCATCACATCGTGGACAAAACCATCATCACCCCGAACCTCTATCTCCATATTCATAATCTGACACCTCTCTCTCGGGTTACTACAATATAATTTTACCCGCGTCCACGAATCATAATAGGACCAAAATGTCCGCAGAAGAAACAAAGAAAATTGAATACCAAACAATGAAAGATAAAACTATTCAGATAATGAAATCTGTTTAAAAACTGATCATTCTTCTTCTTCCTTTTCTTCCTCTTCTTCTTCTTCGTCCTCTTCAAAAGAAATTCCTTTCTAAGGACTAATCACTGGATTAGCTGCACAAGACTAGCTCCTTTGAGAAAACAAAGGAGGACAAGCCTCTTACTAAAATTATATTGAATCCTACATTTCTATGAGCCATCTGCTTCTTTTAATACCACCTATAAATTATCTTTCCCTAACCTAATTCAAACCCATACAAACTCAAGGAACACAGAAGAAGAAGATGTGGTCTCGCAGCCAACCCAGGTGAAAAGTGAATCTCCTTGTCACAATTTGGTCCTAATTAATTCTGAATACAATTCACTTGCGGTAACGCTTTTTTGCATTGGCCCATTTATTATCGCTCTGATCTGGCCAACCAGAACATTTGTCACAAAACAATATCCAAACTACCAAATACATGCTATCTTTAAGCTCTCATTTCGTCCAATGTCTATTCCACCTCTATTTACAAAATCTGCCTCGCACTCACACCTGACATAATGTTAAATCGATGGAAGTTGGCCTGTGACTTGAAACATCAGGCATTCTAGTTATGCTGCCATCATTCATTAAAACTAATTTGGAATCTACAATGTTTTCAACTAAGCGATTGCAGGTCGTAGCCTAACAGAGCAATCTGGTTCCCAAAATGGAGACTGCGCATTGAAGTCTCCCATTATGACCCAGTTTTTATGTGAAGAAGGAAGGTGTCTTATCCAGCCTGTCTCTCTCTCTCTGTCTCTCTCTCTGTCTCTCTCTCTCTGTCTCTCTCTCCCAATCATTCACTACCTGAGTGAACGAGGAGAACAGCAAGTTGCTGTCGTTCATTGTTGTAAACATCGTAAACAGTATTTAGGCAAAACGAGATTGCTTATTGGTTAGTCTATGAAACGAGAGTTGGCGAATCGCGCGTAGGCGAATAGAAGCGCACCGCAAAATACACGTTGTTCAAAGGTCAAAGAAATACACGTTGTTCAAAGGTCAAAGAAATACACGTTGTTCAAAGGTCAAAGAAACACACGTTGTTCAAAGGTCAAAGAAATACACGTTGTTCAAAGGTCAAAGAAACACACGTTGTTCAAAGGTCAAAGAAATACACGTTGTTCAAAGGTCAAAGAAACACACGTTGTTCAAAGGTCAAAGAAACACACGTTGTTCAAAGGTCAAAGAAATACACGTTGTTCAAAGGTCAAAGAAACACACGTTGTTCAAAGGTCAAAGAAACACACGTTGTTCAAAGGTCAAAGAAACACACGTTGTTCAAAGGTCAAAGAAATACACGTTGTTCAAAGGTCAAAGAAATACACGTTGTTCAAAGGTCAAAGAAATACACGTTGTTCAAAGGTCAAAGAAATACACGTTGTTCAAAGGTCAAAGAAATACACGTTGTTCAAAGGTCAAAGAAATACACGTTGTTCAAAGGTCAAAGAAATACACGTTGTTCAAAGGTCAAAGAAATACACGTTGTTCAAAGGTCAAAGAAACACACGTTGTTCAAAGGTCAAAGAACTTCCAGTCTTCAGGTCTTCTAGTTCTGTTCGTCACGCGGTCTCACATTGACAGGGACTATGGGGTGCGGGGGTGTGTGGGGGAAAACAAAAATCATAATTCCTATTTCTCTCTCTCTTTGTTTTTACACACACACACACACACACACACACACACACACACACACACACACACACACACACACACACACACACACACACACACACACACACACACACACACACACACACACACACACACACACACACACACACACATTTCAGATCTCCAGTTAAAAGGCGTGAAGGAAGAGGGAGACAAGGGAAGCAGCACACCATGGACAGGAATCCCCATGGCAACATGAGGCAATCACCTTGACAGTCACAATAGTTCAGACTGTAACATGAGGCAATCACCTTGCCAGTCACAATAGTTCATACTGTAACATGCGGCAATCACCTTGCCAGTCACAATAGTTCATACTGTAACATGCGGCAATCACCTTGCCAGTCACAATAGTTCATACTGTAACATGCGGCAATCACCTTGCCAGTCACAATAGTTCATACTGTAACATGAGGCAATCACCTTGCCAGTCACAATAGTTCATACTGTAACATGAGGCAATCACCTTGCCAGTCACAATAGTTCATACTGTAACATGAGGCAATCACCTTGCCAGTCACAATAGTTCATACTGTAACATGCGGCAATCACCTTGCCAGTCACAATAGTTCAGACTGTAACATGAGGCAATCACCTTGCCAGTCACAATAGTTCATACTGTAACATGAGGCAATCACCTTGCCAGTCACAATAGTTCATACTGTAACATGCGGCAATCACCTTGCCAGTCACAATAGTTCAGACTGTAACATGAGGCAATCACCTTGCCAGTCACAATAGTTCATACTGTAACATGAGGCAATCACCTTGCCAGTCACAATAGTTCATACTGTAACATGAGGCAATCACCTTGCCAGTCACAATAGTTCATACTGTAACATGAGGCAATCACCTTGCCAGTCACAATAGTTCAGACTGTAACATGAGGCAATCACCTTGCCAGTCACAATAGTTCATACTGTAACATGAGGCAATCACCTTGCCAGTCACAATAGTTCATACTGTAACATGAGGCAATCACCTTGCCAGTCACAATAGTTCATACTGTAACATGAGGCAATCACCTTGCCAGTCACAATAGTTCATACTGTAACATGCGGCAATCACCTTGCCAGTCACAATAGTTCATACTGTAACATGAGGCAATCACCTTGCCAGTCACAATAGTTCATACTGTAACATGAGGCAATCACCTTGCCAGTCACAATAGTTCATACTGTAACATGAGGCAATCACCTTGCCAGTCACAATAGTTCATACTGTAACATGAGGCAATCACCCTGCCAGTTACAATAGTTCATACTGTAACATGAGGCAATCACCTTGACAGTCACAATATTTCATACAATTCTAAATTTATAAGCTAGTGTCTGTTTGCAAATGACCATTGAAGATTTGTCACCAAGAAACCCTGACTGGTGCTGCCTCGTGCTAAAACAGATATGTGTCTATATTCAAGGCCTTTGCCCTTGTCACAAATGCCTTGAGTTAATTGTGGATCCACACGCAAACCTGACACTTCTGTAATCCCGTGTCTGTCTCTGTCATTTCCCGGTGTGAAGAGAATATCCTACCTCATGAAATAAGTAGGCCTAGCCGGCGCCTAGCCAATCAGAATTGTTTGTTTGTCCGCCATTGTGAATGTTACGAAACTAAGTGCATGGCTTTGTACATCGATTTCTCGGCAAATATGTAGATTTACACCCTCCTGCTCTATTTCTGGGTTCTTTCCGTGGTTAGGGTTAGGGTTAGGGTTAGGGATAGGGTGAGGGTTAGATGGTCATAGTTCGCATGCGACAGGTAGATATTTCATGGCAGGTACTTATTTATCGCGACACCGGGTCTGTTTGGTGATCCATCGGGCGATCCCCCCCCCCCCCCTCTCTCTCTCTCTCTCGGTCTCTGTCTATCTGTCTCTGTCTCTGTCTCTCTCTCTCTGTGTCTGTCTCTGTCTCTGTCTGTCTCTGTCCCTGTCTCTGTTTGTCGCTCTCTCTGTATCTCTCTCTCT
>CM065688.1:61927560-61940060 GCA_017654935.2 Phymorhynchus buccinoides | reverse complement strand
AACATGCTTTTTTTCAACAAGCCATCCATAAAAAATGATATAAAGACAAAATAAAGAACTAAACATTCCAAAGTAGCGAACAAGAAAAGGAAAATATACAAGTAAACAATTAATTAAAGAAACAAGCAAATATTCCACACACAAAAACAGGAAAAAGGATGGGGACATATGCGAATAGCATATTATGTACAATATATACATCAACATCAACAACGAAACATTTAAAACATCACATTTACTTACCAAAATATGTTATGTAGGCTACGTTTCCATTCTTTTAAATAATTGGAATAAAGTTATCAATTATGTTCTGTTAAAGAGATACATTTTCATTTTTTTCTTGAAGTAGTTCTTGTTTTTCATGTTTTTTAAAATGGAGGGTAGTTTGTTCCATAAATCTCCACCCGAATAGAGGAGACTAGATTTGAATAGATTATTATTTGGTCGAGGGAATGATAGGTGGGTGTGTCTGCTTGTGTTTGTCGTAAATGTATCTGTTATCTTTTTTGGAGCATTTCCGTTGACAATATTATGCATGCATATTGCCTTTTTGAGGAAAAGTCTGTCTTGAAAAGTTAGTATATCAAGTTGTTTGTAGTCTTCATAGGTAAGTGAACTTGATTTTAATAAAATTATTTTAATTACTTTTTTGTACATACGATTGATAATCTTTAAATTTGTATCACTACAGCTATCCCATAATGTTGAAGCATAATCGATCATGGAGAGTATGTGAGCATTAAAGAATAGTTTACGAGAATGGTTATCAAGGAAATGTTTAATCTTAGATAGCTGGAATATTTTTCTAGACAGACCTTTCCCTAAAGACTTTATATGGTCTGTCCAAGACAGATCTTTGTCAATGACAACACCTAATGTTTTATGTGAATCAACTTCTTCAATTTTGCTGCTGCAAATAAATAGTGGTGGAAATTGGGAGTTCATCTTGTGACTTTTTTGTCTGGTTGATACGTACATGCATTTCGTTTTATTGGCATTAATTGACATGTGATTTAATTGTGTCCAGTTAAAAACATTTTGAGCATCATTTTGAAGTTTACTTACTAGCCTGTTAGCATTCATATCACTAGTATGAAGGGATGAGTCATCTGCAAACATTTCACATTTACTATTGACAAAGCATGGCAGGTCGTTTATATAAACAGTGAACAATAGTGGACCTAAGATAGACCCTTGAGGTACTCCATAGTGGATTGGAAGCAATTCAGACATTTTGTTATTAATTGAAACCAGTTGTTTTCTGTCACACAAAAAAGATGACATAATATTTAAAAATTCAGGAGGAAGGTTATACAGTTCTAGTTTACGCAGAAGGAGTGAATGATTAATAACATCGAACGCTTTTTCAAAGTCAAGGAAAAGTATACCAGTAAACTTATTTTCATTTATATTACATAGCAGACTGTCAAAAAGCTGTATTAGTGAAGTGTGGCATGAATGATTCTTTCTAAATCCAGACTGATTATCATGAAGTAAATTATTTTTATCTAAATAAGAGAATAGGGATTTTTGTATGTGCTTTTCTAGAGACTTAGATAAAGCTGATAAAATAGAAATAGGTCGATAATTAGAAGGGTTAGATCTATCGCCTGATTTATGGATAGGGATTACCTTGGCTTGTTTAAAATTTAACGGAAAACATTGTTTTTCTATACATAAGTTATATAAATAAGTTAGTGAGTCACATATAACTGGGCACGCAATCTGAAGTATGTTAATATCCAAACCATCTATATCGCGTGTCTTTGAATGCTTTAAAGATAAAAGATTTCTGCTGACTTCAAATACTGTCATAGGCTGGAGATTGAAAGGAAAATTGATATCTTTTGAACTGAGGAACTGTTTTAAATAGGATAAATCATTTTCATTTGATCTATCACATGTTATAACTTTTTCTTTTATGCTAGCAAAGTGGTTATTTAACTGATCAGCAGAGATATCTGAAACAATTTGCTGACTTCTTGATACTTGTTTGTTAGTTAGCATGTTTATGGCTTTCCATATCTGGCGGGAATCTTTCGTGGAAATTAACATTTGTCGAAAATAATCGCGTTTAGATTTACGTTTCATATTAGTTACCTTATTTCTTAGTTGTCTAAATTCTTGCTGCGTCCCTGAGTTCTTTAAGTGAGTTCGTGTATTTCTTTCATCATCGATATCTTTGGTAATCCAGGGTGGTTTAGTTTCTTGTTTAACTCTTTTCTTTATAAAGGGAGCATGTTTATTATACACTACCATAAAAGTATTTAACCAATAATCAGCTGCTTCATTAGGATCTCTAATTTGATATATAACATTTAATTGAGAATTAACTAAGTCTGCTAGGAAATCTTGTTCATTAACATTTTTAAAGCTTCTATAGTATATGGTCTTATGTCCTACCTTTGGAATTTTTACATGGGTTTTATACCAGGTAAGACAGATGACATTGTGATCGCCACATTCAGAGGGAGGAGTGCATACTTCAATGATGGACTGCTTATTGTTTGTATAGATATGATCAATTAAAGTCTTACTTGTTTCGGTTATGCGGGTCGGTTGTTTAATTAATTGTTCAAAGCCATGTAAACTATAGAGGTTATGCCATGTTGGTTTTGCTTTTAATAAGTCGATGTTAAAATCTCCCAATATTATTGTTTCACGATCTAGCATTGTAATATCATCCATTAAAGAGTTAAAGCTATCGTACCAATCTGATGTTTCTGCTGGATTTCTGTATATGAAACCTATTATCAGTGGTTTACTATGTTTTAGTGTAATTGCGATCCATAAAGATTCAACAGAATTTGAAATAATGTTATCAAGCTTCTTGCACTTTAATGAAGATGCTAAATACAAAAGAAGGCCTGTGGATTTGGGTTTGTGCGGATCTAATCGTATAATCTGATACCCTGGCATGCTAATATCTGCATCTGTTATGTGTGACGATAAGCGGGATTCCGAAAAACAAAATAGGTTAAAATTGTTACCATTATTTTGGAGTATTGTGCCAATGTCATCTGTCTTATTCCTGGCATTATTAATATTAAGATAGCCAATACGAAGGCCGTCTTTGATTGGCCATGTGTTCAATGTTGCAGACATAATTTAACCTATAAAGATTAGTGCACGCTTTTAAATACAATTGGTTTTTTTTTAGAAAGTACAAATACAAAAGTAGAACTACTAGGATCAAAAGAAGACAGGAAAGGGGCGTAGTATCACAACACTATCAAGGGAATATACAATTAAGTGTTAAGTGAGAAAGGGACGTAGTATCACAATACTATCAAGGGAATAAACAATATTCAAGGGAATATACAATTAAGTGTTAAGTGATAACACAAGTACCTTAAACTGGCTATATACAACAACAAGCCAAAAGAAAAAGATTTAACACAAAAGGAAAAATTAATTGGTAATAGTAATTATTCAAAAGTATAAAATTACAACAAATTTCTATTCGTTATCCAAAGCGTATTGGCGGCGCAGCAAAAGTAACAACCACCACACAGGCACAATACGAAAACAAAATCCCACTCCGAAGTACAATACACAAGCAACTCTAATAAAGTAAGTACATTACCGTGACCCGGCGCACAGTGATAAACATGTGAGAGAGTAAACACGTACACACGCACATTCATAACACACGCAAAAAATGTAAACAATAATAATTATACAATCATAATCATATGGAATGCAGACTTATAACAATAGGTTTCTACTTCATTAAAATCTTTCTTATTCATGGAAAGGAAGTGATAAGAAGGGGACAGGGGGAGGGCGGGGGGTGGGGCAGAATGATATCATGAGGATGGGGAACATGAGGCAGTGTTTCTAACTTTTTATTAAGTGGGAACAGCTCGCTGCTGTAGCATGAGCTGAGATGCCATGTTTAGCAGCCTTTCAATGTAGGGCTGATAGTGGTCTGTATGAGGCTCAGTGGGCCCCATGTTTGCTCCTTGTTCTGAGGAATAATGATTATCCTCCATTTGGCTATGTGAAGGATGGGGGATGTGAGGAGCATAATCCTCTTTCATGGGTTTCTGTGATAGAATAGAGAGGGGCGGGGGATGAGGGACATTTTGATTTAAGGTAGGAGGACCTGCGGCACCATTGACATTTACATAGCTTTGATGTAAGGCATTTTGCATGGGTCTTGGGGGAGGTGGGGGAGGAAGATGACGATGGTCAACGTTTTGTGTGTGTGTGTGTGTGTGTGTGTGTGTGTGTGTGTGTGTGTGTGTGTGTGTGTGTGTGTGTGAAATGCACTCCTACGCACCCGTGTTAATATTTAATATTTCACATGGACCTGCCATCACGTTAGCCTCGGTTATGTCACTGTCCATAAATGAGAAACCCCCACATATTGCAACACACAAAGTGGCCAACTCGCCCTTTAAAATACGAACTGTTTGAAACAAATTCCCCAAGTCTACAGATGAGGACGATGATAGATTGAAGCAGCCGGGCCCTCATTCATTCATTCATTCTTTCATCATTCATTCATTCATTCATTCATTCGTTCATTCATTCTTTCATTTAATCCATCCATTCATTCATTCATGTCATCCAGGCTGGAGAGTAAGACAGACACAGACCAGAGCCTGTGTGTCTAGTATAGTATATCCACAGGCTCTGCACAGACAGAGGAAAGTAGCGACATGTCTACAATGAAAAGATATACATTATTCATTCCTTATATTTTTTTCTTATTTCCTTCCTTTTTTCTTCCTTTCCTTCCCTTTTCTTCCCCCCCCCCCCCCCCCCCCGCCCACCCCCCCCCCCTTCATTGGTGAGTTTTATTCCTGGCAGACTCCAGACGGGGACGGAGGTAGTCCCACAGACAGACAGGGACAGACAGAAGGAACTGTTAAAGACTTCATCATTTTGTTTGTCATCTTGACCAGACCTGGCAGTCACCATTGTCATCAACTTCATCAGTAAAGCTGTACGGAGCGGGCAGGAGCAGCACACTGAAGGCCATGCAGTTGAGGGACGTGCTTTGTTCGTCCTCTCTATTCGATCATTCTTTCTTTCTTCCTTCCTTCCTTTCAGACCGAGGATGGGGACGGAGATGGACAGAGGGCGGCAGCTGTACGGAGCGGGCAGGAGCAGCAGACTGAAGGCCCTACAGCTGAGGGACGTGCTTTGTTCGTCCTCTCTATTCGTTCATTCTTTCCTTCTTTCTTCCTTCCTTCCTTTCAGACCGAGGATGGGGACGGAGATGGACAGAGGGCGGCAGCTGTACGGAGCGGGCAGGAGCAGCAGACTGAAGGCCCTACAGCTGAGGGACGTGCTTTGTTCGTCCTCTCTATTCGTTCATTCTTTCCTTCTTTCTTCCTTCCTTCCTTTCAGACCGAGGATGGGGACGGAGATGGACAGAGGGCGTCAGCTGTACGGAGCGGGCAGGAGCAGCAGACTGAAGGCCCTACAGCTGAGGGACGTGCTTTGTTCGTCCTCTCTATTCGTTCATTCTTTTCCTTCTTTCTTCCTTCCTTCCTTTCAGACCGAGGATGGGGACGGAGATGGACAGAGGGCGGCAGCTGTACGGAGCGGGCAGGAGCAGCAGACTGAAGGCCCTACAGCTGAGGGACGTGCTTCAGGCGTCCAGCGTGCTCAGAGATGGAGAGTACAACCTGAACAGACAGCAGCAGACCTGGAACACCTCCTTCAAAACAGACTTCCCGGTAAGCGTCTGTCTCTTTCCCTCTGGTTGTCTCTTTCTCTTTCTCTCTGTTTGTCTCTGTCTCTTTCCCTCTGTTTGTCTCTGTCTCTTTCCCTCTGGTTGTCTCTGTCTCTTTCCCTCTGGTTGTCTCTTTCTCTTTCTCTCTGTTTGTCTCTGTCTCTTTCCCTCTGTTTGTCTCTGTCTCTTTCTCTCTGTTTGTCTCTGTCTCTTTCTCTCTGGTTGTCTCTTTCTCTTTCTCTCTGTTTGTCTCTGTCTCTTTCCCTCTGTTTGTCTCTGTCTCTTTCCCTCTGTTTGTCTCTGTCTCTTTCCCTCTGGTTGTCTCTGTCTCTTTCTCTCTGGTTGTCTCTTTCTCTTTCTCTCTGTTTGTCTCTGTCTCTTTCCCTCTGTTTGTCTCTGTCTCTTTCCCTCTGGTTGTCTCTGTCTCTTTCCCTCTGGTTGTCTCTTTCTCTTTCTCTCTGGTTGTCTCTGTCTCTTTCTCTGTTTGTCTCTTTCTCTTTCCTCTCTGTTGTCTCTGTCTCTTTCCCTCTGGTTGTCTCTGTCTCTTTCCCTCTGGTTGTCTCTGTCTCTTTCTTTCTCTCTCTGTCTCTTTCTCTTTCTCTCTGTTTGTCTCTGTCTCTTTCCCTCTGTTTGTCTCTTTCTCTTTCCCTCTGTTTGTCTCTTTCTCTTTCTCTCTGTCTCTGTCTCTTTCTCCTCTGTTTGTCTCTGTCTCTTTCCCTCTGTTTGTCTCTTCTCTTTCTCTCTCTTTGTCACGTCTCTTTCTCTTTCTCTCTGTTTGTCTCTGTCTCTTTCCCTCTGGTTGTCTCTTTCTCTTTCTCTCTGTTTGTCTCTGTCTCTTTCCCTCTGTTTGTCTCTGTCTCTTTCCCTCTGTTTGTCTCTTTCTCTTTCCCTCTGGTTGTCTCTGTCTCTTTCTCTCTGTTTGTCTCTGTCTCTTTCTCTCTGGTTGTCTCTTTCTCTTTCTCTCTGTTTGTCTCTGTCTCTTTCCCTCTGTTTGTCTCTTTCTCTTTCCCTCTGGTTGTCTCTTTCTCTTTCTCTCTGTTTGTCTCTGTCTCTTTCCCTCTGTTTGTCTCTGTCTCTTTCTCTCTGTTTGTCTCTTTCTCTTTCTCTCTGTTTGTCTCTGTCTCTTTCTCTCTGTTTGTCTCTGTCTCTTTCCCTCTGTTTGTCTCTTTCTCTTTCTCTCTGTTTGTCTCTGTCTCTTTCTCTCTGGTTGTCTCTGTCTCTTTCCCTCTGTTTGTCTCTGTCTCTTTCCCTCTGTTTGTCTCTTTCTCTTTCTCTCTGTTTGTCTCTGTCTCTTTCCTCTCTGTTTGTCTCTGTCTCTTTCCCTCTGTTTGTCTCTGTTCTCTTTCCCTCTGGTTGTCTCTTTCTCTCTGTGTTTGTCTCTGTCTCTTTCCCTCTGGTTGTCTCTGTTCTCTTTCCCTCTGTTTGTCTCTGTCTCTTTCCCTCTGGTTGTCTCTTTCTCTCTGTCTCTGTCTCTTTCTCTTTCTCTCTGTCTCTTTCCCTCTGGTTGTCTCTTTCTCTTTCTCTCTGTCTCTTTCCCTCTGGTTGTCTCTGTCTCTTTCTCTCTGTTTGTCTCTGTCTCTTTCCCTCTGGTTGTCTCTTTCTCTTTCCCTTTGTTTGTCTCTCTGTCTCTGTCTCTGTCTCTCTGTTTGTCTCTGTCTCTTTCCCTCTGGTTGTCTCTTTCTCTTTCCCTTTGTTTGTCTCTGTCTCTTTCTCTTTCTCTCTGTTTGTCTCTGTCTCTTTCCCTCTGGTTGTCTCTTTCTCTTTCCCTTTGTTTGTCTCTGTCTCTTTCTCTTTCTCTCTGTTTGTCTCTGTCTCTTTCCCTCTGTTTGTCTCTTTCTCTTTCCCTCTGTTGTCTCTCTCTCTTCTCTGTCTCTTTCTCCTCTGTTTGTCTCTGTCTCTTTCCCTCTGGTTGTCTCTTTCTCTTTCCCTCTGGTTGTCTCTGTCTCTTTCTCTCTGTTTGTCTCTGTCTCTTTCTCTCTGTTTGTCTCTGTCTCTTTCCCTCTGGTTGTCTCTTTCTCTTTCCCTTTGTTTGTCTCTGTCTCTGTCTCTTTCTTTCTGTTTGTCTCTGTCTCTTTCCTTTCTCTGGTTGTCTCTTTCTCTTTCCCTTTGTTTGTCTCTGTCTCTGTCTCTTTCTCTCTGTTTGTCTCTGTCTCTTTCCCTCTGGTTGTCTCTGTCTCTTTCCCTCTGGTTGTCTCTGTCTCTTTCTCTCTGTTTGTCTCTTTCTCTTTCTCTCTGTTTGTCTCTGTCTCTTTCCCTCTGTTTGTCTCTGTCTCTTTCCCTCTGTTTGTCTCTGTCTCTGTGTCTGTCTCTCTCTCTTTGTCTCTTTCTCTCTGTTTGTCTCTGTCTCTCTTCTCTGTTTGTCTCTGTCTCGTTCTCTGTTTGTCTCTGTCTCGTTCTCTGTTTGTCTCTGTCTCTTTCTCTCTGTTTGTCTCTGTCTCGTTCTCTGTTTGTCTCTGTCTCGTTCTCTGTTTGTCTCTGTCTCTTTCTCTCTGTTTGTCTCTGTCTCGTTCTCTGTTTGTCTCTGTCTCGTTCTCTGTTTGTCTCTGTCTCTTTCTCTCTGTTTGTCTCTGTCTCGTTCTCTGTTTGTCTCTGTCTCGTTCTCTGTTTGTCTCTGTCTCGTTCTCTGTTTGTCTCTGTCTCGTTCTCTGTTTGTCTCTGTCTCGTTCTCTGTTTGTCTCTGTCTCGTTCTCTGTTTGTCTCTGTCTCGTTCTCTGTTTGTCTCTGTCTCTTTCTCTCTGTTTCTCTCTGTCTCGTTCTCTGTTTGTCTCTGTCTCGTTCTCTCT
The DNA here is from genome assembly GCA_017654935.2 of Phymorhynchus buccinoides. Taxonomy (NCBI): domain Eukaryota; kingdom Metazoa; phylum Mollusca; class Gastropoda; order Neogastropoda; family Raphitomidae; genus Phymorhynchus; species Phymorhynchus buccinoides. The sequence goes on along the minus strand of CM065688.1, from coordinate 61,931,588 downwards.
GTTTGTCTCTGTCTCTTTCTCTCTGTTTGTCTCTGTCTCGTTCTCTGTTTGTCTCTGTCTCGTTCTCTGTTTGTCTCTGTCTCTTTCTCTCTGTTTGTCTCTTCTCTCGTTCTCTGTTTGTCTCTGTCTCTCTCTTCTCTCTTTGTCTCTGTCTCGTTCTCTGTTTGTCTCTGTCTCTTTCTCTCTGTTTGTCTCTTTCTCTTTCTCTCTCTGTTTGTCTCTGTCTCTTTCCCTCTGTTTGTCTCTGTCTCTTTCTCTCTGTTTATCTCTTTCTCTCTCTCTGTCTGTTCTGTCTCTGTCTCTGTCTCTTTCTCTCTGTTTGTCTCTGTCTCTTTCCCTCTGGTTGTCTCTGTCTCTGTCTCTCTCAGTCACCAACTAGCATCCACAATGAGCGAAGCTGGTCTTCCTTTGGGTTCTTTGTGTCCGTTTCTTTCTTCCTTCATTTGTTGTATGTTTTGTGGCGACCGCGTGCGCGCGTGTATGCATGTGTATGTGTCTTCTTTAATTAAAACAAGGGCAGTTTATTCAAGGCAGAATTAGCGAAGTACTGAAAGCAGAACATTGGTAGACAGTGGATATGTTATACATGCATGCTTTTATCAAAGCAGAACATTGGTAGACAGTGGATATGTTATACATGCATGCTTTTATCAAAGCAGAACATTGGTAGACAGTGGATATGTTATACATGCATGCTTTTAACAAAGCAGAACATTGGTAGACAGTGGATATGTTATACATGCATGCTTTTATCAAAGCAGAACATTGGTAGACAGTGGATATGTTATACATGCATGCTTTTATCAAAGCAGAACATTGGTAGACAGTGGATATGTTATACATGCATGCTTTTAACAAAGCAGAACATTGGTAGACAGTGGATATGCTATATACATGCATGCTTTTAACAAAGCAGAACATTGGTAGACAGTGGATATGCTATATACATGCATGCTTTTAACAAAGCAGAACATTGGTAGACAGTGGATATGCTATATACATGCATGCTTTTAACAAAGCAGAACATTGGTAGACAGGGGATATGCTATATACATGCATGCTTTTAACAAAGCAGAACATTGGTAGACAGGGGATATGCTATATACATGCATGCTTTTATGATAGCAGAAAAAGTATGCCACCAGTTGATTTGAGAAAGCTTTATTGACATGATGAACAAACTGACTCTGAAAGTGGATGAACTATATCCATTGATGTGTGATGTGTTGGTTTCCTGTGTTGCAGGGCTGAACTATCCATTGATGTGTGATGTGTTGGTTTCCTGTGTTGCAGGGCTGAACTATCCATTGATGTGTGATGTGTTGGTTTCCTGTGTTGCAGGGCCAGAGGCTGGACAGGAGTCACACCATAGGGGCGATCAGCCAGGTAAGGTCGGCCTGGCTCTGGGTCTGCCTGGCTCCTGCCACATCCCTCAGGCTCTATTGGACTTTTTATTTCTCCTACACACACACACACACACACACACACACACACACACACACACACACACACACACACACACACACACACACACACACACACACACACACACACAAAGACACACACACACACACACACGCACGCCGCACGCACGCGCACGCACACGCACGCACAACACACACACACACACAGCCCCACACACACACACACACCACACACACGCACCGCACACGCACGCACACACACGCAACGGCACGCACGCACACACACACAACCACACACACACACACATCACACACACACACACACACAACCACAACACAAACCCCCACACACACCACACACAACACGACCACTCTCTCTCTCTCTCTCTCTCTCTCCTCTCTCTCTCTCTCTTTCTCTCTCTCTCTTCTCTCCTCTCCTCTCTCTCTCTCTCTCTCTCTGTCTCTCTCTCTCTCTGTGTCTTCCATTAGACTATAAGTTTTACTTCAACAAAGCTATTTTCATGTACAAAATTGTGAATAAACTGACACCGGCCTATCTATGCAAACGAGTTCCTATTACTAACATTCATAACAAAAGTATAATTTATATTACTCGCCCCAGAACAAACCTGTTTATGACCTCCCTTACATACTCCGGTAGCAAATTATAGAATTAATTGGAAAATTGCAATAAAAACCTAATAAGTGTCTCATCCTTTAAAAGAACATATCACAAACACCTCTTAGAAAAGTTTTAAGCTATTAATTTCCTTGAAATATTCGCTGTTTGCTTAGAAATAATAATGACTTTACGTAAATATAATGTTTCTCTATAACGTAGGCTTATTAGTGTATTATATTCTATCATTGGATCATGAGCGTATTTGCACCTGTGTGTTCGAACACACCACAAGAGTATTGGTATAGTTATAGGATATACTGTATGTTTTTGTGTGTGTGCGAGTACGTGAACGAGCTGTTTGTTTGAGCTTGAATGTTTTGCATGTTCTTCAATTTACTGTGAACATGCCTGTTGTTATTTTCTATTCTTTTTATGCATTTTATTCTTTCTTTTTGTTTTCCTTTTCTTGTTATTTGGCTTTTCATTTTCCCCTCGAGGGCATGGTGTAAAGAAGCTTGAGCTTATCCGTTTACCCTCATTAAACATTCGTATTCAAACATTCGTATTCGTATTCGTATTCTCTCTCTCTCTCTCTCTCTCTCTCTCTCTCTCTTTCTCTCTCTCTCTCTCTCTCTCTCTCTCTCTCTCTCTCTCTCTCTCTCTCTCTCTCTCTTCTCTCTCTCTCTCTCTCTCTCCTCTCAATCTCTCTCTCTCTAGTTCATTTTCTCTCTGTGTGTATCTCGTGTGTGTTCTCGCGCGCGCTCGCGCGCGTGTGCGCGTAGTTTGTGTGTGTTTGTGTTTGTTTGTGTATGTGTGTGTGCATGTGTGCGTGCTGTCGTGCAATCGTGCGTGCGCACGTGTGTGTGCGTGCGTGTGTGCGTACATGTGTACGTGCGTGTATGCGTGTGTGTATGCGTATGCACGTGTGTTTGTGCAAGCATATACGTAGCTGCAACAGTGGGACTGCACAACCTTGTATTGCATTAAAGACCGCTACAAACCTATGCCCTATACTCCTTTTCCGATTTCAGTCGGGCAAATGACAATGATCCATTTTAATGATGTCCAAGTGAACCATCATTTCCACCTGGATAATGACCTAATTAATCGGCGTGTTAATGACTGATGTGTGTTAATGACTGAGGTGTGTTAATGACTGATGTGTGTTAATGACTGATGTCCAGGTGAACCACCATTTCCTCCTGGAGCACATGTTTTGACCTAGTTAATGACAGTCTGTGTGTTAATGACTGATGTGTGTTAATGACTGATGTGTGTTAATGACTGATGTGTGTTAATGACTGATGTGTGTTAATGACTGAGGTGTGTTAATGACTGATGTGTGTTAATGACTGATGTGTGTTAATGACTGAGGTGTGCTAATGACTGATGTGTGTTAATGACTGATGTGTGTTAATGACTGAGGTGTGCTAATGACTGATGTGTGTGTAATGACTGATGTGTTAGTTGAATGACCATTTCCACCTGGATAATGACCTGAGTGTGGTAATGACTGAGTGTGTGTGTTAATGACTGACTGTGTTAATGACTGATGTGTGTTAATGACTGATGTGTGTTAATGACTGATGTGTGTTAATGACTGATGTGTGTTAATGACTGATGTGTGTTAATGACTGATGTGTGTTAATGACTGATGTGTGTGTGTTAATGACTGATGTGTGTTAATGACTGATGTGTGTTAATGACTGATGTGTGTTAATGACTGATGTGTGTTAATGACTGATGTGTGTTAATGACTGAGGTGTGTTAATGACTGAGGTGTGTGTTAATGACTGAGGTGTGTTAATGACTGATGTGTGTTAATGACTGAGGTGTGTGTTAATGACTGAGGTGTGTTAATGACTGAGGTGTGGTAATGACTGAGGTGTGCTAATGACTGAGGTGTGATGTAATGACTGAGGTGTGGTAATGACTGAGGTGTTTCATGACTGATGAATGACTGTGTGTTAATGACTGAGGTG
>CM065688.1:61920060-61922560 GCA_017654935.2 Phymorhynchus buccinoides | reverse complement strand
TTAAGATTTTACAATTTATCAATCAAATACTTCTTTAAAGTTCTTTTAAAAGTAGATTTAGATGGACATAATTTCAAGAATGCTGGCAAGTTGTTCCATGTGTTTCCTCCAGAGTATGTCAAGCTGGATTTGAATAGATCGTTTCGGGGTTTAGGAAACGAAAGCATGTGAGTGTGTCGATTTTCATTTATTTTAAAAGAGCTTATGCTTTTCTTCGGGGCAGTTCCGTTTACGACATTAAACATACACAGACATTTGTTATAGAAAAGCCTGTCTTTAAACGGAAGGATGTTTAGTTGTTTGTAGTAATTTACAGTCAGGCTACTAGATTTAAGTAGAACTAGTTTTAAAGCTCTTTTATGTAAGCGAGTTATATAGTTTAGATTACTTTCACTTGCACTATCCCATAAAGTGGATGCATAATTAATAAGAGGTAAGATGTGACCATGAACAAAAAGTTTTCTTGATTGAAGATCTAAAAAACTCTTTATTTTTGATAATTGGTAAATTATGATGGAAATACGTTTACCAAGGTCATTAATGTGATCACCCCACAATAAGTCATTATCAATAATAACCCATAACACTTTATGGGAGGAAACTTCTTTAATTACTTTATCCTTGACATACAATGGAGGAAACACAGAATTCATCTTTGTTCGTTTTTGTCTTGAGGTTATATACATACATTTTGTTTTTTGTGCGTTAAGAGACATGTGGTTCAACTCCGTCCACTCAATTAATTTATTAACATTGGCCTGCACATTTTCTAATAATATAGAAGGATTGGTATTATTAGATTGTAATGAGGTGTCATCAGCAAACATTTCACAGCAGCATTTAACACACAAAGGCAAGTCGTTTATGTATATATAGAGAAAAAGCGGTCCTAAGACTGACCCTTGGGGAACGCCAAACTTAATAGGAAGTAATTTGGACCTCGATGAATTAATTTCAACAAGCTGTTGCCAATCACAAAGAAACGACTCGATGAAACGCAAAGCACTGCTGGTTAGATTGTAATGTATTAGTTTTTTCCTGCTAAAGTGAACACATGTAACAGAAGCTGACATTACATTGTAATGGAAAAATGAAAAGAGATGAGAGAGAGAGAGAGAGAGAGAGAGAGGAGAGAGAGAGAGAGAGAGAGAGAGAGAGAAGAGAGAGAGGAGAAGAGAGAGAAGGGCGGGTGGAACGTGGAGTGGAGGGGGAGGGACCTAATAGGAGGGGGGGGGGTTATTTGTTTGCATCATACCTATGTACTGTTGTTATTTGTTTGCATCATACCTATGTACTGTTGTTATCTGTTGATATCATACCTGTATACTGTTGTTATTTGCTGATATCATACATATGTACCTTTGCAGGACATGGCTCCCCAGTACATGGTGCAGAACAACATGGGAATGTCCGAATACTCCAACTCCTTTATGAACCAGGTAACACTACCCATGCTAGCGAAAATGCTCCGTCTCCCTGCCAGTCTGTCTGTCTGTCTGTCTCTCTGCCTGTCTGTCTGTCTGTCTGCCTGCCTGCCTGTCTGTTTGTCTCTCTCCCTGCATGTCTGTCTGTCTGTATCCCCCCCTCTCTGTCTCTCATCATCATGCTCAAATGTATAAATGTATGCCTGCATAGTTTTGTGATGTCCACGCTTGTGTGTTTGTGCGCGTGGATGTGTCTATGTATGTCAAACGGCACAGAGAGGAGTGAGTGAGTGAGTGAGTGAGTGAGTGAGTGAGTGAGTGAGTTAGTGAGTGAGTGAGTGAGTGATGTCATATATGTATGTGTGTAATGTGTGTGCGTGCGTGCAAACGTACGTGCATGCGTTGTGTGTTTGTGCCCCTCGTGTTTGTGTAGTACCTTCATCCGTGTGTCTGTGATCAGAAGCGGTCCAGCAGTGCCCCCTCCTTCCCCAAAGTGAACACCGCTCAGATGAAGCTGCCGCTTGACCCAGCCAGGTTTCACCACCAGAGAGGGTCCAGGTTCCAGTTCGGCAGCGACGAGAAGAGGTATGGACACTGATTGTAGTCAGTAAATAGTCATCAATAATAAGATCATGACAAAGTGAACACAGCTCAGATGAAGCGGTCCTTCCATTGATTCCATCAACACTACTGTCCACCATGATCGGATTGTGAGAATGAAAGCGTGTGTGGATGATGAATGGCATGGGAAAGTTGGGAGACAGAAAGTGTGTGTGTGCATGCGCGCGCTGGCATGTGCTTATGCACGTGTGTGGGGATGTGTGTGTGTTTGTGTCTGTGTGTATGTATGTATGTACGAACGTACGTACGTATGTATGTATGTATGTACTGTATGTATGTGTGCATGCGCGTGTAAATGATATGCTATGTTCGTCAGTGTGTGTGCTTGTGTGCGTGCGGGCATGGGTATTGATGTGATTTGATTAAATTTATTTTTTTGTAAAGCGCCATGAGCAGCTAGCCTGGAATGTGCGCTATATAAGTTTTCTTCATTATTATTATTATTATTATTATCA
>CM065688.1:61887560-61897560 GCA_017654935.2 Phymorhynchus buccinoides | reverse complement strand
AGGAGGCAGGACAGGCATAGACAGAAAGGCACAGAGGGAAGGACATCAAACAACAGACAGCAGGCAGGACAGGCATAAAGACAGGAGGCAGGACAGGCATAGCCCAATGGACAGACAGACACAGAGGGAAGGACATCAAACAAAGGACAGGAGGCAGGACAGGCATAAAGACAGGAGGCAGGACAGGCATAAAGACAGGAGGCAAGACAGGCATAGCCCAATGGACAGACAGACACAGAGGGAAAGACATCAAACAAAGGACAGGAGGCAGGACAGGCATAAAGACAGGAGGCAGGACAGGCATAGCCCAATGGACAGACATACACAGAGGGAAGGACATCAAACAAAGGACAGGAGGCAAGACAGGCATAAAGACAGGAGGCAGGACAGGCATAGCCCAATGGACAGACATACACAGAGGGAAGGACATCAAACAAAGGACAGGAGGCAGGACAGGCATAAAGACAGGAGGCAGGACAGGCATAGCCCAATGGACAGACATACACAGAGGGAAGGACATCAAACAAAGGACAGGAGGCAAGACAGGCATAAAGACAGGAGGCAGGACAGGCATAGCCCAATGGACAGACATACACAGAGGGAAGGACATCAAACAAAGGACAGGAGGCAGGACAGGCATAAAGACAGGAGGCAGGACAGGCATAGCCCAATGGACAGACAGACACAGAGGGAAGGACATCAAACAAAGGACAGGAGGCAGGACAGGCATAGCCCAATGGACAGACAGACACAGAGGAAAAGACATCAAACAAAGTGCAAATCTCCTAACAGAAAGTCTTTCTTCTGCATTATTTGTTTTTCTCCCCCCCCCCCCCCCCCCCCCCCCCCCCCACAACACCCCAGAGACAGCAGGGGATGCAACTGGTGTTTCAATTGGATTAATCCACACAGACTGTAGACAGTAGTTCCCCTTGCATTGTGCAGCCAAGTAGGTTTTAAAATAATATATCGAAATATTTAGGCATACGTATTCAAAAATCAAAATAGTATTTTTGTTAATATTGAAACATTTGAACAAAGCTCTAGCGTCATTCTAATATCATAACTGTCCACCTCTCTACACGGCCAATGACAAGCATACTATTGTATTGCGTCATTCTAATAGCATTATAACTGTCCACCTCTCTACAGAGCCAATGACAAACATACTATTGTATTGCGTCATTCTAATATCATAACTGTCCACCTCTCTACAGAGCCAATGACAAACATACTATTGTATTGCGTCATTCTAATATCATAACTGTCCACCTCTCTACAGAGCCAATGACAAACATACTATTGTATTGCGTCATTCTAATAGCATAACTTCCCACCTCTCTACAGAGCCAATGACAAACATACTATTGTATTGCGTCATTCTAATAGCATAACTGTCCACCTCTCTACAGAGCCAATGACAAACATACTATTGTATTGCGTCATTCTAATAGCATAACTTCCCACCTCTCTACAGAGCCAATGACAAACATACTATTGTATTGCGTCATTCTAATAGCATAACTTCCCACCTCTCTACAGAGCCAATGACAAACATACTATTGTATTGCGTCATTCTAATAGCATAACTTCCCACCTCTCTACAGAGCCAATGACAAACATACTATTGAATTGCGTCATTCTAATAGCATAACTTCCCACCTCTCTACAGAGCCAATGACAAACATACTATTGTATTGCGTCATTCTAATAGCATAACTTCCCACCTCTCTACAGAGCCAATGACAAACATACTATTGTATTGCGTCATTCTAATAGCATAACTTCCCACCTCTCTACAGAGCCAATGACAAACATACTATTGTATTGCGTCATTCTAATAGCATAACTTCCCACCTCTCTACAGAGCCAATGACAAACATACTATTGAATTGCGTCATTCTAATAGCATAACTTCCCACCTCTCTACAGAGCCAATGACAAACATACTATTGAATTGCGTCATTCTAATAGCATAACTTCCCACCTCTCTACAGAGCCAATGACAAACATACTATTGTATTGCGTCATTCTAATAGCATAACTTCCCACCTCTCTACAGAGCCAATGACAAACATACTATTGAATTGCGTCATTCTAATAGCATAACTTCCCACCTCTCTACAGAGCCAATGACAAACATACTATTGAATTGCGTCATTCTAATAGCATAACTTCCCACCTCTCTACAGAGCCAATGACAAACATACTATTGAATTGCGTCATTCTAATAGCATAACTTCCCACCTCTCTACAGAGCCAATGACAAACATACTATTGTATTGCGTCATTCTAATAGCATAACTTCCCACCTCTCTACAGAGCCAATGACAAACATACTATTGAATTGCGTCATTCTAATAGCATAACTTCCCACCTCTCTACAGAGCCAATGACAAACATACTATTGTATTGCGTCATTCTAATAGCATAACTTCCCACCTCTCTACAGAGCCAATGACAAACATACTATTGAATTGCGTCATTCTAATAGCATAACTTCCCACCTCTCTACAGAGCCAATGACAAACATACTATTGAATTGCGTCATTCTAATAGCATAACTTCCCACCTCTCTACAGAGCCAATGACAAACATACTATTGTATTGCGTCATTCTAATAGCATAACTTCCCACCTCTCTACAGAGCCAATGACAAACATACTATTGTATTGCGTCATTCTAATAGCATAACTTCCCACCTCTCTACAGAGCCAATGACAAACATACTATTGTATTGCGTCATTCTAATAGCATAACTTCCCACCTCTCTACAGAGCCAATGACAAACATACTATTGTATTGCGTCATTCTAATAGCATTATAACTGTCCACCTCTCTACAGAGCCAATGACAAACATACTATTGTATTGCGTCATTCTAATAGCATAACTTCCCACCTCTCTACAGAGCCAATGACAAACATACTATTGTATTGCGTCATTCTAATAGCATAACTTCCCACCTCTCTACAGAGCCAATGACAAACATACTGTTGTATTGCGTCATTCTAATAGCATTATAACTGTCCACCTCTCTACAGAGCCAATGACAAACATACTGTTGTATTGCGTCATTCTAATAGCATTATAACTGTCCACCTCTCTACAGAGCCAATGACAAACATACTATTGTATTGCGTCATTCTAATAGCATAACTTCCCACCTCTCTACAGAGCCAATGACAAACATACTGTTGTATTGCGTCATTCTAATAGCATTATAACTGTCCACCTCTCTACAGAGCCAATGACAAACATACTATTGTATTGCGTCATTCTAATAGCATAACTTCCCACCTCTCTACAGAGCCAATGACAAACATACTGTTGTATTGCGTCATTCTAATAGCATTATAACTGTCCACCTCTCTACAGAGCCAATGACAAACATACTGTTGTATTGCGTCATTCTAATAGCATTATAACTGTCCACCTCTCTACAGAGCCAATGACAAACATACTATTGTATTGCGTCATTCTAATAGCATTATAACTGTCCACCTCTCTACAGAGCCAATGACAAACATACTATTGTATTGCGTCATTCTAATAGCATAACTGTCCACCTCTCTACAGAGCCAATGACAAACATACTGTTGTATTGCGTCATTCTAATAGCATTATAACTGTCCACCTCTCTACAGAGCCAATGACAAACATACTATTGTATTGCGTCATTCTAATAGCATTATAACTGTCCACCTCTCTACAGAGCCAATGACAAACATACTGTTGTATTGCGTCATTCTAATAGCATTATAACTGTCCACCTCTCTACAGAGCCAATGACAAACATACTGTTGTATTGCGTCATTCTAATAGCATTATAACTGTCCACCTCTCTACAGAGCCAATGACAAACATACTATTGTATTGCGTCATTCTAATAGCATTATAACTGTCCACCTCTCTACAGAGCCAATGACAAACATACTATTGTATTGCGTCATTCTAATAGCATTATAACTGTCCACCTCTCTACAGAGCCAATGACAAACATACTATTGTATTGCGTCATTCTAATAGCATTATAACTGTCCACCTTATTTTATTGCGTCTCTCGCGCTAAGACTTCACCCAACTCTTTTTTTAAATTACGTAATCAACGATTTCGATCGTAACTTTATTTATTTAAAATGTAAGACATTAGATGTATATTTATTGTGAGGTTCTGTTGCAACTGTTATAGCCCAAATGGTCTGACGTGGACAGTGGTGCTGTGTCTCACGGCACGGTAACTTAGGCCTGGACAACAATGCTCTTGGCTGATACTCCAGTGGTAAGCAACAAGTGGCCACAAACAGTTTGTTTGAGTTCTTCGGTGACACAGAAAGAGAGAAACTCCAAACTCGAATTTTTGTTATTGATGGTAAACAGATAAGCATTTTATGCTTTTTTACACCGTACCCTCATGAACTAAATGAACTATTTGAAAACATCACAAAAATCAAGAAACAACGCAATAAATAGGGGGAAAGGTAATTGGTTTTTAAATTGGGTAGGCGCTGCACTTGCGGCGATGCGCCCTCCGGGGCAGAGCAGCCCGAATTTCACAGAGATAAGTCTCTGTGACTAATAAATACCAAATACCCAAAACACTCCACAACCCTTGTCCATCCCCAGCCATACACATACAGGCATACGCAGAAGCACACACAGACACACACATACATATAGGCTCATATACACGCGCGCGCGCGAGGGAGAGAGAGAGAGAGAGAGAGAGAGAGAGAGAGAGAGAGAGAGAGAGAGAGAGAGAGAGAGAGAGAGAGAGAGAGAGAGAGAGAGAGAGAGAGAGAGAGAGAGAGAGAGAGAGAGAGAGAGAGAGAGAGAGAGCATTTACATGTTCACACATTTACAAGACTGAGACGGTAGAAATAAATGTTTGCTTTTTATTTTAAGACCACAACCACAAACTTACAAAAGTTGTTTGTTTGTATAATGTCTTGTGTTCTTTGGGGTTTTCATGAAAATTATCCAATTTTTCTACTAAATCTGATCGTGGGCCTTTTGGAGAGCTGTCATGCTCATCATACAGATCTGCTGAATCTGCGGATGGTTCATTGTCGTTAAGGCAAGCTCTGGCACTGAACCAATGGCAGAAGGCTTTGAAATCTGTCAAATGACGCTTGAGCTGATTATCGAGATTATTTTCATAACCGCTTATATTTGTAACGTTGATATTTTAACTGTTGTTCTGGAATACTCTGTTAGAGTCTTTTGACTCTTCTTGCTTGTGTGGATTTATTCTGTCTTGGATCGGTTGCTTTATTCCTTCAATCGCTCTTTCTTCTCTTCTTGCCTTTATATCTCATACAAAATAATGACTGCCGTTTTGAATGCTCCTGTCTTGTTTGTCGTTCGTCGCATTCTCTCCAGCTTGGGACTTTTGTCTTCTCCATGACTGCCTTTTGAATGCTCCTGTCTTGTTCGTCGTTCGTCGCATTCTCTCCAGCTTGGGACTTTTGTCTTCTTGTAAGATATTGTCGCATTTTGCTGTTTTCTATTTTCTTTCTTTCTAATTTCTTTTTCATTTTTATTTATCAATCATTTCTTTATTCTTTTTTTCTCGTTCTTCTTTCTCTCTGTGTATACTGCGTGTTGGCTCACTCATGTTCGGTTGTGTATCCGTGTGTGTGTGTGTGTGTGTGTGTGTGTGTGTGTGTGTGTGTGTGTGTGTGTGTGTGTGTGTGTGTGTGTGTGTGTGTGTGTGTGTCCTTATCAGTCTGCCTATAGAGCCAATCACAGTACTGAAACGGCCCTTGTTCAAATCGTCAATGACCTCCTACATGATTCTGATGCTGGTCAGATCTCTCTTGTGACGCTTCTTGATCTCTCTGCTGCATTCGATACCATAGACCACTCCATTCTTCTGTCTCGTCTTGAACATACTTTTGGGATTAATGGCCCCGCTCTTTCTTGGTTCTCCTCTTACCTCTCTGATCGTTTTCAATCAGTTCTGGTAAATGGTCGTCAGTCTGAACAGGTTAGGCTTTCTTGTGGAGTGCCCCAGGGGTCTGTGCTTGGTCCTGTCTTGTTTACTCTGTATACGTCACCTCTTGCCAATGTCATCGACCAACACAACATGAAACATCACTTCTATGCAGATGACTCACAGCTCCAAAATAGTACAACTCCTGAAGATATAGATTCCATTCTTTCATAAAGTAACAACTGCTATATTGATATTCAAAATTGGATGGTTCAAAATAAACTTCAATTAAATGGTGAAAAAAACGATGCAACGCTTGTTGGAACAAAAAACAAACTAGCCTCTGTTTCCATAGAGTCAATCCAACTGGGTAACAATATAATTCCCCTCTCAGACTCTGTCAAAAACTTAGGTGTCAGGTTGGACAATACTCTTTCCATGCAGACTTTCCTGACTCAGACCTGTCAGTCCTGCTACTATCAAATTCGTCGCATCGGCTATATTCGTAAATATCTCTCAGATGAAGCCACAGCAAAACTTGTTACTTCCCTCATCCTATCTCGTCTTGACTACTGTAATGCTCTCCTTTCTGGCCTATCAGTCTCTTCTCTATCTTGTCTCCAGCGTATTCAAAACACAGCTGCTCGTCTTGTCCTTAGGAAGAAAAAGTTCGATCATGTTAGCCCACTTCTCCGTTCTTTGCACTGGCTTCCTGTCGCAGACAGAATTGAGTATAAATTAAACACCCTTTGCTATAAATCTATCCATAAAGCTGCTCCATCTTACCTCTGCGACAATATTTCCATCTATACGCCAGCTCGCACTTTACGTTCAGTTTCTGACCCGCTTTCTCTCCAGATCCCTAGGTATAAGCTTTCAACTGTTGGTCGGCGCTCTTTTGCTGTCTCAGGACCGACATCTTGGAACAAACTTCCTCTTTCCCTCCGTCAGCGATCGACCCTCTCAGCCTTCAAATCTAACCTCAAAACTCACCTGTTCCCCCGTGATTGAGGATCCACTCTCTTTCTCTTCTCTCTCTCTTGCCTTTAGGTCTGTTTCTGCTGTATACCATTTATGTCAAACGTGTGTGCTCGCTTTGTATTGCATTTTTGTTTGAATGCGTTATGAATGCTAACGTGTGTGTGCGCTTTGATTTGATTTATATCAAGATTCAGCGCCGTATAAATACCGTATGTTGTTGTTGTTGTTGTTGTGTGTGTGTGTGTGTGCGTGCGTGTGAAGTAAAAACAAGAGGCAAAGCCTTCAAGGCTCACTCGCTTTGTGTTTTGGAGTTATAAATGCCAGATTGTTTACTTTTAAATAATCTCCATACCTCAGAATGTTCCGAGTTTCATCCTTTGTCCATTTATTTAATCATGCAAACTGATCTTGCCTCAAACCTAGCATAAATACTCATATGTACTCAAAGTTCTTTTAGTGAAAATAGAGTAGGCCTAGATTCCAAGAAAATGGCAATGTTAAAGTCATACCACGGAAAATAGCGTAGAATAACGTTGATTTGCATATTCTGTAAAACTTACATAAACAAGAGGCAAAGCCTTCAAGGCTCACTCGAACAGGAACATGTGGGACAACAACAAACAAAGATTGAGGGGGGGGGGGTGTCTAAAGTACAAGATTGCCAATAAATTTTTAAAGTACAAATGAAGCTATCGTTAATGGATACAACTTAAAAAATAAAAAATAAAAAAGTGCCCTTGCCGAGAATCGGACCCGGAACCATTGGCATGACAGACAGACACTCTACCAATGAGATATCGAGGCTTTCAGTGTTGGTGAGTTTCTTAACTCATGCTGCCTTTTGAATACTCTCTAACCCACTAATCTAAATGTTATCTGTTTGTTATCTGTTTAAGTGTTGTTTTAAGTATTTAATTATTGAAACCATTATTGTTTGAAAGCTTGCATAGACATCTATATGTGTGCAAAGTTTGAACAATGTACGCCTTCTATTTCCCGAGAAAATGCCAACGTTGAAGTTTGGAGATTATACCACGGACGCAACACACACACACACACACACACACACACACACACACACACACACACACACACACACACACACACACGCACACACGCACACACACACACATGCACACACACACACACACACACACACACACACACACACACACACACACACACACACACACACACACACACACACACACACACACTCACACACACACACACACACACACACACACACACACACACACACACACACACACACACACACACACACACACACACACACACACACACACACACACACACACACACACACACACACACACACACACACACACACACACACACACACACACACACACACACACACACACACACACAGGCACACACATGCGTGCGCACACTCAGACTAAGCAATGCTCATGATCAGCGCATGAAGCAATACGTGATATAACCAGTGACGAGATAAGTATCATTATGCCATAATTTATGGCTTGGATTTTTTTCTTTCAATCTTTAACAACCTCTCTCTCTCTCTCTCTCTCTCTCTCTCTCTCTCTCTGTCTCTCTCACTCTGTCTCTCTGTCTCTCTGTCTCTCTCTCTCTCTCTCTCTCTCTCTCTCTCTCTCTCTCTCTCTCTCTCTCTCTCTCTCTCTCTCTCTCTCTCTCTCTCTCTCTCTCTCTCTCTCTCTGTGTTGCTCTTTCTCTCATCCACCCCCTTCTCCCCCTCCTCCTTTGTGTTCTTCCCTCCATCCCTCCCTCATTCCCCAACTATGTTCTGTGATTAAGGTCATGTGTCTGTGTTCAGATGCTCTCAGCACTAACTGTGTGATTGTGGCTTTGCCCTGGTATTGCGCTTCGCGTTTCTGTTGCAACCCCTCACATTACTTTGATAACAACACAAGCCGTCACACGCTGAGCGTTAATCTCACTAAAGGGCCAACTCACATATCCAATTTCAGTCGTAAGGCTGTCCAACTATGACAACGTCTGTGAGGCGTGCTTCTGATGAAAGCCTACTATTCCCTTCACCACACTCACGGAGACCCCGTTACACGAATGTCAGAACATGGCTGAAACAGAAATACAGATATTTCGTCAGACTACAGACACAGTGAACGAAGCTAGTAGGGCTTCAACAGATTCATTTACACAAACGCATTTCGTGAGAAGCATGCCTCTCACATGTCACAGTTGGATGGCTGTTTGACAGCAATTGCAGGTGAGGGTCTGCCGCTTAAAAGACATGAGGTGGAGCACTGGGTGTAGCTGAAGGAAACGTTGCATGGAGCATATTGAGAAGGAAACGTTGCATGGAGCATATTGAGAAGGAAACGTTGCATGGAGCATATAGAGAAGGAAACGTTGCATGGAGCATATTGAGAAGGAGAAGGAAACGTTGCATGGAGCATATTGAGAAGGAGAAGGAAACGTTGCATGGAGCATATTGAGAAGGAAACGTTGCATGGAGCATATTGAGAAGGAGAAGGAAACGTTGCATGGAGCATATTGAGAAGGAGAAGGAAACGTTGCATGGAGCATATTGAGAAGGAAACGTTGCATGGAGCATATTGAGAAGGAGAAGGAAACGTTGCATGGAGCATATTGAGAAGGAAACGTTGCATGGAGCATATTGAGAAGGAAACGTTGCATGGAGCATATTGAGAAAGAAACGTTGCATGGAGCATATTGAGAAGGAAACGTTGCATGGGGCATATTGAGAAGGAAACGTTGCATGGGGCATATTGAGTGCACTCCCCTCAGTAACTGAAGGAAACGTTGCATGGAGCATTTACTCAATATACTCTGTCTCTCTCTCTCTCTCTCTCTCTCTCTCTCTCTCTCTCTCTCTCTCTCTCTCTCTCTCTCTCTCTCTCTCCTCTCTCTCTCTCTCTCTCTCTCCCCCTCTCTCCCTCTCTCTCTCTCTCTCCTTTGTATTCACAATGTATGGTATACTATCAATCCATGCATATACTCACACCTCATCAATCCAGTGACGTAGGTTAGTTTTCTCGATGCAGTCAGTTTTGTGTCGTTGCTGTTGCTGATGTTGCTGCTGCTGTTGTTTTCATTA
>CM065688.1:61877560-61882560 GCA_017654935.2 Phymorhynchus buccinoides | reverse complement strand
TTGATTATCATATTAAAACCAATCGTAGATTGACTTAATGGTCCGTATTAATTTTGATTATCATATTAAAACCAATCGTAGATTGACTTAATGGTCCGTATTAATGTTGATTATCATATTAAAACCAATCGTAGATTGACTTAATGGTCCGTATTGATTTTGATTATCATATTAAAACCAATCGTAGATTGACTTAATGGTCCGTATTAATTTTGATTATCATATTAAAACCAATCGTAGATTGACTTAATGGTCCGTATTAATTTTGATTATCATATTAAAACCAATCGTAGATTGACTTAATGGTCCGTATTGATTTTGATTATCATATTAAAACCAATCGTAGATTGACTTAATGGTCCGTATTAATTTTGATTATCATATTAAAACCAATCGTAGATTGACTTAATGGTCCGTATTAATTTTGATTATCATATTAAAACCAATCGTAGATTGACTTAATGGTCCGTATTAATGTTGATTATCATATTAAAACCAATCGTAGATTGACTTAATGGTCCGTATTGATTTTGATTATCATATTAAAACCAATCGTAGATTGACTTAATGGTCCGTATTAATTTTGATTATCATATTAAAACCAATCGTAGATTGACTTAATGGTCCGTATTAATTTTGATTATCATATTAAAACCAATCGTAGATTGACTTAATGGTCCGTATTAATGTTGATTATCATATTAAAACCAATCGTAGATTGACTTAATGGTCCGTATTGATTTTGATTATCATATTAAAACCAATCGTAGATTGACTTAATGGTCCGTATTAATGTTGATTATCATATTAAAACCAATCGTAGATTGACTTAATGGTCCGTATTAATTTTGATTATCATATTAAAACCAATCGTAGATTGACTTAATGGTCCGTATTGATTTTGATTATCATATTAAAACCAATCGTAGATTGACTTAATGGTCCGTATTAATGTTGATTATCATATTAAAACCAATCGTAGATTGACTTAATGGTCCGTATTGATTTTGATTATCATATTAAAACCAATCGTAGATTGACTTAATGGTCCGTATTGATTTTGATTATCATATTAAAACCAATCGTAGATTGACTTAATGGTCCGTATTAATTTTGATTATCATATTAAAACCAATCGTAGATTGACTTAATGGTCCGTATTAATGTTGATTATCATATTAAAACCAATCGTAGATTGACTTAATGGTCCGTATTAATGTTGATTATCATATTAAAACCAATCGTAGATTGACTATTTCTGATTGATTATTGCACAGGCGCAATTTCACAATATGAAAGCATAGTTCTTTTCTGGTTTAGTGCAAACGTTTCAGAATGCCACATTTTATTTCAGAACGAATTATGAAATGGCTTTTTCGTTTCAGTCTCAACATTTAAATTAGTTTTTTGAAGAAGGAGTCGAGTGAGGGCGGGGGGTAAAGGAAATCCATGGGCTGAGAATGAGAAGGCACAGAAAGGAGAAGGCACAGAAAGGAGAAGGCACAGAAAGGAGAAGGCAAAGACAGGAGAAGGCACAGACAGGAGAAGGCAAAGACAGGAGAAGGCAAAGACAGGAGAAGGCACAGAAAGGAGAAGGCACAGAAAGGATAAGGCACAGAAAGGAGAAGGCAAAGACAGGATACAGAGATGGAGAGAGACATTTAGAATGAGAAGGCAAAGAAAGGATACAGAGATGGAGAGAGACATTTATAATGAGAAGGCAAAGACAGGATACAGAGATGGAGAGAGACATTTATAATGAGAAGGCAAAGACAGGATACAGAGATGGAGAGAGACATTGAGAATGAGAAGGCAAAGACAGGATACAGAGGTGGAGAGAGACATTGAGAATGAGAAGGCAAAGACAGGATACAGAGGTGGAGAGAGACATTTAGAATGAGAAGGCAAAGACAGGATGCAGAGATGGAGATAGACATTGAGAATGAGAAGGCAAAGACAGGATACAGAGGTGGAGAGAGACATTTAGAATGAAAAGGCAAAGACAGGATACAGAGGTGGAGAGAGACATTTAGAATGAGAAGGCAAAAACAGGATACAGAGATGGAGAGAGACATTTAGAATGAGAAGGCAAAGACAGGATACAGAGGTGGAGAGAGACATTTATAATCTTGTTTTACCAGCAAAACCTCATCTTCTCTAATCCTAGAGATGGGCTCCAAGGAACAGTGACAAATCACGTGTAACAATGGAAGTCCTTGGGGACATGACAAGGATTAGTGTCATTGACAAAACAATCGCCAGTTAAAAACGCTTTGTCATCGTCCTTCGGTGTGTGTGTGTGTGTGTGTGTGTGTGTGTGTGTGTGTGTGTGTGTGTGTGTGTGTGTGTGTGTGTGTGTGTGTGTGTGTGTGTGTGTGTGTGTGTGTGTGTGTGTGTGTGTGTGTGTGTGTGTGTGTGTGTGTGTGTGTGTGTGTGTCTGTGTGTGTGTGTGTCTGTGTGTGGTGTGTGTGTGTGTGTGTGTGTGTGTGTGTGTCTATGTGTATATATGTGGGTGAGAGAGAGAGAGAGTTCATGTGTTTGCGTGTACGTGCATGTGTGTATGCGTGCGCGCGTGTGTGTATGTGTGTGAATGCGTGGGTCAATCAGTGCAAATATCTAGGAATAGAGAGGGGGGATAAGCGAGAGAATGATGATGATGGTGACGATGATGATGATGGTGATGATAAGAATGACAGAGAGTTGAAGGGGAGACAGAAGGTGGAGAGGGAGTGAGAAGATGGTAATTGGATCAGAAATAGAGAGAGAGACGGAAACAAATAGATACAAGGAGGGGTGGGGGGGCGAAACCCTTTCAGTCATGTCTCACAACGGAAAATCGATCTTCAACAATGACAGAGATTATTGTCACGGAAACGATGATAAATCATGATAACAATTAATCCCAGCATAATCACTCCCTAACAAAACGCAGCTCAGAAATAATCTGAAAGGAAGAAAAAACAAATCATTTTTTGTGTTCCTTGATTTTCTCTTCTTGTTTCATAATATTAGGGGAAGCTTTGCACACACGCTTTGCCTTGTCCGCTGCTAAATAATAAACTATGGTTAACTGTTGCTGTTGCTGTTGTTGTTGCTGTTGTTGTTGTTGTTGTTGTTCTTCTTCTTCTTCTTCTTCTTTATCATCATCTTCTTCTTCTTCTTCTTCTTCTTCTTCTTCTTCTTCTTCTTCTTCTTCTTCTTCTTCTTCTTTCTTCTTCTTCTTCTTCTTCTTCTTCTTCTTCTTCTTCTTCTTCTTCTTCTTCTTCTTCTTCTTCTTCTTCTTCTTTCTTCTTCTTCATCTTCTTCTTCTTCTTCTTCTTCTTCTTCTTCTTCTTCTTCTTCTTCTTCTTCTTCTTCTTCTTCTTCTTCTTCTTCTTCTTCTTCTTCTTCTTCTTCTTCTTCTTCTTCTTCTTCTTCTTCTTCTTCTTCTTCTTCTTCTTCTTCTTATTCTTCTTCTTCTTATTATTCTTATTCTTCTTCTTCATCTTCTTCTTCTTCTTCTTTATCATCATCTTCTTCTTCTTCTTCTTCTTCTTCTTCTTCTTCTTCTTCTTCTTCTTCTTCTTCTTCTTCTTCTTCTTCTTCTTCTTCTTCTTCTTCTTCTTCTTTCTTCTTCTTCTTCTTCTTCTTCTTCTTCTTCTTCTTCTTCTTCTTCTTCTTCTTCTTCTTCTTCTTCTTCTTCTTCTTCTTCTTCTTCTTCTTCTTCTTCTTCTTCTTCTTCTTCTTCTTCTTCTTCTTCTTCTTCTTCTTCTTCTTCTTCTTCTTCTTCTTCTTCTTCTTCTTCTTCTTCTTCTTCTTCTTCTTCTTCTTCTTCTTCTTCTTCTTCTTCTTCTTCTTCTTCTTCTTCTTCTTCTTCTTCTTCTTCTTCTTCTTCTTCTTCTTCTTCTTCTTCTTCTTCTTCTTCTTCTTCTTCTTCTTCTTCTTCTTCTTCTTCTTCTTCTTCTTCTTCTTCTTCTTCTTCTTCTTCTTCTTCTTCTTCTTCTTCTTCTTCTTCTTCTTCTTCTTCTTCTTCTTCTTCTTCTTCTTCTTCTTCTTCTTCTTCTTCTTCTTCTTCTTCTTCTTCTTCTTCTTCTTCTTCTTCTTATTCTTCTTCTTCTTCTTCTTCTTCTTCTTCTTCTTCTTCTTCTTCTTCTTCTTCTTCTTCTTGAATTTGTTTTGTTTTTTTGCTTGAGGCAGAAATGTACAAAGGCCTTCAACGTGCATATTTCTTAGCCTCAGTCAATCAATCAATCAATCAATCTTCTTCTTCTTCTCCTCCTCCTCCTCTTCCTCTTCATCTTCTGTTTCCGCATAATCTTCGTCTTCGTCGTCGTCTACTTTGTCTTTTTCTTCTCCTCTCTCTCTTGCTCCTCCTCCTCCTTTTCATTCTCCTCTTCCTCCTTCTTTCCATCTCTGTCCTTGTTCTTTTCCTTTTGCTCTGTTTCTTGCTGATACCGCTGATGCGCTGTTGCCTGTTTAATCAGAGATAACTCTCTTCTAAATTCAGAGTCAATTAATAACATTATCATGAGATAGACAGAGGCCGACAGCGACAGAGACAGATAGACGGAGAGAGACAGAGAAAGAAAGAGATAACTCTCTCTCTCTCTCTCTCTCTCTCTCTCTCTCTCTCTCTCTCTCTCTCTCTCTCTCTCTCTCTCTCTCTCTCTCTCTCTCTCTCTCTCTCTCTCTCTCTCTCTCTCTCTCTCTCTCTCTCTCTCTCTCTCTCTCTCTCTCTCTCTCTCTCTCTCTCTCTCTCTCTCTCTCTCTCTCTCTCTCTCTCTCTCTTTTGTGAACGTTGCAAATGTTGTTGTATGTATTTGTAGTAACCTCATCCCCCTCCCCCATCCAACCCCAACGTATCTTCCTATGTATTTTTGTTCTTTTTCATCACCATTTATTTGTTGTTATCTTTACCCCCCCCCTTTTTTCCCTACTTGATACGGGCAGAAAGGCCTAATCAATAAAAGTTTTTGGATTGGATCTCTCTCTCTCTCTCTCTCTTTGCGTTTGCCCAGCAC
>CM065688.1:61870060-61872560 GCA_017654935.2 Phymorhynchus buccinoides | reverse complement strand
GCAGTAAAGGAAATGTTTACATTATCTCATTTAGTCCATAGGCCATGTATTTATAAATCTTAAAAAAATTTAAGTTTAAAAATAATAATATGGAGAAAAGGCTTAAAAATGATGAATATATTTTGATCCCAAAATAGATGACGTGGGTTATTTAGGGAATGCCATTATTTAGCCAGAAATGTAACCAACAGTAATGATGCAACTGCCAGCAAACTAGTTATGTCATTTATGTGCAACAGCCAACAAGAATATTCTTTCTGACAGCACACATATCATGCACACAGCCATGCATCAAGTGTGCGCACACACACGCGTACAAACATATACATATGCACACACGCGTGTGCACGCACACTCAAACACATACATGCACATACACGCAAGCACAGTTATGCACACACGCATACACACACACACACACACACACACACACACACACACACACACACACACACACACACACACACACACACACACACACACACACACACACACACACACACACGTGCGCACGCAAACACACACGTACGTACGCATACACGGGCACGCACACATACACACGCGCACACGCACACACACGCACACGCACGCACGCACGCACGCACACGCACACACACGCACACGCACGCACACGCGCACGCACGCACACGCACACACACACACACACACACACACACACACACACACACACACACACACACACACACACACACACTCACACTCACACTCACACGTGCGCGTGCATACGCACCCCGCACGCGCTCATCCATTGACGGAGGGAGAACATGGGAAAGAGAAAAGAGGGGGAGAAGGGATAAGGGGGGGGGGAATGAACAATAAAGAGAAACAGAGGGGGAGAAGGGATAGGGGGGGGGGGGAGTGAACAATAAAGAGAAACAGAGGGGGAGAAGGGATAGGGGGGGGGGGGAGTGAACAATAAAGAGAAACAGAGGGGGAGAAGGGGGATAGGGGGGGGGGGGGAGAGTGAACAATAAAGAGAAACAGAGGGGGAGAAGGGATAGGGGGGGGGGGGTGTGAACAATAAAGAGAAACAGAGGGGGAGAAGGGATAGGGGGGGGGGGGAGTGAAACAATAAAGAGAAACAGAGGGGGGAGAAGGGATAGGGGGGGGGGGGGGAGTGAACAATAAAGAGAAACAGAGGGGGAGAAGGGATAGGGGGGGGGGGGGGCGGGGGGGAGTGAACAATAAAGAGAAACAGAGGGGGAGAAGGGATAGGGGGGGGGGGAGTGAACAATAAAGAGAAACAGAGGGGGAGAAGGGATAGGGGGGGGGGGGGGGGGGGGGGGGAGGGATGTGAACAATAAAAAAGAAAGAGGACATAAAAAATAAAAGAGAAAGAAAACTAGGAACGCAAAAAAAAAGAAACACTGTTTATCTAACATGAACGTTCACTTGGTTGAAGACTTTTCAATGAGTAAGAAACACTGTTTATCTAACATGAATGTTCACTTGACTTGGTTGAAGACTTTTCAATGAAAAAGAAACACTGTTTATCTAACACGAATGTTCACTTGGTTGAAGACTTTTCAATGAAAAAGAAACACTGTTTATCTAACACGAATGTTCACTTATTGGTTGAAGACTTTTCAATGAGTAAGAAAGCGAGCAAAAGCCTATCAAATCATGATTTAAAAAATATCGTTACGCATAAAAAGTATATAAAATATATAGATATAAAAGCATAGAAAATGAAATGACATAAAATTGAAAAGGAAACCCAAAAGTCAGATAAGAGGAGGAGAAACGAGAGGAAAAAAAGAATAAAATAAACACAACATTTGCTGAATAGGACTTTTCATTTGGTTAAAAGTTTTGGAATAAATAAGAAAATATAATAAGAAAAAATCAGCAAACAGACAATCAATATCAAAGCAATGACTCCATCCATTGTAGAATTATTTGGCACAAATACAGACCGGCGGAATGAAAGAAAGATAGAAAGAAACGTAAAAATAAATTATATTAATACAAATAAATAAACAAATAAATAAGTTTGAAAAAGACAACGTATTCCTTTAGATGAAAGCTTCTTTAAGTAAAAAAAAACCCACCAAATACTACCGGACAGGCAGACCATTATCCAATCAATTTCTAAATTAATCAGGACAAAGACGTCACAATAAAATGAATTACAAAAACAAACACACAAAACCGTAGATAAAGTTAATGAAGGAAAAGAGGCGTCCTTGCTTTTCAAATTAAGATAAATGAAGACAGAATGCTGATATAAACAAAAATATCCGGAGAGACAGAAGAAAAAGAACAAATAAAGATGACAGAGAAGGAAAGGGAGGAAAATGGACAGACAGGGAAGAAGTGAAGAAGATGAGAAGAGCAAAGAAGAAGATAAAGAGTGAACACCTTAGGACAGCAAAACACAGAAAGAAGACGGTCAATACGAATGGAAAAACAGAAAGACACATTAGAAAAATAAAACTGACGACTCGGAGAGAGAGAAAATAATACAACGAAAGAGAAA
>CM065688.1:61847560-61855060 GCA_017654935.2 Phymorhynchus buccinoides | reverse complement strand
ACAATGAAACAAACTTTCTCGACCTGTCAATCCAGTCGACACGTAAGTACATGCCTCTTCCGAAAATGCAGACGACAACCACGACCACCTCGCCCCTGCCAGTGAAACAGCGACACGGAGGCTGGCCAGTTTCCTTCTTCAGTGTGTGGAAAGAACTTGAATGAACACGTTGGCCATGAGTCCAGCAAAATGAAGACAATCTAAAGAATGAAGCCATTGTCCAGTATGTCGATTTTGTTGCCCCTGATTCGTGTACAGGTTTGCCTATCATCATCAGGGGATGAACCATGTAAATCACTGTTCGTCGATTTTATTCCTGAATAAATGGTTGAGATGTGTGTGTGTGTGAGTTCCTGTGTGTCTTTACTGTGTGCTTGCCCCAGGAACAACAGAGAGACAGAGACATAAAGGAAAGAGAAGAGTACAAGAAAGAGAGACAGAGACAAAGACACAAAAAGAGAAACAGAGAGAACTTGAACTTTAAATGTTTAATGAGGATGAACTGAATAAGCATAACAATACTTATTTTCATCAGGTCCTCAAACAAATGAAAATAACAAACGAGTAAAATATACAATTAAATAAATGAACGAACAAACAGCGATATCAATAACATCATCAAGAACGACGACAGGAATAATAACAAACAAAAGTAATAATTATATAATACTAATGATAACAAACAGTAATATCCAAAATAACTCATAACGCGGTATATAATGTAAACTTCAAATATAACAAAATTCAGACAATATAAAACATTAATCATAACACGTGTTAATAAATATAAGCTTACATCCAACCATATGGACTTATGCATACATGTATACACACACGGGCGCTCACACACGCAACCCCGGGCGCGCGCGCACACACGCACACACACACACACACGACCTATAACTAAGAGAGAGAGAGGAAGGGGAGATCATGACAGAATGCTAGAGGCAGACAGACAGAGAAGGAAAGAAAGAGAGAATAAAACATAAAGACACTTGAACACCGCATGCTTTGTTGATACGTACAAGCAGAAATCCTGGCCTACATGCAAGTTGGGAAATGTCTCTTCTAGAAAACCCTTTCGTGATAACGACTCTGATTTATCTTTTCCTTGTAGGCTACATGCATCAGTATGCGCCTAAACTGATGTCATAGCAGAAGCGTTTTGTAAAACAAGACAGTCATAACAGAAGAACAATGAATTTCTGTGCATGTTTTTATGAGGGAGGTGCTATGAATATGTATAGGAAGACATGATCGCATGCTTGCAGGAACATGAGAAGTTATTCTTATGTTTCGTGTTACATTATCTTATATGTGATTGTATTGGCGAGAGAATGCGAATGCAAATGCGAATTACTATTCAGATTAAGTCAGAAAATCCCATAATGAAATGGAATTTGCATATCAATAAACATATTTCATGTGTACACATAAAAAATAGTAAAATAACATGGAGGAAATGCTGGCCCCCACACTTTCACATTCGTCACATAGTAATTCATAGTCATAGCCAATAGTGGTGGTGAGAGAGAGAGAGAGAGAGAGAGAGAGAGAGAGAGAGAGAGAGAGAGAGAGAGAGAGAGAGAGAGAGAGAGAGAGGAGAGAGAGAGAGAGAGAGAGAGAGAGAGAGAGAGAGAGAGAGAGAGAGAGAGAGAGAGAGAGAGAGAGAGAGAGAGAGAGAGAGAGAGAGAGAGAGATTATCATTTTAATCTTCTTATGCATTCAGTTATATTCTATGTCGGTGTGTTTTTCATGGTGGCTTTATTTGATAACATATCGCTTAAAACTTTGATTGCGCATCTATGTATATATATGTGTGTGTATATTCAAGTGTAGATACCCCCTTTCTCTCTCTCTCTCTCTCTCTCTCTCTCTCTCTCTCTCTCTCTCTCTCTCTCTCTCTCTCTCTCTCTCTCTCTCTCTCTCTCTCTCTCTCTCTCTCTCTCTCTCTCTCTCTCTCTCTCTCTCTCTCTCTTATGTTGTCATAATCATTCTTCGCTAGAATCATATGTTTTCTCGAGTAGACACATTTACAGTATCCTTTTTCAAAATCTCCATTCCCCATCTCCCCTCACTCTGGCTGGTTATGTATATGTTACGCCCAATCCGTGAAATTGCCTATTTCATGAAATGGGCAAAATGCTTTGCCCAATTTATCAAATGGACAATGTATATCACATTTTTGAATCCCCATTCACACAGGGATTGATTAAGATAAATAACATTTCGTTAACATTTCGCGTTAACTCTCTCTCTCGTCTCTCTCTCTCTCTCTCTCTCTCTCTCTCTCTCTCTCTCTCTCTCTCTCTCTCTCTCTCTCTCTCTCTCTCTCTCTCTCTCTCTCTCTCTCTCTCTCTCTCTCTCTCTCTCTCTCTCTCTCTCTCTCTCTCTCTCTCATTTCTATTATTTCTCTTCTTTCTAAACCTTTAGAAAAGCATATCCATAAACATTTAGCTTCTCATATATCTAAATATGATCTGATTCATCCAAACCAATCTGGATTTCGATCTAATCATTCATGTCATACTGCATTAATACATTTGGTCGATCAGTGGTTGACAAACATTAATGATTTAAAGTTTACTGGTGTTCTATTTGTTGATTTCTGTCAAGCCTTTGATGTCATTGATCATAACTTATTATTACGTAAACTGAACCTTTACAAATTTTCAGACCCCGCCCTTTCTCTTATTAAGTCGTTTCTTACTAATCGTCAACAATCCGTATTTCTCAATAACAAGCAATCCAGTTGTTTGTCTCTTAAATTTGGTGTACCTCAGGGGTCAGTTCCTGGTCCTTTACTTTTCGTACTATATGTAAACGATCTCCCCTTATACATGAAAGACTCGTGCGAACTTTTTGCAGACGATACATCAATTCATTCGAATCATACTGATTTGAAACAGTTATCAGTTAACCTACAGGAAAATGTAAATCAATTAAATTATTGGACAGAACTCAATCATATGTCCTTAAATGAACAGAAAACAAAGTATATGGTAGTTACTACTCGTCAAAAAAGACAAAATTTGATTTCTGCCATGCCCCCTCTATTCATTAATAACAATCAAATAGAAGAAGTCAGCACTCACAAAGTTTTAGGAATCACTATTGACAATAACCTTTCCTGGTCATCCCATGTATCCAACTTAAGCAAACGTGTCTCACAAAAAACTTTACAGCTTTCTAAACTTAAAAACTTTCTAGACGTAAACGCCCGTAAACATTTCTACCATGCGTGCGTCCAGTCTTATATTGACTACTCTTCTACTCTCTATTCTACCAACATTTCCAATACAATCCTAAATCACTTCCTATTTTAAACCATTCATCTATGGGTGTCCCTCAGGCCCACCCAAGTTATGTTAACTCCCATCCATACCCTCCATATGATTATGACAGAAGGGTATCCCAAAGAGCATTCCAGGCACCTGAACCTCCCAATGGTTTGCCTGAATTCCAAGGCCCTCCCCCTGATGGTGGGAATTGGCCTTCAACTGTTGGGCAGTGTGCCCAGCAGTTGATCAACCTGGCAACACAGCTAGCCCACTATCGTCAGTAACCACCCCATTCGTTCTTTGCCCTATACTTTGTTTTGGTATGGGATATCATAATTTTGTTGTCATTGGCCATTATGAGCACATGTAATTTTGAACATTTATGATGTGTTTGTGCGTGCATTATGAACACAGTTTAACTCTGGTGTTTTGGGTCTGGTCAGGACTTGGACAGGGACTTATTTGGATAGAAAGACATTTGATTTGCTATATTGTGACAATCTGGAAACTGTTCAAGGGATTTTCTAGCGAATTCTGTTTGGGGGAACTTTATTTGTATTGTTCTCTGTTCTTTGATATAATATTTGTTTGATTGTATGTGTATGTGTTCATAATTAGCATTATTGTTTTTGCGCTTTATTGTTATTTCTAATTAATTACCCTTTACATGTATTAGTATACACCTGTATTTCTAGTAACCTATCTCAAGTTATTTATCAATACCTTTTCAGAATATCATTTAATTCTCAACATGTGCAATACCCAAAGAACCTGGCCAGTAAAAGATGGCTTGAGAGTCGGGTTTTTGAACATAAATCATTTGTATAATAAAATTACAGATGTTTCACATATTTTAACGAATTCTGATAACCATTTTCACATTTTTGGGATTTGCTGAATCCCGATTAACCGATCATATGTCTGATCCAGAAATTACGATTCCAGGATATGAAATTGTTCGAAAGGATGCTCTCTGTTCTAAAGAAACAGGTCTAATTGTATATGTTCAAAAGAGCATTAAATTTAAAAGAGTTATACCACGTGATTCTCAACATATTGAATCTATCTTTATACAAGTTAATTTCAAAAGATCCAAACCAATCATATTAGCCTTCATTTATCGTAACCCAGCCGAACACGCTGAATGGACTGACAATTTTATTCTCTTAATGGAAGACGTTTCTATGTTAACTGATGAAATAATACTCCTAGGTGACTTCAATCTCGATCTTCTAAAGTGTCCAAAGACTTGGATCCGTTCATATGAATCGTTTAATTTTGACCAATTAATTGACCTACCCACAAGAGTAACCCCTACAAGCAAAACCCTTTTAGACCACATTTATACAACATCTAAAAATAACATAGTTGAAGTGTGCTCACCAGTATATGGTTGCAGTGATCACTATCCAGTTTGTTTTACTTGGAATAAAAAAGGAATAAAAATCCCTAAAAACAGTCATAAATACATTCGATATAGACATTTCTCTCACTTTAACGAAGAAACGTTTTTGCACGATTTATCAAATTCCTGTATTTCTTGGGTTTATCAATTTACAAATCCTGATGAAGCATTCGAAGTGTGGTACCATAGTTTCTTAACAATATATGACAAACATGCACCTTTCAAAACAAAACGCGTGCGCGACAATCCCAAATTACCATGGCTTTCTAAAGATGTCGAGGAAGCAATGAAATTACGTGATTCTTGTGTAGCAACAGGTAATAAAGAAGAAACTGCTAAACAAAAAAATAAAGTTACCTATCTTAAACGTGCATCGAAAAAAGAGTATTTTCAAAATCTTGTTTCTGAGAATACCAATACCAAATCTATTTGGAATTGTATTAACCAACTAAGTAACAAACATGTCAACAATATATCAACTGTCAGTAAAGAGCTATCTCCAGAAGAACTCAATGTACATTTCAGTGAAGTTGCCCAGTCAACAGTACCCAATGATAAATCTCATTTAAACGATTTACACCCCCTTAAACAATTATGTGACTCAAAAAACATAACTTCCGAACTTAATATCCCATTAATGTCAGTTTATGAAGTTTACACCGCTCTTTCCAACTTAAAGCAAACATGCTCCCGTGGTCTGGATGAAATTGATGGGAAAATTCTTAAAATTGCTGCCCCTATCATTTCCGAAACCCTCACTTATGTCTATAATCTTTGCTTAAGTAAGAATCAGATTCCCAAAGCTTTCAAAGTAGCCAAAGTAATACCAATTTATAAATCAGGTGACCCAGACAATCCTTCAAACTACCGACCTATTTCTCTTCTATCTACCCTCTCAAAACCATTAGAAGACCACTTTAGAAAACACATCCTTGCTCATTTTGAGCGATTCAATTTGCTCCATCCTAATCAATCCGGTTTTAGGAAACACCATTCCTGCCATTCTGCATTTACAAATTTAATCGATAAATGGCTATCCAATATAAACAATAACTTAATTACTGGTGTCCTTTTCATAGACTTTGCTAAAGCTTTTGACGTGATTGATCATGTGTTGCTCTTAAAAAAGCTAACATTATACGGCCTCTCTAGTAATACCAGAAAATTAATGTCGTCATTCTTAGATGAAAGATACCAACTTGTTTTCACTAATGGTAAAAAATCCTCTCTCCTCCCTTTAAATTATGGAATTCCTCAAGGGTCAATCCTTGGCCCAATCCTCTTTTCAATTTATATTAATGATTTGCCTCTCAATTTTCAAGCTCTCTGTGACATGTTCGCGGATGATACTACTCTCCATACAAGCAACTCCAAGGTAGAAAACATAGTTCATGCATTGCAAGAAAGTATCAATCAATTTAACAGAATGGTCTGAACTAAACCACATGAGTCTAAATCCTAACAAAACTAAATTCATGCTTGTCACCACTAGGCAAAAACGACAACTTTTTTTCCTGTTCTCTCCCCTTGCACATAAATGGTAACAATATTGAAGAAGTTAACTCACATACAGTACTAGGGGTCTTAATTGATAATAATTTATCTTGGTCTAACCATGTACAAACTCTTTGTAAAACAATTTCCAAGAAAATATATCTTCTATGCAAAATAAAACACTTTCTAAACACAGATTCACGCAAAATTTTCTTCCATGCATACATTGATTCTCACATAAACTATTCGTCTACACTCTGGGATTCAGCAAGTGAGCAAACCCTAAAGCCACTGCATAGTCTCTATAGACGAGCACTGAAATTAGTCTTACTAAAATCATCGAGTCTTACTCAATCCGATTATGTATCATTAGACATTCTCCCTCTTCATTTTAAATTAAGATATAATAAGGCAATATTTATGTTCAAAATTATGTCAGGCTATGCTCCTCCTTCTTTACAAGAAAAATTTCAATTCAACATGAAACATCTTCCTCATAGACTGATGTTACCTCTTCCCAAATTAGATTTATTCAAATCTAGCTTACAATATGCAGGAGGTCTCCTTTGGAACGGCATTTCTTCCCAATTTAACGTTCATGTTTGTTTAAACACATTCAAAAAAAGATATCATCAAATACTCATGAAGGAATACTCTAGCTCATAATATCCAAGAATGTCTACTTAATATCCTTTTTTAAATATCTCATTTGTTATAATACATGCTTATGTGTTAAGTCTTCTTTTATGTACATTGTATTTACTATGCATTATTTTTCCTGCATATATTGCTTCATTTCTTCCATTTTATTCTGTTCTTTTATTTTGACCTCCCTCTCTCGGTATCTGTCTGTCTGTCTGTCTGTCCTTGTCTCAGTCTCGTTAATTGATGTAATTTATTTTATTTATATGCCTTGCACGGTGCGTCCGTTTGCGACCTTGATTGAAGGTTGAGGGTTTTTTTCTTGTATTTTGCGATGTCTTTTTTGTCTATTTGTATTTTTTAAATTAATTTTCTTTTGGTTCTGAGGGCCGGATGAAAAAAAGCCGGTTATTGTGCTTATTCCGCTTTTCCTCAATAAAAAACATTCGTTCGTTCGTTCGTTCGTTCTATGACACCAGCAGTGCCAACACATTAAAACCTTTGCACAGGACCCATAAACGTGCCATATAAACAGTACTTAACAAAACAACAACGTTTACTACTCAAGATTATACAGCATTAGATATTTTACCCCTTTCTTACAAACTTGAATACAACAAAGCAATAATGATGTTTAGAATTATGAATCAGTCAGCACCCTTAAATATTTCAGCAAGA
>CM065688.1:61837560-61842560 GCA_017654935.2 Phymorhynchus buccinoides | reverse complement strand
CCAAATTTTTTTGGTTATTCATTTATTTTTTGGATTTTTTTTTTTGGGTGGGTTTGTTTTTGTTGGGGGGTTTTGTTGGTGGTTTTTGTTTTTGCGGGACCTATCCTTTAATTAACCCCTACAACTCCCCAATTGCGGGCCATAATCCTTAATTAACCCCACCCTACACTACCATTGCGCCCCCCCTATCTTAATTTACCCCTACACTACCATTGCTGCCCTATTCTTAGAATTACCCCTTTACACCTCCCATTGCGGCCTTATCTTAATTCCCCCTAACAACTCCCCATTTGCGGCCCTTTTTCTTAAATTAACCCCTACACCTCAATTGCCGCCCCTGTCCCCCTTAATTTACCCCTACCACTCCATTGGCCCCGCCTGTTTCTTTAATTAACCCCCCTACACCTCCCCCCATTGCGCCCCCTGTTCTTAATTTTACCCCCTTACACTCCATTTTTGCGGCCCTGTCTAAATTAACCTACACTCCATTTGCGGCCCCCTGGTCACTTTTTAATTTAAACCCCCTACACTTCTCCCCAATGTTTGCGCCCCTGTCTTAAATTACCCCCTACAAACCTCATTGCCGGGGGGCCCCTGTCCCTTTAATTAAACCCCTAACACTCAATTGGCGGGCCCTATCCCCTTAGTTACCCCTACACTCCCAATTTGCGCCCCCCAATCTTATATTCCCCCTACCACCTTCAATTGCTGGGCCTGGTTTCCTTTAATTACCCCTAACACTCCATTGCCCGCCCTTCCCTTAATTTACCCTAACACTCCAATTGCCGCCCCCCTGTCACACTTTAATTTAACCCACCACACTCAAATGTGCGCCTGTTTCCCCTTTAAATTTACCCTAACTCCCAATTGCGCCCTATCTTAATTTTACCCCTACACTTCCATTTGCGCCTATCCCCCCTTAAAATTAAACCCCGTCACTTCCCATTGCCGCCCTACCTTAAAATTTACCCCCCTACAAACTCAATTTTGGCCGCCCTATCCCTTAATTTTACCCCCCTACACTCTAAACACCTCAATTGGCGGCCCTGTCCCCCTTAAAAATTACCACCTACACCTCCCATTGCCCGCCCTGTCTTAAATTTAACCCCTACAGACCTCCAATTGGCGTCCCCCCTGTTTCCCCCCCCCTTTAATTACCCCACACTCCCATTTGCGCCCCTGGTCCCTTTTAATTACCCCATACACTCCATTGCGCCCTATCTAATTACCCATTAACACTCCATTTGCGCCCCCTTTTTCCCCTTAATTATTACCCCCACTTACACTCAATTGGGGGGGGGGGGCGGCCCTTTCCTTAATTTAAAACCCCTACACTTCAATTTGCCCGCCCCCTTTTCCTTAATTAACCCCTAACAAACTCACAATTTGCGCCCGTGTGTTCATTTTTTGTTCCCCCCCGTCCCCCCCAGGGGGGGGGGGTTTGTAAGCCATCCAATGGCTGGCCCCCCCCCTGCCCCTTGGTGGAAAGAACAGGTTTTTTGAAAATGTTTGTTAAAATGAAGAAAACTAAAAACAATCAATGGAAATTTTGCAAAATAAATGAAGATTTTAATTTTTTTCAGAAGAATAGAGCCCTATTCCCATTTCCGTTACAAGGACAAAACGGAAAAACAACCAGAAAATGGCAGACAGCTGTTTGTTTCTTAGAGCCATGGCTTTTTTATAGCCCAACCTGGGGCCCCCTGGAAGTCATAAGTGGCTGTTGTTTAGAACAGGCCCGAACCCCACTGGTAGAAGTATGGTAAATTTTTTAGCCCTAAACTCCCCCCAGACCTAAAAAGCCCCAAGTTTTTTTGCATGCTACTACCCCGGTGGGGGTTTTTTGACTGGTCCTAAGACCGCGCTCCCATTGAAATTACAGACCCTGGGGAGTTTGAAACCTTTCTAAGATGGCCCCACTTAATCCCGGTTTCCCGGGGTTTGGTTTTTTGTCCGGTCAGTAAAATGTTTTGAAAAGAAGACCCCAATTTCCAGTGTGTTCCCCCCCCCAGAAAGGGCCCAAATCCTGTCCACAGCTTGCAGCACGTTGAGGGAATCAAAAACATCCGCGGCTTTTTTTTTTTATTTTTTGGTTGTTTTTTAACTTTAGCAACGAAAACACCCTGTCGAGCGCCATAATTAAAGATTTTTTTTCGGTTTATTTCTTTATTTTTAATTGTTCTTTCTTTTTTCCCTTGACACAAACGAAAGAATTCCAATGGTGTCTCCCCTGGTTTTTTATGGTTGTAGTTGTAAACAGTAACATTTAAACCCCTTTTCACAAGCCAAGGAAAACTAACGGGGGGGGGGGGGGGGAAAAAGTAATGGTTGTCCCCCTCCCTGTTTAATGTTGGGTTTTGTTTGTTTC
Source organism: Phymorhynchus buccinoides (assembly GCA_017654935.2). Lineage (NCBI taxonomy): Eukaryota > Metazoa > Mollusca > Gastropoda > Neogastropoda > Raphitomidae > Phymorhynchus > Phymorhynchus buccinoides. Next base: position 61,840,192 of record CM065688.1, on the reverse strand, counting down.
AGTAACATTAAACCCCCCTTTTCCACAGTCCAGAGGAAAAACCTAACGAAAGAAATAAATGTGTCTCCCTGTGATGTGTTGTGTTCAGGGGGTAATCAATTAAACCCTTTCCCCAAACAGCCCAGAAGGAAAACCTAAAACAAAAGATAAATGTGTTCCTCCTGTTTTATGTGTTTTGTAACAGTAAACATTTAACCCCTTAAAAGCCAGAAAGGGGAAAAAACTACCGAAAAGATTAATGTTTTTGTCCCCTCCTTTTAGTGGTTTTTGTTTTTTTTGTTTCAGTACATTAACCCCTTTTCCCCACAAAGCCCCCAAAAGGAAAACAAAAAACTCCCGAAAAGATCATGTGTCCCCCCCCTCCCTGTGTAGTGTTTTTTGTTGTTCCCAGTTAAACATTAACCCCTTCCGTTCACAGCCAGAAAAGGGAACCTACCGAAGAATATGTTGGTCCCTCCTGTTTTATGTGGGTTGTTTAACAGTAACAAAATTTAACCCCTTCCACATCCAGAGGAAAACTAAACGAAAAGATAATGTGTTCCCCTACCCCTGTTTTATGTGGTTTGTTCAGTACATTAACCCTTCACAACAGCCAGAAGGGAAAACTCAGAAAACTTCCCCCCCGATTTTTTCTTATCCCAATAAACCATTTAAAAGAGACCTGTTGTTTAGACTTAATTCTTAAGAAAAATAATCCCCCCACCTAGAGATATTTTCCCCTGGTCCTTGACTTGGTCCCCCTAATCCAAACCCCATGGGGCAATGATTGTTCCCCAGGGCTTATGAAAACATCAAAATGAATTGAACAATCATCAAGTGACACCACACACTTGCCCACGTTAAAAGAAGACAGGGGAAATTTCGGGGTCGCTGGGAGGGGTTTGTTTTTTTAAAGTGGACGTCCCCCAATCCAGAGTTTTTTTCCCTCCGCGTCCTTCTTGGTCCCAAGAGCCGTTTTTTTCCCTGGATTAGGAAGAAATGTTAGCTTCCAAGAAGAGAATGAACAGAAGGAAAACTCCAAACAAGACCAAGAGAAAATTGGGGCCCCCAACAAGGGCCCAAGAAAAATATAGCAGAGGGGGAAAGTAAAGGAGACGAAAGGAGTAAGAAAAGTCCAAAGACAGTTGGGGGGGGGAAATAGGACCCCATAGGGAACCTTACTTTGGGCGTAGGGGAACCTTCCACCCAGAAGAAACGGGAAATACTATTGTTTTACTTTATACGGGGGTTAAAAGGCCGGGTTTAAAAAAAAATTGGGGTTATTTTATGTTATTTATTTTTAATTGTTTCGCCGCAATAATAAAATTTCCCGGTACACCCTTGACTATAAACTGGGCCCAAACATTCCTTTTCGCTACTCGTAACCAAGCAACGCTCCGAATAATAGTTTTTTACAAAACGATCGAAGCTGGCTGGTCCCACCCCCCCCCGACACCCAGAACCCAGTTTAAATAGAATTGCCCCAGATTTTTGAAAACGCGCCCCCACAAAGCGCCCCACATTGGGGGCCTTAAAGTCCCTAGGAAAAACCCCAAACCCCCAGCAACACCGAGGGTCTTTGGCTTAATCTGGGGAGAATTTGCAGACTACGTTTTCCGGGTCCCAGTTTTTTGGTATTAACCACCGCACAGTGGGGGGCAGGAAATTTGGACATTAATTTTTCCCGCTAATAATCTTATACCTACCTGGTTTTTTTTTGTTTGATTTTCTAGTGGGGGTGGGGGGTACACACATTATTTTCCCCCCCTAGCAGGTCCTTCTGCAGTGAGGTCCCCTGTTTTTATCTAACGAACAGGAAAAACACCCAACAAAACTGACACAAGACCTGCAAATGTTCCCACTGGAATGGAAAAGAAGTAAAGCTTAGCCCCAGTGCCATGTTCCAATCATTCTCTCACGTTTCTCTCCGTCTTGTACTATCTGTCGTCGAGTCCTTCCCTTTGTTCCCACCCCCCCCTGTTTCCCTGTCCACCCTGCCTTGGTCTGTTCCCCCCCACCCCCCCCCCACTGTCCCGTTCATCTTACTCTATCTCCTCTCCAGCTTGCTCTCCTCGTTCTTTCTCTCTTTCTCTCCCCCTCTCCCTCTCTCCCTCTCCTCCTCTCCCTCCCTCTCCTCCTCTCCCCCTCCTTCCCTCTCCTCCCTCCTCTCTCCCTCCGTCCCTGTCTTTTCCTCGTCTCTCCTCCTCCTCCTCTTTTTTTTCCTCTCTTCCACCTTTCCTCCCCTCTCTCCTCTCTCCTGTCCTCTCCTCTACTGTCCTCTTTCTCCCTTCTTCCCCGTCTCTACCCCATCCTCCTCCTCTCTCTCTCCCTCCTCTCTCTTTTTTTCTCTCTCTCTCTCCCCCTCCCTCTCTCTCTCTCTCGTCTCGCTCCTCCCCCTCTCCCCATCCCTCCTCCTCCTCCGCTCTTTTATCTCTCTCTCTGCCTCTCCTCTCTCTCCCTCTCTCTCTCCCTTCTCCTCTCCTCTCTCTCCATTTTCCCTCTTTCCTCTCCCATTCCTCCTCTCCTTCTCTCTCTCGTTTCCTGCCCCCCTCCTCCGTCTCCTCCTCTCTTCCTTCTATTTCTCCTCTCCCTTCCTCTCGTCCCCCTCCTTTCCTTTTCCACTTTATCTCTCCCTCTCTCCTCCCTCCCCATC
>CM065688.1:61817560-61827560 GCA_017654935.2 Phymorhynchus buccinoides | reverse complement strand
CCCTCCCAGAAGCGGGGTAATGTCCGACAATGAAGCTTTTCCATGTCCCCCTCCCTCCCAACTTGTCCATCTGATTGCTTTGGGGTTTTTAACGAGGAACTGCCACCCCGCTGGGAGCCACTCCCCAATGACGTTGGGGTTCCCAGCCAGTGGAGGAGGGCCCGTCCTTCTGCAGAATGGGTTGGGTTAAAAAATATGCTTTGGGATTCCGTTCCCCCCTGACCATCCTTCCATTCCCCAACCAACAGCAATGGTGGGAGGGGGTTTTTTGAAATAATTGGGCTTTTGAATCGTTCCCCCCTGGGAACCCTCCGTTTTCCATGTCCCACCCAGATGGGGTGGGGGTTTTGATATGCGTGTTTTGGATCGTGTCCTGACCCTTCTTTTTCGTTTCCAACACCACAGATGGTGGTTTGATAATGCCTTTGAAATCGTTTTACTGGGACCCTCCTTCGTTTTCCACACAGAAAATGGGTGTGGGTTTTGATATGACCTTTTGATCCGTGTTTTTCCCCCCTGACCTCTTCAATTCCACCACAGAAATTGTGGGTTTTTGGGAAAGATATGCTTTTGATCGGTTTTCCCCTGACCTCTTTCATTTTTCCCACAGATTGGGGTTGGTTTGAATTAATGCTTTTGGATCCGTTGTCCCCTGGACCCTCTTTCATGGTCCAACACAAAAAGATGGGTGGTTTGAAAAATAAATTCCCTTTTGATCGGTTTCCCCCTGAACCTCTTCATTCCACAACAGAGTTGTGGTTGAATATGCTTTGATCGTGCCCCTGACCCTTCCTTCATTCTCCACACAGATAATGGTGGGGTTGATATGGCTTTTTTTGGTTTTGATCGTTCCTGTTTCCCCCTGACCCAGCTTCCAATTCCCACAACAGCAAATGGTGGGGTTTTTTTGAATATGCCCCCCTTTGATCGTTTCCCACTGACCCTCTTTCCATTCCCACCCACAGATGGTGGCTGGATTTATGCCTTTGATCGTTTTTTTTTACTGGAACCTCTTTCATTATTCCAACACAGAATGGTGGGGTTGAATTATGGCTTTTGATCGTTCCCCCTGACCTCTTTCCGATTTTTCCACCAAAGAAAATGGTGGGGGGGGCTGAATTATGCTTTGAATCGTTTCCCTGACCCCTCTTTCCCGTTCCACACAGATGGGTGGGGGTTTGATATGCTTTTGATCGTGCCCCTGACACCCTCTTCCATTTCCACCACAAGAATTGGGGTGGGGGGTTTTTATATGCTTTTTGGAGCGTTTCCCCTGGACTCTCCTTCATTCCCCCACAGATGGTGGTTGATTTATGGCTTTGATCGTGTCCCTGACCTCTTCATTCCACACAGATGGTGGGCTGATATGCTTTTGAAATTCCGTTGTTGTTTTTAACTGGAACCTCCCTTTTCGTTTCCACAACAGAAATGGTGGGTTGTTTTTGATAATTGCCAATTTAATCCCGTGTCCTGACCCTCTTTTCATTTCATTCCACAAACAGATTGGGTGGCTGAAATATGCCTTTTGATCGTTTTCCCCTGGGACCTCTTCAATTCCACACAGATGGTGAGGGTTGATATGCTTTGATCCGTTTCCCCCACCCCCCTGACCTCCTTTCTGTCCACAAACAAGATGGGGTTTTGAATATGCCTTTTTGATCGTTTTTAAAACTAGAAACACTTACAATTTTCCCAACCCACAGATGGGTGGGCCTAGTAAGCTTTTTTGAAATGATCCGTGCCCCGACCCGTTCCATTCATTCCCCCACACAGATGGTGGGGTTTGATATATGGCTTTTGAATCTGTTGCCCCTGACACCTCTTTCATTCCACACAAAGTTGGTGGGTTGATATGCTATTTGATCCGTTTTACTGACCCCTCCTTCCCCATTCCCCACACAAAGCCATTCCCAATTTGGAGTGCCTAAAGATCTCAACCGGTAGGCATTTTTAAAATGGGTTGTTCCCTTGAGGGGGGAGAGAAAAAAAAATGAAACAGAGAACACTGACCGGAGGGAAACCACAGAAGGAAAGAAGGGGTGAGGCAAAAAACGAAGGCCCCCAAGGCAGACAGAAAAGGGGTGAGGGAGAGATAGGCTGGAAGGATATGGGTAGGTTTTTGGGGGAAAATGGGAGTGGAAATGGAGGATTAGGTTGGTTGGGTTTTGGGTGCATGTATGACAAGTGGGTGGTGGTGTATGTGGATGTGGTGGGGTGGGGGTAATGTGGTGTTCCCCCCCCCTTGTGGTGTGGTGGGGTCCCCCTGTGAGAGAAGAAGAGAGAGAGAGGACGAGAGAAGAAGAGCGAAGAGAGAGGAGGAGAGAAAGAGACGAGAGAAGAAGAAGAGAGAGAGAGAAAGAAAGAGAGAAGAGAAAGAGAGAGAGAGAGAGGAGAAAAGAGACGAGAGTGAGAGAGAGCCCGCCACCGTCGTATGTTGGTTTGGTGAGGTGGGGGGGCACAGTGTGGGGGATGTGTTTTAAGATTATTGTGGTTGGTATGGTGGCGGGCCGTGCGTGCGCCATTCCTTTGGTTTTTGTCCCCCAAGGTGTGGTGCATACTGTGGTGGTGAAGTTAAATATGATACAGAACATCAAATTTGTGAAAAAAGAAAAATGAAGCCAATTCCCCACGGACAGCATTACGAAATGTTTTTTTTTTTAAAATCCAACAGGAATTACGTAACTAGGGGGGGGCAATTTAAAGCAAAAGGTGGAACCAAAGGGGAAGCAATTTGAATTGGAGGTCAAGGTATCCCGTTTGGCGAAATGACTTACATGGCTAAAAACTGGCAGGACCGACCACTTTAAATTTATCTCTCCTCTCTCCTCTCTCTCCTCTCTCTTCGCCTCCTTCCCTCTCTTCCTCTGTCTCCGTTCACCTCACTCTCTCTCTCCTTCCGTCCCCTTCCCCTCCTCATCCCCCCCTCGTCCCCGTCTTCTCTCGCTCCTTCTCGTTCTCCCGCCTCTCTCTCGCTCCCCCCCTCCCTCCCTCTCCAAGCCCCCCCGCGTTCTCTCCTTCCCCTCTCCCCCAAGGTAAAGGTTTTAGAAAGGCAAATCAATTTACAAATAATTTTCGTCATTGTAAACCCTATGTGGTTTTGCCTTGGCCTTTGGGCGTTCCTTTTTTTTCTGTTAAGTTTTTTTTTTTTTTTTTAAGGTTTATTTATTTTAAAATCTTAATTTAATTTTGTTCAAAAGTAATATTTTTTACTTACAAACTACATATTATAAAAACATGGAATAGGTTTTTGGGCTTTTGTTTTTGTCACGTGTGTGTGTACTTGTTTTTTACTTGTTTTTAACCTTTGGTTGGCAAAATGTTCCGTAATGAATCCTGTGCAAAATCGAGTAACTCATGTTTCTTGATTTTTGTTTATGTGTCACATTATTTTACATTAAAAATTGTGGTTAACTGTTTTTAAGGAAGAAAGGGGGAGGGAAGAATGAAATTAAAAGGTAAAAGTAGAAGCCAAGGGTTTTTGGTTTTTTAAATTAACTGTGCAAATGGATTTGTTGGTTCCCCCCCCCCCGATCAAAGATAAGTTAAACATTTTTTTAAAGGCGTGAAGTATGTTTAAAGTTATGGAAAATAGGAATTGGGGTTTTGTTTATGTTTTGTTTTTTTTGGGAGGGTTGCCAACTTCCCCTTTCTCATTTTTTGTGGGCCCATGTTTTAAAAGATGAGTAAAAATGAAAAAGGTAGATTTTTTTTTTTGTTTTTTTTTTTTTTTTGTTTTTTTCCCTCCGTTGGGTGGTAAATGTTGCTTAAGAGGGCCTACCTACTCTTAAATTTATGCATGGTTTCAAATGAAGTGGGTAGTTTATAAATAATGAGGGTTTTTGAATTGTGTTAATTGTTTTGTTTTTTTGCCTTTCACTATATAAAATAGGGGGTGGTGTTTTTTTTTTTGGCAATTCCCCTTATATTGGCCTTTTTTGGTCCCCTGTGTTTCATTTTTTCATTTTTTTTTCCATTTTCTACTTTTATATTTTTTTATTTTTTTTTGTTTTCAGAAGGGACTGGGGATATAAAAAAAAAGCCCAATGGTTAATTGCTTTATTCCTATTACCCGCTTTTATACATTAAAAAATAAATTTTCATGCAAATTTCCAATTCAATTTCAAATTTATCTCTCCCCTCTCTTCTCACCTCCTTTTCGTCGTCTCCCCCCCCATCCCTCCCTACCCCCCCTCTTCCCTCCTCTCCCCCCCCCCCTTCCCCCCTCCCTCCCCCCCTCAAAACCTCGTCTCCAACCACTCTCCCACTTTCCCCTCCTCCCCCCCTCCCCTACCTCCCTCCTCCACTCTCCCCCCACCACACCCCCCACCCTCTCTTTCTGTCCCCCTCCCGCCCTCCTCCTCCACCTCCCCAATCGTCCTCCTCTTCTTCCTCTCCCCTACTCCCCCTCTCCCCATCCTCCTCTCCATCATCCGTTGTTCCACTCTCCTCCCCCTCTTCGTCTCTCTCCCCTCTCTCTTCTTCCGGTCCCCTCTCCCTCTCTCTCCCCCTTCCCCTCCCCTCTCTCCAACTTTTTTTTCACCCTTGAAAGACCCAACCACTGGAACCCAACCACGATTAAGGTCCCCTTGTTTTTTTTTTCTGGGGTAAGTCTGTGACCCACAATAACCAAAGTTCCCCCCCACCGTTTCAAAATTTTGCAGGCTGCTTTCTTCTACTTTAAAATGGATGTTTTTGGGTTTTTGAATTTTGGAGGCATTTTTGGTAATGGGAATTGGGTGCAAAACACCCTTGGGTCAAAAACAAGAATTTTTCACCCTCCACAATAGCTTTATACGAAGGGAAAAACACGGTGAAAACCCCGTGAATTTTTTTTTTTGAATACATGAAATCTGGGTTGAGGTCCCCCCTTTAATGAAGAAGATTCAAGCAGTTAGGGAAACAGAAAAGCCAAGAACGTGGTGTTCCCCCAATTTTTTTAAAGATTTTTAAATTTTTAAATTTTGGTCCCCCTTGGGACAACTTGGGGACGGGCCCCCTGGGTGCCGCAACTGTGGGTTTTCCCAAGAAACGGGAAAATTTTGGGAGACGAACAATTCCCCTGGAGATAGATCCCCTATTTTTTCTTCTCTACAAATGTTTTTGCTGGTTGTTTTTTTGGTCCCCCATACTCCCTTGTGGGTCCAACCCCTTTTAATCCAATTGGTTTTTTATTGGAACAGTACAGGTCCCCACTTTGGGGCTTTACCCCTTTGCCAAAAGGTGGAGAGTATGTTTTTAATTGCCCACGAAAGATTTTTTTTTTTCTTTCCAGTGTTTTTGGCAATACCAATACAATTTTCTAAAAATTCTGCAAATTACCGTCACCTTCTCAAAAATTGTTGGGGAAGGCCTTTTTTTGTACGGTGTCTTTTGTTTTTCTTAAATGGCATACAACCCGCAACGGCCTTTGTTAGTTTTTAATTTTTTATTTACTTTAAAACCTCCCCTTTCTTCCTTTTTCTCCCCACGTCCCCACCTACTTTCCTTAATTTGTGTAACAACGGTGGGTTTACTTTACTTGTTCTTGCCCCACCATCTCACTGGGTGGTTTTGCCATGGGAAAATAGTGGAAAACTAAACAGCGTTGGTTTAAAAAAATTTGACCAATCACTGCTGCCAAAGAGGCGCTGGTACCCAACATGGGGGGGTCTCCCCTCAAGAAAAGGGTGCCTTGGGGGATAAATCTGGGTACTTTTTGGCATAACCCCAACTCCAGAGAAGGCCTAGGGGGGAGAATCTGGTTTTTACTTTTTGTCAAAATATAACCCCACTCAAAATGCCTGGGAGATGTCTGGTAACTTAACTTTGCCATACCCCACAAACTTAGAAAGGCTGGGAAAAAATATCTGGTTAAACTCCTTTTTAACTTTTGCATACCCCACTCAGAGGCTGGGAGATCGGTGTTAACTTTGCATACCGCCCCACTCAAAGAAGGACTTGGGAAATTTCTGGTTAATTTGGTGCCATACCCCCACTACCCAAGAAAGGCCTAGGGAGGAATCTGGGTGCTGTTTTGCATACCCCACCTCAAGAAAGGGCTGGGATATTTCTGGTGACTTCTTTTGCATAACGCCCCCCCACATCCTCAGAAAGGCCTGGGAAAGAATCTGGTACTTATTTGGTGGCCATACCCCACCCTCAGCAGGCACCCCCTGGGGGAATAAGGATCTGGTACTATTAATTGTTTCCATAGTAACCCCAGCATCCAGAAAGGGCTGGGGGGATTATCCCTTTGTGTCTTTGCATACCCCCACCCCACCCAAGTCCCAAAAGTTTGGGCAACTCAACAACAATATTTTTTTTCCCCCACCGAAGAGGGCCAATTATTTCGCTCCCCCAATATCAAAGCTCCATCAGGTTCCAGATCTAACCCTCTTCCCTTTCCCCCTTTCTCTCCCCTCCCCAATGGTCCCACGTCCATCCAGGTCCAGAATCCTACCTCGTTTCTCCCTTTATACTTTCCTCCCCCCATATCAGTTCCATTCAGGTTTTCCAAGATCTACCCTTTCTTCTGTTTTTTCTTGTTTTCTTTCCTCCTTGCCTCGGCTTTTCCTTTTTTTCTTCCTCTTTTTTTTCCCTCTTTCCCTCTTCCTTTTCCTTTTTATTTCTTGTTTTGGTTCGTTCCTCTTTCCTTTTGTGTTTTTTTTCCTTTCTTATTTCTTGTCTTCTTTTTTGGTCTTTTTTCCTTATTTTTCCTCGTTTTTTCTTTTCCTCTCGTCTTGTTTTGACTTTCCTTTGTCTTGTTCTTTTTTTCCGCTCTGTACGGGTCTTTCTTACGCCCACGACGTTAACCTCTAATCTCTTGTTTCCCTTGGTGGTGTCTTTGTCTACGTTGTCTTCTTTTCTGTTTGTCTGGTTGGATCTCCTCTTGTCCTGTCCCTTTTTCTCCTTCCTTTACTTTTTTCTCTTTTATTTTTTTTTTGTAATTTTTCCCCTTCCTTCTTGTCTTTTCCTTTGCTTGGCCTTTCTTTTTCCTTCTCTGTCTTATACTTCAATCCTCATTTCTTCCTTTTCTACCTCTTTCTCTCTTCTTTCTTTTTTTGTCCCAAAATTGTCTTCCTCTTACCTTATTAATTTTCCTTTCTAGTCCTTTCTTTTTCCTGTTCCACCCTAATGTTCCTTTGCGTTTTTTTTTTTTTTTCCTTTCTTTCTCTCTCTTCTTTTACTTTTTACTCAGGGCTCAGATCTCCTTTTTCCGTTTCCTTGTCTTTCTTGTCTTTTTTTTTCTTTCTTGGTCTTCTTTTTTTGATTCCTTTTGCTTGTCTCTTTTTCTTTTCCATCTCATCTTCTTTCTTTTTCTATGGTCTTTTCCTGGGTAACCTTGTTCTTGTTATCTTTTAACTTTACTCCCAATGTCTTTTTTTTTTCTCTACTTTTAAGCTGTTTTTTCCCCTTCAGGTCAGTTCCTCCCTGCTTTTTTTTTTTTTTTTGTTCATTACTCTTATTGTCTTTTTTTTACTTGATCCTTTTTCTTTTTACTTACTTTTGTTGTCTTATACTTGCTTTCTATTTTCTACTTTACGTGGTTCCATTTACCTCTGTTTTATTACTTTTTTCACCATTTTTCCTTTGTCTTTTTTTTTACTTCCTTTTCGTTACCTCTTTTTTTTCCTGTAACTTTCTGTCTTCTTTTTTCCCAAAACCACTCCCCATCCCCAAGCTTTTTTGTCTTCCTCTAGCTTTTCTGTTTCCTCTCTTTTCTTTACTATTCTACCCTTGAATTTTTCCTTGGTTCGCATCGTTTTACTTTCTCCTGCTACTTACTTTACTTTTCCTCTCCCAATGTCAAACCCTACTTCCATGTCTTTTTTTTCCAAGAATCTACCTTTTTTTTTTTTTATATCTTATCTTTTCCTCTTTATTTACTCTCACTTCCCACTTTTTTTCCCGCAAAAAACTCCAATCCTCCATCAGTTCCATCTATACTAACTTCTTTTTTCTTTTCTTTCTTTTTGTCTTTTCTTTCATCTTCTTCCTTTCCCTAATGGGTACCAGGGTCTTCTCTTTTCTAGATTCGACTCACTCTTTTCTGTTTTTTTTTTTTCTTTTTTTTTCTTTTTTTCTTCCTTCCTTTTTTTCTTCCTTTCTTCTTTTCTTTTTTCTTTCTTTCTCTCTTTCTCTCTTTATTTGTCTTCTTTCCCACCCGTTCTTTTTTTTTTGGGGGTCTTTTCTTACTTGGTCCGTCAGTCCTTGAGATTCTTCCTCTTTTTTGATCTTGTTTGTCTTTACTTGTCTGTGCTTTACTTTTACTCCATCAACGTTTTATGTATCCTCCCTTTCCTTATTTAACCCTTTGTCTTTCTTTCTTGTCTTACTTCCATTACTATTAACTGAATTCTACCTCTTGTCTTTTTTTTATCATTTCATATTTTTTTTTTTTCCTCTTTCCCTGTTTTCATCTCTTTTTATTTCCCTTCTTTACCTACTCCCTCTTTTTCCAAACTATCTCGCTCCCATCTGTCTTTCTAAGATGTTACCTCTTCTTTACTTAATCCTTCTTCTTTGGTCCTTTTCTTTTCTTTCTTGTTTTTTTTTTTACTTGTTCCTCTTGTAAAGGGTCCCCATTTTTTTTTTTTTGTTTTACTTGTCCATTCTGCTTGTCCCTTTTTTTGTCTTTTTTTTTTGGGCAATTCCATCAGGTTTTCCAGATTCTATCCTCTTTTCCTTTGCACCTACTTTTTTTCCCAATATTTATCTTTTTACTTTTTAATTCAAGTTCTACCTAAATCCCTTCAATCTTACTTTGTGGGTCTTACTTTGTTTGTCTTTTTTCCCCCCAAAATGTCCGTCTTTTTTTTCAGGTCCATATGTCTTTGTCCTTTCTTTTCCATCTTACTTTTTCCCTGACTATCTGTTCCTTGGTTCCCCAATCGTGTCTTTTTTTTCCCATCTTTCTTTTTTTTCTTCTTTTGTACTTCTCTCTTCTTACGTCACACTCCAATCAGGTCCAGAGGTGCTTAACTTTCTGTCCCTAACTTTCCTTTTCTCTTCTTTGTATTGTCCTATCCCCATTATTTTTCTGTTGTCTTGGTCCTTTCCTTTGCCTTTTTTTGTTGTCTTCCTTTTTTTTCTTTCAGTTTTTTGCTTCAGTCCTTTTTTTACCTCTTTTTTTCTATTTTCTCCCTCTTCTCTTCCTCTTTTTTTCTCCTTATTTTCCTCTTTTTTTCTTTCTTTTTTCTTTTTTTTTTTCCTTTTCTTTGTCTTTTTCTACCTCTTTTTTCCCTCTGTCTTTCCTTTGTCTTTTTTTTTTTTTTTTTTCAACCCTCCCATCCAAGTGGTCCCTACTCCTATCCTCTGTCTTATTTCTTTTCCCGTCTTTTTTATCTTTTTTTATTTCCCGCCCTTCCTACATCTTTCCCTTCTCCTGTTTTCCCCTTCCTTGTTGTCTGGTTTCCTTGCTTTTGGTCTTTGTTTTTTTTTTGCCGTTTTCCATGGATTTCTTTCCTTTTCCGTGTTCGCCTTCCCCCTGTTGTTCCCTATGGTCCCTTTTACTTGTCTTTCCTTTTCGCCCCAAATGTCCCCCACCTCCATCCGAGGGTTCAGATCTACCTCCCCTTCTTCTAACCTCGTTTCTTTTTTTTTCCCTTTTACTTTTCTTACCCCAATTTGTCCCAACTCGACCATCAGGTTTCAGGATCTAACCCTCCTTTTCACCCCTCTTCCTTTTAACTTGTCCCCCTCCCCCAAGTGGTCCTCAACTCCATCAGGTCCAGATCTACCTCCTTCTTTTTTATTTCTCCCCCATTGTCCAACCTCAAAAATCAGGTCCAGATCTACCTCTTCTTTTACCTTTTCTCCCCATTGTCAACTCCCTCAGGGTCCAGATCTACCCATCGTCCCCTTATACTTTTCTCCTTCCCCCCTTCCTTTTCTCCTCTTTCTTTGTTTTTCTTTTACCTTTCCCTCCCCAATGTCCCCAACTCCAATCAGGGTCAGCTCTCCCTCTTTTCTTTTTTTACTTTCTCACCCCCCATGTCCAACCCTTCCCCCCAATCCAGGC
>CM065688.1:61810285-61817060 GCA_017654935.2 Phymorhynchus buccinoides | reverse complement strand
AAAACATTCGTTCGTTTCGTTCGTTCGTTCGTTCTATGACACCAGCAGTGCCAACACATTAAAACCTTTGCACAGGACCCATAAACGTGCCATATAAACAGTACTTAACAAAACAACAACGTTTACTACTCAAGATTATACAGCATTAGATATTTTACCCCTTTCTTACAAACTTGAATACAACAAAGCAATAATGATGTTTAGAATTATGAATCAGTCAGCACCCTTAAATATTTCAGCAAGATTTCCAATCAATCAATCAAGATACAATGACAATATAATCATAACAAAACCAAGAATTGATTTGTTTAAAACTAGTTTAATTTATTCTGGTGGAACACTTTGGAATTCTATCCCATCACATATAAAGAGAAAAAAATGTATTACAATTATTTTATTATTCGTATTTTGTATGTAGAATGTCTACGTCTTGTAAACTTTAAATGCTTGTAAATGAGTTAGAAGGGTATTTTTGTTTTTGCAAAATTTTGTCTATTATAATTAGTCATGTAATTGGTATGTCGATGGCAGTATGATTTTATTTCAAGTTGCAGTATTGTATTCAAACTTGATTGGGAATGTGAATGTGGTCTCCATGTTTCTTCTTAGAATGTTCATGTTGTAACTATTTTACTCTTGTATAATTAATTGTGTGCGAGTGTGCGTGTGCGCATGCATGTGTGTGTGTATGCATGTGTGTTGTGCGTGCGCGCGTGCGCGCGCGCGCGCGCGTGTGTGTGTGTGTGTGTGTGTGTGTTGTGTGTGTGTGTGTGTGTGTGTGTGTGTGTGTGTGTGTGTGTGTGTTGTGTGTGTGTGTGTGTGTGTGTGTGTGTGTGTGATTAAGGAAGATTAGGAGAACGTTTGTGTGTAAGCATCGTGCTTATTTTACTTTCTAATGATTAATTATTTGTTTGCCTTTAATGTTCTTGTTATCACTGTAAAGCGCACTGAGCTCATGTGAGAAAGAGCGCTATATAAATTCCCATTATTATAAAGCAGCATACAAACGCTTTTTATTTAATAGAATGGAAACAGATGCATCAATCCAAGTGTAATTTGTGATCTATAGTGTCATTTGTAATGTCATCAGTTTATTTTATTTCCCCCCTCTATTCCTGGTATAAAAGTATAAATCATGCATGGTTTGTCTATTTTACTTGGTGATTTGAATGCTGTGTGCCATATTATATACAGATCAGTGTGGCATAGGCCTAAATATTATCCATGTGCCATTTAAATCAATCATTGTACCTTTTCCCGCCTCCAAGCCCTCTCCCCATCACCTTCTTCCTATATTAGTCTTGTACATTGATGATGTATATAGTGCTGTGTTATGTTATTTTTGAATATTTACTTTTCTTGAATGCTTTTTAGTAGTAGTTAGTATTTGTTACGCAAGCGCTTCATTTTTTTGTATATTTTTTGTTAACCTTTGTTTTGCCTCAGGGCTGAGTGTAAAAAAGCAATGTTTGCTTATCTTATAACCCTGAATAAACAAAATTTCGTTCGTTCGTTCGTTCGTTCTCTCTCCCCCAAAGTGTAGTGCTTGGGTTGGAAAGCCCAGGATGGGGCCTCTACTGCAGAGAGTCCTTGGTGCTACCCCCACGGCAAATAAAACGATCACCCTACAAGCTCACACACACACGCGCGCGCACACACACACGCACACAAAACACAAACAAAAAACAATAGAACGTTTTTACAACACAACCCTTATCTTAAGTGTTTTATATACAAATGTAAATATATGTATATACTGATCGTGCTTGTTCAATGTATTGAATATAATTATGTTGCTTTTTGATAGTTGTTATGCTTTTAACTATGTGGCCCGGATAAGGTTTTACACTAAGATTTTAACATTTTTAAACATACACAATAAATAGATGCTATTATAACCGACCTACAGCACCGCCCTCCCCCCCCCCCGAAAGCACCCCCCCCCCCCCCCCCCCCCCCCCCCCCCCCTGCCCCTTTCATGCTGTCTCTGTTGTACAATCTGTTATTGTTTTATCGCTAGTCCCCAGATACGCCAAAGTGTGGTAGGGACTATGAACTCTCCCAGAAGAAGAAGCTTAAAGCTTAAAGCTTTGTATCTTCTCTCTCTCTCTCTTCTCTCATCTCTCTCTATCTCATATCGTCTCTCTCTCCTTTCTCTCTCTCTCTCTCTCTCTCTCTCCCCCCCCACCTCTCTCTCTATCTCTCTCTCTTCTCTCTCCTCTCTCTCTCTCTCGCTCTCTCTCTCTTTCTCTCTCTCTCTCTCTCTCTTCTCTCTCTCTCTCTCTCTCTCTTCTCTCTCTCCATCTAGTCTCTCATCAGTTCTCTCTGGCTCTCTCTCTCTCTCTCTCTCCTCTGTCTCTCTCTTCTCTCTCTCTCTCTCTCTCTCTCTCTCTCTCTCTCTCTCTCTCTCTCTCTCTCTTTTACACCACACACACACACATACGCACACCCATACACACACATGCACACACGCACCACACACGCACACACAAACACACACACAAACAAACACACACACACACACACACACGACACACACACACACACACACACACACACCACACACACACACACACACACACACACACACACACACCCGCACACGCACACGGGCACGCACACGCACGCACACGCACACGCACACGCACGCACACACGCACACACGCACACACACACACACACTACATACACACACACACACACAACAACAACATACAGTATTTATACGGCGCTGAATCTTGATAGAAATCAAATCAAAGCGCACACACACGTTAGCATTCATAACGCATTCAAACAAAAATGCAATACAAAGCGAACACACACGCATGACATAAATGGTATACAGCAGAAACAGACCTAAAGGCAAGAGAGAGAAGAGAAAGAGAGTGGAGCTTTAATGACGGGGGAACAGGTGGGTTTTGAGGTTAGATTTGAAAGCAGAGAGGGTCGGTCGCTGACGGAGGGAAAGAGGAAGTTTGTTCCAAGATGTCGGTCCTGAGACAGCAAAAGAGCGCCGACCAACAGTTGAAAGCTTATACCTGGGGATCTGGAGAGAAAGAGGGTCAGAAACTGAACGTAAAGTGCGAGCTGGCGTATAGATGGAAATATTGTCACAGAGGTAAGATGGAGCAGCTTTATGGATAGATTTATAGCAAAGGGTGTTTAGTTTATACTCAATTCTTTCTGCGACAGGAAGCCAGTGCAAAGAACGGAGAAGAGGGCTAACATGATTGAATTTTTTTTCTTCCTAACGACAAGACGAGTTAATTCCAAAAGTATGTTCAAGACGAGACAGAAGAATGGAGTGGTCTATGGTGTCAAAGGCAGCAGAGAGATCAAGAAGCGTCAAAAGAGAGATCTGACCGGCATCAGAAGCAAGTAGGTCATTTTTGACTTGAACAAGGGCTGCTTCAGTACTGCTTCACACACACACATATATACACATATGTATCTTTTTATATTTATTTTTAAGCGTTATATCTTGCCTCGTTTTTCAATTGATTATGTCTTGATTTAAAATGTATTTTTTAAATGCGTTCTGCTTTTACTGGAGTATTTGTTCGTATTCGTCCAGTTTGTTAATTACAATATTGCAGTGTTATTAGTTATTAGTTTCTATTCTTTAATTGTTGTTGATAAATGTGTTTTATTGTTGTTGTTTTTTTTTCTTATGTGCACCTGGCTGCAATTTCTCTGTTATGAGATAATAAAGATGATTTGATTTGATTTGATACACATACACACACATACATATAGAGAGAGAGAGAGAGAGGAGAGACACACAGAGAGAGAGAGAGAGACAGAGAGAGAGAGAGAGAGAGAGAGAGAGAGAGAGAGAGAGAGAGAGAGAGAGAGAGCAGAGAGAGAGAGAGAGAGAGAGAGAGAGAGAGAGAGAGAGAGAGAAGAGAAGGAGAGAGAGAGAGAGAGAGAGAGAGAGAGAGAGAGAGAGAGAGAGAGAGAGAGAGAGAGAGAGAGAGAGAGAGAGAGAGAGAGAGAGAGAGAGCAGTCTCTCCTCCAGCTCTAATCTCATCATGGTGCAGTCCCCCTGCACAGCGCGCCATCTAATTGACTTTGAAGTCTGCAACGAGGGAGGGGGGTTGGGGGTGGGGGGTGAGGGTGTTGAGGGGGGGGAGGATGAGTAGTGAGGGTGTTGAGGGGGGGGAGAGATGAGTAGTGAGGGTGTTGAGGGGGGGAGGGGGGGAGAGATGAGTAGTGAGGGTGTTGAAGGGGATCATGAAGGGTAATTCCACAGGCAAAAAACCAGACCGGTGCATCTCAATTGCGCCTATCTTAATTACCCCTACACTCAATTGCGCCTATCTTAATTACCCCTACACTCAGTTGCGCCTATCTTAATTACCCCTACACTCAATTGCGCCTATCTTAATTACCCCTACACTCAGTTGCGCCTATCTTAATTACCCCTACACTCAATTGCGCCTATCTTAATTACCCCTACACTCAATTGCGCCTATCTTAATTACCCCTACACTCAATTGCGCCTATCTTAATTACCCCTACACTCAATTGCGCCTATCTTAATTACCCCTACACTCAATTGCGCCTTTCTTAATTACCCCTACACTCAATTGCGCCTATCTTAATTACCCCTACACTCAATTGCGCCTATCTTAATTACCCCTACACTCAGTTGCGCCTATCTTAATTACCCCTACACTCAATTGCGCCTATCTTAATTACCCCTACACTCAATTGCGCCTATCTTAATTACCCCTACACTCAATTGCGCCTATCTTAATTACCCCTACACTCAATTGCGCCTATCTTAATTACCCCTACACTCAATTGCGCCTATCTTAATTACCCCTACACTCAATTGCGCCTATCTTAATTACCCCTACACTCAATTGCGCCTATCTTAATTACCCCTACACTCAATTGCGCCTGTCTTAATTACCCCTACACTCAATTGCGCCTATCTTAATTACCCCTACACTCAGTTGCGCCTATCTTAATTACCCCTACACTCAGTTGCGCCTATCTTAATTACCCCTACACTCAGTTGCGCCTATCTTAATTACCCCTACACTCCATTGCGCCTATCTTAATTACCCCTACACTCAATTGCGCCTATCTTAATTACCCCTACACTCAATTGCGCCTATCTTAATTACCCCTACACTCAATTGCGCCTATCTTAATTACCCCTACACTCAATTGAGCGTGTGTCAATTTCGCCCGTTGTAGCCATCAATGGCGCCTGCTGGAACGGTTGAAATGGTTTATGAGAAAACTAGACATCATGGAAATTTGCATAAATGAAGATTTATTCAGAAGATAGAGCTCACATTCCTTACAAGGACACGGAACACAGAATGCAGATAGCTGTTCTAGGCATGGCTTTATAGCCACCTGGGCCTGGAGTCATAAGTGCGTGTTAGACAGTCGACACGGGTAGAAGTATGTAAATTAGGCTAAACTCCCAGAACCTAAAGCCTAGTTTGCATGCTACTACCCGTGTTGACTGTCTAAGACGCGCTCATGATTACAGACCCTGGAGTTGAACTTCTAAGATGCCCAGCTATCCGGGGTTGGTTCTGGTCAGTAATGTTGAAAGAGGCCCAATTCAGTGGTGTCCAGAAGGCCATCCTGTCCACAGCTGCAGCACGTTGAGGGAATCAACATCGCTTTTTATTTTGTTGTTAACTTTAGCAACGAACACACTGTCGAGCGCAATAATTAGAATATTCGTTTATTTCTTTATTTTTAATTTTCTTTCCTTGACTAACGAAAGATAATGTGTCTCCTGTTATGTATTGTTCAGTACATTAACCCCTTCACAGCCAGAGGAAAACTAACGAAAGATAATGTGTCTCCTGTTATGTGTTGTACAGTACATTAACCCCTTCACAGCCAGAGGAAAACTAACGAAAGATAATGTGTCTCCTGTTATGTGTTGTACAGTACATTAACCCCTTCACAGCCAGAGGAAAACTAACGAAAGATAATGTGTCTCCTGTTATGTGTTGTACAGTACATTAACCCCTTCACAGCCAGAGGAAAACTAACGAAAGATAATGTGTCTCCTGTTATGTGTTGTTCAGTACATTAACCCCTTCACAGCCAGAGGAAAACTAACAAAAGATAATGTGTCTCCTGTTATGTGTTGTTCAGTACATTAACCCCTTCACAGCCAGAGGAAAACAAACGAAAGATAATGTGTCTCCTGTTATGTGTTGTTCAGTACATTAACCCCTTCACAGCCAGAGGAAAACTAACGAAAGATAATGTGTCTCCTGTTATGTGTTGTTCAGTACATTAACCCCTTCACAGCCAGAGGGAAACTAACGAAAGATAATGTGTCTCCTGTTATGTGTTGTTCAGTACATTAACCCCTTCACAGCCAGAGGAAAACTAACGAAAGATAATGTGTCTCCTGTTATGTGTTGTTCAGTACATTAACCCCTTCACAGCCAGAGGAAAACTAACGAAAGATAATGTGTCTCCTGTTATGTGTTGTTCAGTACATTAACCCCTTCACAGCCAGAGGAAAACTAACGAAAGATAATGTGTCTCCTGTTATGTGTTGTTCAGTACATTAACCCCTTCACAGCCAGAGGAAAACTAACAAAAGATAATGTGTCTCCTGTTATGTGTTGTTCAGTACATTAACCCCTTCACAGCCAGAGGAAAACAAACGAAAGATAATGTGTCTCCTGTTATGTGTTGTTCAGTACATTAACCCTTCACAGCCAGAGGAAAACTCAGAAAACGTCGATTTTCTTATCATAACATTTAAAAGAGACCTGTTAGA